>MVGT01001068.1:216718-319912 GCA_002174775.1 Macleaya cordata | reverse complement strand
AAAAAAAAAAAAAAAAAAAAATCTGTGGAGATGATGCATAAAAAATGATGTTTAAGGCAGTTATGTGCTTCACGACTCGTTTCTTATTTCATCCACCAACTACTTTTAAAGCTTAGTGTTCGGGGCCAAACATTGTTGGTTGACCCCTTAAATTCCGACGTGGCATTGGAGAATTTAGCTGTGTACTCATCACAAGTCGATCAAACTTTGAACCGTCCGATAAGAGAAACAGAAAACTTTTCTATACGTTTTCGGACAAGATTTCATCTCTCTCGGGATTTTAATAAACGACAGTAGTTTTCCAGTCCTTCGATCGAAGTTCTCACCACTTATCACGCGGTACCGTACACCCTAAAAAATGACAGAATCTAATCATCTCATTTAATAGTTTTATTTATTTATTTTTTAATAAAACTATTCTTTCAATTTCAAAGCAATATCAGATTTTTTATTTTTTATGTTAACATTAACTCTTTCATCATTTCTCCAAGTCAGTTTCTCCCGTCAAGTATCTTTACCCTTTTCTGTGCCCTAATTTTTCGTTTTGGATATTAAACTCATGATCTCAGAAGAGCAATTTTGATCAGAAGAATTAAACAGTTTTTGATTATTAAAGGAGATCAACTTTGATATTACAAGCTTTGAAGATCAGAAGATTTCAAGATCTCCCCTGTTTTTAGTAAAATTTTCGATTATCCGAATAGACTTTGCTTGAGTAAGAACAAATTTTGTTCCTTTTTTTTTGTTTATTCGGTACAGTTTTTAGTTTTAACGAGATCTAGAACTCAACAATGAGGGTTCTTTAATGTAGATAACCCTTTAATTTGCTGTAACTGCTTTTTTTTTTTTGTTTATTAAAATACTATCCGTTTTGTTTTTGATTTTCCTGTAAATTAGGAGTTTTGAAGCTTGTAATGCAAGTATAAGTTCTTAATCTTGCTGTTACTTGAAGTATTTTTAAGTTAGGAATCAAAGTTTGTTGTCTATTCTCGAATTTTGCTTTTTCTCTTTTAGTTTTAGTGTTCAAAACTTATTGTTCTGCAACTTTTTTGTGTACGGTATTAGATCTGGAGGATTAAAAATTTGATCTTTGGTTGTTTTCAATTAGATTTTGACTGTTTTTTTTCAAGTTTGGTGTTGCTTTACCTTCTTTTGAAATTTGGGTATTTACCGTACTGGATTGGAGATAATTTAGGTTCTTCATTGGTAAATTCGGAGCATTTTGAATCTTCTGATATGTCGATTTTATCGAAAACTTGTTTCTTTTGGTAAAAGCATTCAGCTTATCGGCTTAAATGTTATTTATCCCTAAAAAGAGGCGGCTTTGGTTCTGTTACCGAAGCTCCCTGCTTCTATTCGGTTCTCTTATCGTTCTTCGTAGTGTTCTTCAGTGTCTTGGGAAGATTGGTAGTATCTGTTTAAACAATTGGAACTGTGAGGAATCTGAACTTGATAAAAACCCTACATTGATATTTAGTAGTTTGAAGAAGAATGAGGAAAAATGGCAATGCTCATTCAGTAAGACCTTTTAGTGATAGGAGGTGGCTTCTTCCGTTTTTCGCTAGTTTGCTCGTTTCGGTTACTCTGTTTTTCGCAGCCTTCTCTGGGATTTTCTCAACTCCCTATGGCGGAGACCCGATGTCTCTCGACTTTATTTCATTTGCTAGAACAGATGATTCTAGTGAGTATTTTGTAGAATCAGATTTTAAGGCATCTTATGACCCACCCGGAGTTTCGAAAAAGGAAGCTCCAAGGATAGCTTATCTCATTTCGGGGACAAAGGGTGACAGTCAGAGAATGAGGAGGACATTGCAGGCTGTGTATCATCCGAGGAATCAGTATATTCTGCATTTGGATCTTGAGGCTCCTCCTCGTGAACGGATAGATTTGACAGTGTCTATAAAGGTTGATCCTACTTTCCGCGAAGTGGAGAATGTGCGAGTAATGGCGCAATCGAACTTGGTTACTTATAGGGGACCTACAATGATTGCTTGTACCCTTCAAGCTGTGGCAGTTCTATTGAAGGAAGGTGCAGATTGGGACTGGTTTATAAATCTCAGTGCTTCGGATTATCCACTCGTCACACAAGATGGTAAGTGCGTGTTTTCTGCTTCTTTGTGTTTCATTATGGTGTGAATTCTGGTGACGTATGTTAAGGTTTCAGAAAAAAACACGCGCTTAGCTTATTAACTTGAAGCTGTTAGTGTTTTCATTAGGAAATGGTCCAGAAATTGACTGTTTTCATTTGAACATTCCATTGTTCTTCAGCACATATTGACCATTTCAGCTAGAGTATCATTGTAGATTAATAGATGCTTTGAATCTTGATGCATTTGCTTCATTCAGAATTGGTTAATGAAAATAAGATGAATACAAACCAATGAGCTGTTTCGCTGTTCTGGTGTTACACCTTATTGACACATTGTGGACTATATGTTATCTTTGGTTCTGCAATTTACTAAGGATACATAAAGAGAGGGTTTCTGATGGCCAAAAAATACTCAAAAGCAATTCTTTTCGTTATCTTGGTCTTATGACTCTTAATCTATACAAGGAGTCATTTCTTTAGGTTGACGTTGCCAATAAAATTAAAGATGGGTACCTAAATTGGATATGCTTTTGGAATCCTTTTTGATCAATGCATGCAATCAACCTAATAGGAAAATTTCTTCTAGACCAGTAAGTCTTATTGTGCTTAATTTAGCAAAATTTGAACCATCAATAGAAATGGGCATTGCTGAGATGGAGAGGTTGAGAACCTGAGATGGATGCATGGAAACTTAGGAAGATAGAATCAGAAAGAAATGCTTTATGAAAATGTTGCCAAATTGGTGAGTAGATAAGAGACAGTTGGTTCAGATCGTGTGTTCATGTACAACAGTCAGTACCATAGAGTAATTGTTCAGGTTTTAGGTTATATGAGGGTGAGCCAGAGGGTATAAATGGATGTTGCCCTTCCCTGGTTCGATAGAAGCTTGTCTTGAGACATGGGAATGCCCACTTAAAACTCCAAGAGCAAGATTTCTTTGGAAAATTCTAATCGTTTTTATTAGTTGGAGCGTTTGGAAAGAGAGAAATATTAGGATCTTCCAGTGAGAGGAGAAGCAGTTGGATAAGATAATCCTGGAAATGAAGTCTCTTGTGTATATGCGGGCCTCCCCTAACAAGCTTTTTACGAGGGTGCGTTTTCAGGGTTACATCTTTTTTTGGGATTCCTTAATCCTTACTCCGGTGGGATAAGAAAATTGTAACCGGGTGGGTCTTTTGGGATGGCCAGCTTGTTGGCAGGTCCTAGTGATAGGTTTTTCTGTATTTTGTCATATTTTTTTCTTTTATATTTCTTTTATAACTGTACATTGTTTGCCTTAGGGCCATTTCAATAAATTTGAATTTCCCCTCAAAATAAATGGATGTTGTCATGTTGGTTGAGGAATAAAGTTTAAAGAGCAGATCCAATATTTGTGTTGACATAAGTCATGGCTTTGTTTACCAATAAGAGGACATGGCACAACATAGAAATATCTATCTAGATGAGTTCATACATGTTAATACCATATAATCTATGTAAAATCAAAGATTACATTGAGTAATCTAAATATATTTGGAAAATACTCAGTGCAAAAACATTTGTATCTAGATGACTAGATCAGCTGATATTCATGAACTCCAGATGCTACATATATACATATAACTTGAGCAAGATTTGTTGGAAAGCAGGAAAAGAGCTGTGATATATCATTAATATACTATTCTGAATAGGCCATGATACCTGATACCCCATGTTGCAAATGTGTAATAGCTGATGAACTGCCTTCATTATGTTTTTATTTCTCAATCACCCATAATCATGATGTCATTGGTCTTGAGCAGGAAATCAGGTACTCATTATATTTTTCTGGGTAATGGTGTCATTGTCCTATATAAGACAGGTTTTTTTTTGTTGTTGTGGTTTGTTTGCTTACTAAAATCCTAATGGGTTTGCTGCAGATCTGCTCCATGTTTTTTCTAATTTGTCAAGGAATCTCAATTTTATTGAGCACACACAGATCATGGGGTGGAAAGTGTAAGTTCAATATATGACATGCACAATTGTACTGGTGTTCTGCAAATTCACCTTTAAAGTTATGCTGCTTACTAATTTGCAATGCTAATACTGTAATACAGGAACCAGAGAGCGAAACCAATCATCATTGATCCGGGTCTTTACTTATCCAAGAAGTCTGATATATTTTGGACTACTCAACGTCGGTCACTTCCAACATCTTTCAAGTTATTCCAAGGTATGTTCTTGTTTTTTATTTTTATTTATTTTTCATCGTATTCCAATCTTGTTTTCATATAAAATGTCTGATAGATCAATTTTCTCTGAAAGCTCCTACTAAAACTTTTGTTGTTTTATGCATATAAATATGGTGTCCTTTTGAATTCAGTGCAATATCAAAGTTCAATTATAGGAACCTACGAAACATAAAATTTCTGGATCCTCTGATCTGATCACACAGTCTTAAACTGGCATGTCAATATACCAATATACCCAACTTTCTGCAAGGATATAGAAATGTGTATTATTACTACATTAGACCTTTTTTGCTACCTAATTTTCTTTAGAATTGTGTGAAAAATCAAATTGCTCCTTGACCTGGTAATGCAAGGGCTCTAGATGCCAATCCGTCTCTTCTTCCATTAATGCTCCAACACCAGAGGTCTATTTGCATTATATCATGTCTAGTTTGGCGGTTGTATTCCCTTTTGGTTTCTCATTTTTTCTTTCGTTTTTGTTTTGGTGGGAGAACTGGGTCAATTTACTCAGGTTGAAATGCTTGATTGGTGGGAAGAAGTTTTCTCAGGAACCTTTCTAGAAA
The DNA here is from genome assembly GCA_002174775.1 of Macleaya cordata. Classification (NCBI taxonomy): domain Eukaryota; kingdom Viridiplantae; phylum Streptophyta; class Magnoliopsida; order Ranunculales; family Papaveraceae; genus Macleaya; species Macleaya cordata. Next base: position 315,050 of record MVGT01001068.1, on the reverse strand, counting down.
TGCTGATGGCCCTGCCCTAAAACAGAAACTTTTGATGTGGTTAGTATGGAGGCCTATAGGAATTATGTTAGGTACAAGTTAAAATCTCCTAGTTGAAGTGAGACTCCCACAGAGAGTTTGTTTTCTTGTTCAAATGTCCTATTCCTTTTACATTTTAACACTCTTATGGTTTCATGAAGACTACCTCCAAAGCAACCTAATTTTATACTTTTTTGTTTTGTTTTCTTTTTCATTTCCCCCTAGTACTTCCTTCCTTTTCCGATAAGTACCTAAGTAAAGCTTTCTTTTCTGAATCTATATAATCTTCACTTCTGTTAAAATATATACGTGACAACTATTAAGTGAATGCTAGACTTCTCTGTTTTTCTATCCTTATTTGGTATGTGAGCTCTGGCCCTTCATATGGATATGAGTTCGAAAAACCAAATTTTTTCAGAATGTTATCTATACACTTTCATGTGTTTCCTTTGCATAAAATTAGCTGGCCATGTTTTTTGAGAAAACAACTCATTGCATATGGAAGAGCATTGGGAATTCCGTTGGGCATTCTTTTACCACCCTTTGTAAGTCAAGACTTTTAAAGAGCACACCCCCTGTAGTTTCAAATTCCAGAGAGAAAATTGCCTCAACTAGTTCTGAAATTAGTTAAACTTTAGCAAAACACAATTGAAGTTGCGTTACTGTTACTTAATTGTTTTGTCTTTTCTTATCTATAGGTTCAGCATGGGTGACGCTCACACGATCTTTTCTTGAGTACAGTATATGGGGGTGGGATAACCTTCCCCGAACAGTTCTAATGTATTACACAAACTTTGTATCCTCTCCGGAGGGATACTTCCACACTGTAATCTGCAACACTGAAGAGTTCCGGCAAACTGCTATAAGCCATGACCTCCACTACATAGCCTGGGACACTCCTCCAAAGCAGCACCCTCTCTCCTTAACAATGAAAGACTTCAATAACATGGTCAAAAGTGGAGCCCCATTTGCTAGGAAATTCGCCAAAAATGATCCAGTTCTAGACAAGATTGATCAGGAGCTCCTGGGTCGGTCTGAAGGTCGATTTGTTCCCGGTGCATGGTGCATTGGGAGCGTGGAAGGTGGGGCAGATCCCTGCTCTTTGAGAGGGAATCACTCGGTGTTTCGACCGGGCCCAGGTGCTGAGAGGCTGCGAGGGCTGGTTCAGAAGCTCTTGTCTGAAAACTCTGAGAACAAGCGGTGTGTGCTTCAGTGAGAATTAATGTACAAAACTTGACCCTCGACTATTAATGGATGCAAATGCTTGATGTAAATGTTTCTACTCTGTATCTGCTTTGCACCATAGTTTTGAAATATCTTATGAATGTTATTGTTATACAGAATGTACTGTTATGTTCATACAAGTTAACTGAAAGTTTAATGGAAGAAGTTGACAGGATAACCACCATCACGAGAGACCTTGCAGCTGCATGTTTATGGTTGAAATGTTGAACAATACTATGTCGACCACATTATCTGATCAATGTAGTTAGATTAACCATATTAACTAACACAGTATGTACACATCAGCTGCCATGTCATATAATAAGCGGATCATGGAAAGCAATCTTGTTGACTCATTTGTAATGTGGGGTCGTTGACCGTTTGAATCCCCATTTAATAGGATGGTCGGGTTTTAAAAACCCACATTAAGAGTGAGTCATCAAATTCGAACTCCAGCTAATGTGGTCCATTTGACATCAAAGATGAATGAGAACAATACGTGTGATCAAACTATTCAGACCTTGGAGCCTGTTGCCTATATCAGCTGCCACCAATTTACCGAGCCAAGCTGCTTCTTCCAACAAAAGCCTGGCCGAGGGGATGAAAGCATATGTGCCGAGGTTGCGCTCCTGAGTGCAACTCAAGGTTTATAGCTTTATAAGCTGCTTCAACCATTGCTAGTAGTTTGTTGCATCAGGCTGTAGATAGGACTGTTTGTGCTATCATGAACAACATAGGTATATCGGACACGGTTATAATCACGATCTTCGAACTTGTTCATGACCACGGTCTCTCGGTCTTGTATGGCAGCTCGTTTGATCGACTCGAGAGAGGCATGGTTTCGCAATTTAGAGTAGAGATGTAGAGGTAGAGCTTAGTTTTTAACTGCTCAATTTGTTAAGTTACACGCGCAACGTGCCTGCAGAGAGTCTCGTGAATTATAATTCCATCTTTTTCAATTGTTTTCGTGCGAAAAAAAAACTTAGAATCTTATTAATCAAGAATTAGATTGATTAAATTAATAACTAATTAGAATGATCAAATTTCTAGAAATTAAGAGAATGTGGAGGGGTTTTTTTTTTTAGAGCCTCTTAACTTGATACTTGGGTTGAATTCCATTTGTCTCCCCTCTCTTTTCCTTTCTTCTTTTGCTTTTTTGTAAGCAAAGATGCATTTATATATTAAGTCAATTAATAGTCTGTTTGGACAAGGGATTTTAAGTAGGGATTTTGTGGGGACCAGGGATTTTGAGAATAAATATAACATGATTTTTCCACCAAATCCCTAGTCACCACAAAATTCCTCCCCCAAATCCCTTGTCCAAACAGACTATAAGTAATAAGCATGCTCTTTGTCATATGGAACTTAAAAAAAACCCATAAAAAAAGCACAATTACGTAGTAGACGAGATAGACATGTACATAAGCAAGCAGACGTAGGCCCATACACGAAATAGTACCAACCAAACTGTTTTAAGTAGTCGTTGGTATTTATACATACTTGCCCAAAGTCCACCTCTCCATAGGCCTTAATCCCAATTAAAGACAAATCAAACCCTAAAAGTATTACACATCATGTGGCACTTATCAATGTTCAATCTCATCATACAAACCTTATTCATCATGATGTCCACATGACCTTTATTTATATACATATTTTTAGGGTTACCTACATGTTTCAACTTTCAAGTCTTTCTTTCTCAATAGGCACAAACTAATTTCTTGTACTTCTCAAGAATAGTCTCTTGTGAAAAATCAGTGAAATAGCCTTTCTCCACCTGATCCAGTCCTTTCTGAGCCGCAATAAGCTCAATTTGGTTCTGAACCTGGTCAGCTCCAACCTGGTTCGGTTCCAAGAGCATGCACGCGATCTCATGAGTCGAGTCTTCGCCGTGAACAAGACCGATAGCTTGGACAGCGGGAAGACCACCTCCTCGGGCACTCACCATTCGAGCAATCTTTCGCGTCACTGAGACATCAATAGACGTGATTGGCACGTTGTATGAATCGACCCATGGACTCGCACCAATCACTACAATGCCTTTGGCTTCAGAAACCTGAGTCGGGCCCACGTCGGGTTTCTCAGGGAGAACTTCGGGTATTGCCCACCCTGCCCATTGATGGCCCATATAATTTGGCTGGAAATAACCTAGATCACGTCGGATGGTGTCTAGGGCTTTGCCAGTTGGGTGTGCATCCCCATATAGAAATACTGGCACTGCAATATATCCAACAATTCCTAATTATAGGGAACATATATAGATTGAAAATGTAAAACACAGGCTATACTTGTCATATATCATGAAGTATGTGTTTGATATATATATATATATATATATGACATGCATGAACAGGACTAATTAAGAAAAGAAGACAATATGCATGATCATAAGACCTTGAAACTTGTTGCCTATGTCCACGGCCACAGATTTAGCGAGCCAAGCAGCGTCTTCCAAAGATCCCTCACCGAGGGGGTGAAAACATATATGATCAACCACACCGAGCCGAGGGTGCGCTCCTGAGTGTAACTCGAGGTTTATGGTTTCATAAGCTGCTTCAACCATGGCTAGTACAGTTTGTTGCATTGGGCTGTAGATGGGACTGCCTGTGCTATCATGAACTACGTAAGACACGAGTGAGTATTTAATACGGTTGTAAGCACGGTCTTGAAACTTCTTCATGATCACGGTCTCTCCGTCGAGCACCGCAGCTGCACGTTCGATGTACTCAAGAGCGGCATGGTTACGTGATTCAGAGATGTAGAGCTTACAGCAAAGTAACATGGATTGCTCCTGCTTCATCATGTTCTTCATGTCCTTGGATGTGTACAAGGGGAATGAATAAAAGATAAGGTGTTAAATGTATTTAATGAGTCGGATTAGATGAAAAAGAAGAAGATTTATGCTGTTATGTAAAAATTTGAAATTCTTATGTATCTCTAAGAGCATACGTACACACAGGTGAGATAAAAATGGAGAATATTATGGTTTGTTTGGATGAGAAATTTTAAGTAGGTATTTTGTAGGGATCAGGGATTTGGTGGAAAATTAGTTAGATTTATAACATGATTATTTCTAACTAATTTTCTACAAAATCCCCGTTCCATCATCACAAAATTCCTACTTAAAATCCTCCATCCAAATAAACTATTAATGTATTTTTAGCCTCGGGTATACATGCATTTTTACCCTATCTCTTAAGGTATGCTTGGTCAAATTTGGCCAATAGCTAAAATAATCTGCAAATATATATATGAGGTGGATTTTGAGAGTGCGCTAGAAGTGGGACGGGGTTTGAGTATGTGCTTAGCACCGGCTTGGGAGAAAATTCAGAGTCCGCCTGATGTGGGGTGGCCTAAACATGGTTGGCCGACTCGAACTTGGTGGCCAACTCGGTGGTGACCGAGTCGAGTTGGCCACCGAGTCTGAGTCGAACCGAGTCAACTCGCCCGAGTCAGACCGAGTTAGCACATAGAGATCACTATTATATGCTTTCTTATTTTTTTTATATTAATCACCATTATACACTTTCCATAAACATATGACACATACACTTTTTAAACATTTTAATCTGCAACTCTATATACTTTCCATGCACTTAAATCCACAATTGTATCCGCTTTTAATGCATATACAAGAGATACAATCCTTTCTATAGAATCCATAACAAATTTACTTGGGAAGTTTTTGAATTTTGTAAATCTCTAAAATACCTTACTATTAAGATTCGGCCGAGTTGTCCAAGCCGAGTCGAGCGAGTCGGTCAATTCAAGGCCGAGTCACAACCAAGTCAAGCCGAATCCAATACGAGTTTGGTTATGGTAAACTAACTAGGTTGGGACCGAGTCGGCAAACCATGAGCCTAAACCAACCCTAGTACACTGATGACTTGTTTCTATGCTGGAAAAATTCAAAGGGCCACGGTGACAGCAACCATCATGGCTAAAAAACCTCGTATACAAAAGTGTGGGTTTTTGCCACGGTGAACCACAGAACCGTGTCAAATACTATGCCACCCTGATTCACCATGTCGAGAACACGTCTATGCCCACAATGGAACATCTATCATGGTCAATTTAAGGTTTCATTAGACACGGAGCCCAATCCGTAACTGAAGTATTATAGCCACGGGGATTAGGGCACCCTGTTTAATGTGCAAAAAATATTTTCATTTTAAGTGTGGTACGTTTTCATTTGAAACTCTTCCACCTCCAAATTCTTCCCTAGCACTTCAGCCTCCATTACCTCCTCTCTCTCTCACACACATGGCTAAAATCTAAGTAGTCAGAGCGTGGAATGAGAGCAGAAACGAGAGTGAGAGCGGGGACGAGAACGTCGAAGAGTCCAATTAAAAAATATCTCAAGTTAAAAAATATTTTCGGAGTAGGAGCACCAGAGCATAGTTCAGAGTAGGAGTATGAAGTTATGGAACAGGAGCGTCTACCATTTCACATGATTCTAATTACTAAGGCCAAGACACTATCATTTGTCATGTTACCTTTAGCCACGGTTTGGGTTGTGAAATACCGTGGCCAAAGATAATTACTGTACTTTTTTTTTTTTTAACGAGGATGTCCGGGCTTCTTAGAGCACCAGGATAATTCAAGGACAAGGTAAACCTCCAAATCCATACTACTAGGTAAATTCTTATTATTAGAGTGACCTTAAGAGGAGTTAAACTCACGACCTCCAAATTGTGAGGTAAGACAATTTATGTACTTCTGCAAAAATATAAAGTTTTTTGGAGTTGGACCCCACAAATTGAACCTTAAGAGGAGTTAAACTCACAACCTCCAAATTGCGAGGTAAGACATTTATGTACCAGTACAAATTTTGATGAACTAAAATGCCTCTTGCTATAAATGTAAAGTTGTTTGGAGTTGGACCCACAAATTGGGTTCGAAACCCATCTACAGCTTAACACAATAAGATGGTCTACATATATAGTGTAGAGATCATTCTAGCATTCCATGTGATCCCAACTAAAAATCTTTTATTGTACAAAAACCATTGCACACGGACCCTAAGTCTTCAAGAAGAGTTAGGACTTAGGAACCGTGTTTTTGAGAGCTTTACTTACCTTAGCATTCGAATTCAAATCCTTTTCCCTCCTCCTCTTTGCTTTGTTCAAGTACAACTTTTTTGCTTTGCTAAAGGAAAAAAATGCACTATATATAATCATATATTGAAATTAAAAAAACCACGTAAAAAATGATGTGTTCAATTATGAGGATTGCTTTGTCACATGGAAAAAATAAAAAAAAACCCTTAAAAGAATTAATAAGAGCGAGAAAAAAACAACCAAGGCCCGACAAATTAGGGAAGAAAAAAATGCACTATATATAATCATATAGATAGCATGCTTTGTCACATTGAAATTAAAAAACCCCATAAAAAATGATAACCAAAATGGAAATTAGTGTTCAATTATGAGGATTGCTTTGTCACATGGAAATAAAAAAAGCCCAAAGAATTAAAAAGAGCGAGTAAAAAACAATCAAGGCTCGACAAATTACGGGGAAAAAAAAATATAATATTTATTAAAAATTAGGACTAATATATGAATCATGTCAAATTTTCAAATCCTAATCCTGATTATTTTGTTATTTTCTTATATAAAATAAGTAAACGAGTCAGGTTGACCCTAACCCTAAAAGGATTGAAGGGGGTAATAGGTCAGAAATGCTTAATCCAAACCCTCACTTATTTAGTTAACGGATTGAGTTAATGTAGAATTGATAGGTCACTAGTCATTTTGTCTAGTTTATAATTGCCAATAGTAATTGTCGAGTCAAACTAAATTGACCCAGTCTAACCTCACGGGACCCTGCCAATAACATTTTGGGGGGCTTTTAAAATTTCCCTAAGTTGTTTTCCTGGCCGGGCTGAAATTGGCTATTTTTACATGAAAAATGATTCCATTTCATCCCATTCAAACTATTTTATTTTTTACAAATATTATTTATTTATCTTATTGGTGGGCTGGCTGTATCTTTCAACTGATAACGAGGACCCAGCAAGTAGCAACCTTTCGAAAACTATTAACTCACCTAACGAAATGGATGAGATTGGATTTTGGATTAGGTTTGCTTGATTAAGAAAATGCCAAACCAGGTTGCACTTCATATTTTTCAAACCTCCCCTCACTTAAAGTGGGTCCCACAAAAGGGAAGTTCTACATAGACTGCATCTGCCTCACTTTTTGTGTGTGGAAACTGAACGACTTATTTTTACACTGTTTACATCATCATATGGGTCTAAATAGAAATGATCCAACTATTGATTTTTTTGTGAGAATGGTGTCATTGCCACCTAGATCATCTTCAAAATAATTCACATCATTCTAATTTTTTTTAACTCTATCTAAGGTTTATCCATTTTACTATTAGACTTCACCTAGTTTATAGTGGGCTTAAGGTTTTATATGATGTGATTTGTAATTGTGAGGATGTAATAATGACGAGATCATCATCACAAAAATTAATTATTAGATTATTTCCATGATGACTCAACAAATTAGTGTAAACGGAATGTAAAAATAAAATAGAATATTAATAATGAAAAAGTGGAATGGAATTAGAGCTTCTTGTTTTCTGTTTTGGCGTTTGGAGAAATAAAAGATGCAACGAGGGTTGCTCTTAAGAAAAACTAATGCTACAGACAATGGATAAAGGGCATTGTTATTAAGTGGCTAGTAAATGACTAAGGGGATACCAAGTTAAAGGGTTCTAAGATAAAGAGGAAAACGACTAAGCGGCTGGTAAGGGATTCCAAAACTAGTCAAATATCAGTTAAATGTATTTTTCTTAATTAAAAATAAAAAAAGTTAGAACATGAAGAGACGATGCCCTAAGTTCTTAAACCTAGGTTTAGTGTAGCTTGGACCTGAAAGTCCGGACCAACTGTTCTAATGTTTTGCCACTTGATGCAGAATCTGAATGCAAGTGGTTCTAACTTTTTGGTCGAAACCTATATTTTTTGTCTTTTTAGTTATAAGGTTATTATTATTATTATTATTATTATTATTATTATTATTATTATTATTATTATTATGCTGCACTTGAGGATGTTTGGTTATGAATATTTGATAGAATTGGATGGTCATATTCTTTTTTTCTATTTTCAGGGCTCCAATTTCCATTATTGATCAGTTGGAGAAAATGATGAGGCAATTCATTTGGGCAAAAAAGGGAGCTGACAAAGGATATCATATGGTTAGCTGGGATCAAATTTGTAAAACTATGAACGCAGGTGGACTTGGCATTAGAAAATTACGGCGCGTCAACGAAGCACTGCTACTAAAATGGATATGGCGATTTGCTAAAGAAAAGGATCAAATGTGGCTCCACATCACTGAAAAAAAGTTCGGGCCATCACCATCAATCAGCTGTCCAAAAGAAGTAAATTCCTCACATGGGCATAGCTGTTGGCGTGACATCATTTCCCATGCAGAGATCAGTCTAAAATTGACCAGGCACAAAATCAACTCTGGAAATGGTATCTCATTTTGGTGGGATGTTTGGGCAGGCCCAAGAACACTCAAGTCTTTGGCACCAGCACTATACAAAATTTTTTCATCAAAAATGGGTTCAATACAGTAATTTACTACCGAATCACATTCTGGGCAGCGTGACTGGAACATCAGATTTAGTCGCGAGATCTACAACAGTGAGATGCCACAGTTGGCGGAACTCTTGCAAGCAATTGGCCCATCACCACCACTCCTAAACAACGAGGCAGACACCTTTTCGTGGTCACTTACCACAAAAGGAAATTTCACGGTGCAATCACTATACGAACATCTCAGCGGTAACCAAAATTTGGACTTCCCATCTGCAATAGTATGGAACTCAAAATTACCCCCAAAAATTTGCTTCTTCATGTGGCAGGCGTCATTGGGAAAGATCCTAACACTGGATAATCTCAAAAAGAGGGGGCATCAACTGCCAAACGCATGCTTCTTATGTTTACAGTGCGAGGAATCACCCGACCACATCTTACTACATTGCACATTCGCCAAATCTATATGGAACCAAATTCTTCCACTCTTTGGTTGGTGTTGGTGCTTCCCCAAAACTGTGCTCGACCTGGCATGTTGCTGGTCCTCAAATGGCTTCTCCAAATCAGGGAAGCTAGTATGGCAATTCATACCGGCAGCAATCTTTTGGACAATCTGGCTAGAACGAAACCGCCGTGCTTTTGAAGGGAAGATCAAGGACTCGGATAGGCTGACAATCGAGGTCAAATCACTAGTTCACTTTTGGACGACCTCTCTATATTCAGAATTTAGAGTCTCGTTCACGTGTTGTATCTTCAATTGGGATGCTCTGTTCTTGTAAAAGATCATTTCATCCAATTCTCCTGTTTTGAAGCTATTTGGCTTCTCCACTTGTAAATAACATTCCTTATTCTTTCAATTTTAATCTAGTTTTCCCTCTCAAAAAAATGGTCATATTCTTTCTATTTTCAACTATTCTCACAATTACTCTGCAGGTGCAAGACACTTATTATTAAATAAGTTCTAAAAGATAAAAACTATAATTAAGAGTTTAAAAAATTAGATTGGTATTTAAATCCCCACAATTAAGGGGTACTCATCAAATTTCTAAGTTGTTACATTAATAGTTAAATTTGTGTGCACCCCATTCATTATTCATTTATTATTTCACTGTGTTTACAGATTTTATGTGAGGACGGTCTCCTAGTTATCTAATTCATACTTCATACCAAATATCATCTCCACATGTGCTGCAGAAAACGATGTCACAAAAAAAGTATTAGTGTAATTTTTTGCCTTCTCATAATTAAATTAAATTAGAAATAAATTATTAGATTAAGAAATTCATAAATAAAGAAAATTATTACATGATTTTCTTAATTAACTTCACTATTATTAAGTTTTCTCCATCATCTCAAAACTTATCTTGCACGCAGAGATCTGAAAATAATACATATGTTGATATCAAAATTTTAAGTTAAATGAGATGTTGTATATAACAAAAACTAAAGTTTAATAAACCTAATTAATAAAAAAAATGAGTTAATTAAGTAATGGATGAAGAATGTACAAAAAGTACACGAGGGAATAAGAAAATTTACATAAGCGCCATTTTTTTAGCTTAAAACAGGTAAATAAATAGCACGGACAAGAGAGAGGAAGAGAAAATGAGAACTATTATTGCTAGCAATTTGAGGATGGCTACAAGTTAAATGAATAAAGACCTCCTATTTATATGCATGAAGGGGTAAAATGGATGGTTAAGATTATGTCATATAGTATCGATCTAAGAGCGAAAGACAGTTCATGAAAATAATCTAAAAAAACATCTTGGATCTACCCTTTACTAGAAAATTCTACTACCATTTCATACTATTTTATACACTTTCTAGAAACATGTAAGTGATTCATTCAAGCCTGGCTCAACCCTTAAGCTACTTTGGTGGGTTATTAAAGTGATTCTTCTATAAAAAGTCAACATTAAAAAAAAATACATTATTTGCATAATTTTTTTTTAAATATTTTTATACTGTATTTGTTTCTATTTTCTTTATTCATTTTTTTTTTCTAGACTATTGCCTAGAATACAAGTACATGGCATAAACACACCAGTAGAATGGATGACGAATAAGCGCAGAGGCCGCCACAAACATAGAAGTCACCTTATTGGCGAAGAGAAACTATCGAATGAGTACTTACACACACTATATATATATATATTAAATTACATGGGACACATTAGCAATACCATAACTAATAAGAGTATGGAACCCAAGACTTTGAAACTCAAAGGTGTAAAGTGTCCAATGGCAAGTGACATGTGATTCCATAATATATATTAAAAAGAGAATATCTCTATTTTGTTAAAATACACTTGGGGACAACTCCTCAATAAACTAGGAGATATCCCAACCCATTTTTAATAAAAAAATTCATTTTTCTTAAACAATTAAAAAAAAATCGAGCCTCTTCTTTCACGGCCATGGCCACCGCTGCATACACCACCTTCGCCGTCCAAAATTTTGCCACCACCAACACGAAGAGATCAAAAATAAAAAGAGAAAAAGAGAGAGAAATATGATAAGAGGGTGAGAGAGAGAATTAGAGAAATATCAGATTTGAACTCTTTCTCTCTCTTACTTGATCTCTTCTTTTCTCCCGTTCTCTCTCAGTCGATCTCTTTCTTCCCCTCTCCCTTTCACCACAGTACCTCCATCGATTTTTTTTCCAAATCTCATAGTACTCTCGATCTCTTTCACTCTCTTTTGATTTATGTACTCTCTTTCACTTGATCTCTTCGCTCTCTTTTCTCTATTATCTAGCGTTGTGGTGGCGGTAATGGTAGTTGCATGGTGGTGATGGGGAAGATGAAGATGGTGGGATGTATTTTGGTTTGTGGGTGAAGATAAAATAGTTTTCCATATTATTATATTATAAATGGGGAGGATGCTCCTACATAACAAATGGGATATCACCACTCTATTAAAACTTTCTCGTAGCAAGCAGCAACATGGGCTTTTACAAAAAAGAGTATATAGATTTGAGTTTTCTTAAAGTTTGTACATTCGGTAGTGCTAGGGTTACTGAAAAAACTACAGAATAATTTACAGAAAAGAACAATTTTGGGTTTGACGCAAATCACTAGAATATATGAAGCAAATTACGAGGATGTGTGAATACGCACTACTGTCAGATTTCAATTCTGTAGGTCTTTTTCTAGGACTCTGCTGTATGTATAGGTATAGCATTATCCTTGTAAATTATCCCAAATATAGCTAGAATATATTACCACATTAGCAACTTTTGTCATGTGTCATTCTTTAATTAGCTATTATAATAACACAATACCTCTATTTATAATTAGAAATTAGTTTTTCTTTTTTAAACTCTCTCTTATTCAGTTTTAAAAATTAGAAATTACACCTCTATTTAGAAATATAAAATTAGGAAACAAAATATCTAATTTAAAATAACAAATAATAAAACTTAAAATTTTCTATTAAAGGCAACAGAGCTTTGCGCGGGTTCATGAAGCCTTGTAATTACTTATTGCTCAACTTACTCACTTTCACCGTCTCCACCTGTAGTAAGCATTAGGAATATCCAAAAGTTGATTTTTGTGAAATAGTCTTATCACGTAGATCATTCTCATAAAAAATCACTTCGTTTTACAATTTTTAAACCAGTTGAAAAATTACTTGAAAAATAAACTTTTAAACCTATTGAAAAATAACTATAAAATGGATTGTTTAAAACACTTGAATTTCAGTTAAAAGATTTAGAACGGTGTTTTTTTTTCTTCCTTTTGTGTGATGATAACTTAGATGAGCAGGAGATCATCCTCACAAAATTCAGCCCTAATCATTCATTCATTCATTCATTGTAAAAGATAATAATAAACAGCAAAAAAAAAAAAAAAAAAAAAAAAAATCATTAGTACAAGGTAAAAGAAATTGGGAAAGCGACGCTTTGGAAGTTTGGTCACTTGTTCCCAGGCGTGTCTTGCAAGCTATTTCTGAAAGCATGGCGTATCACAATTTACTAGTTTAATTAAGATAACTGCTCAGTTTCAAGTAATTCTCAACTATCTTTTCCTGTGAGAAGTCGGTGAAATAACCCTTCCCTACAGTCATTCCTTCTTCCGCTGCGAGCTGCTCGACTTCTAGCTGAACCTGATCACCAGTGATTCTACTTGGTTCCAACAAATTACAAGCCACCTCAATCATATCCTCACCATGGGCAAGTGCCATGGCTTGAACCGAAGGAAGGCCTCCTCCTCGCCCACTTACCCGTTTAGCAATTCTACGGGCGGCAGCAACATCACTAGTGAAGATGGGCACGTTATAGTTATCAACCCACTGGGTTGCTCCGACCACCAAGACGCCTTTGGCTCGAGATGCTAGAGGTGGACCTTCATCTGGTTTCAAGGGCAAGGAGTCTGATCCAAGCCCACCTGCCCACTGATTTCCCTCAGAATTAGGCGTGAAATAACCCAGTTCTCGTCTAATTGAATCAAGCTTTCTTCCTTCTTGATGGGCTGCTCCATATAAAAATGTGGGCACTGCAAGTTTATAAGTAAAAACTCATTAGCAATGCAATAACAAGAAAAAATTAAGAAAAACTAAAATGAAATATGATTTTTTGATACACAAATACTAGTGAACACATTTTTTTACCTCCAATTCTTCTTGGAAAACCAAAGTGCTTATTCGATGAGGATTAATCAAGAAAAGAAAATTTCCCTACTTACGAGAAAAAAAAAAATCAGCCAAATGCTCTCTTATTGAGAAGAAGCGCAAAAGATAAAGTTCCACATTAATTCCTGCACTCGCTATTAGTCATATACTAGCCCTATATCCCGTGCAAGGCACGGGGCTTCTTTTAAAAAAAAATTTGAATTTTTTTTATTAGATAATTAAAAAATTTAGTTGTTTTAGATTGGGCCATATTTTTTAACCTACACCTAAGAGAGAAGGTTTTGTTAACCCAATAATAGATAATAGATTGAGCCATATGTTTATAATGTAGATTTTTTTAACCCACACCTAAAAAAGAAGGTTTTGTTAACCGAAGGCTTCTCTTATAGTATATTATAATAGATTTGATTGAATAAATTTTGAACTGATTCTATATTTCGAAAGCAATTCTTCTTTTGATCGGTTAAAAAAGATCTTATTAGAGAAAGAAGAAAGACTGAAACGAGCAAACAGTCCCATTACAGAAACAGAAATATTCGTGAGGCTACAGCGAAGCTGTGACTACTAAACTAAAATAAACCCAGCCAGTCTACACTAAATAGAATTCCATTAGAAGAAGAGGAAAGCCATGAAAGAGCAGATGTTTGGACGACCAAGTAATAACAAAGATCTCACCTTCAACACTAACTTCTCGAAAGACTCCTCAAACCCTTTAAAAGTTTGACTATTACAATCCTTCCAGATAGTCCAAGGACAAGAAAAAGAGAAGAGAAGCCAAAGGATCCCTGTTTTAGAGGGCTAATCGGTATGTAGACATTTAATTAAAAATAAACAACTTTCAATGGCAATTCCATAAGCAAATGACCTGATATGTACATTTGAAACACAACTGGTGATCTATCGTTTCATTTTTTATGCCATTACCATTGTGTACTTGGCAGATCTAAACAATTGTCTCTCATCAAGATAACAGTAGATTTTACCATGTACTACAAAAGAGAGAATAGTGAACAGTATGTACACCACTAATATAGGTGTTTCAGAACAATGTTGCAAACAACATGACCATTATCTTTGGTTCTAACATATTCAAACGATTCCAATTAGATAATATTTTCAGGGTAAGAATCACAAACCTTGAAGATTGGAGCCGATGTCAGCTGCCACAGTCTTTGCAAGCCAAGCCGTTTGGTCCAGAGAAGTTTGAGCAAGAGGGTGGAAGCAAATATGATCAACAACCCCAAGACGAGGATGAGTTCCGCTGTGGAATTCAAGGTCTATGGATTCAAAAGCCGCTTTGACCATGGCAACCACAGCTTTTCTAAATGGACCAGAGTCTTGCCCTGTGTTTGGAGCAAACTTGGAGACAATGGTGTAGCCAACCCGATTGTAAGCCTCATCTTCGAACTTGTTAACGACAGCAACCCCTGGGTATAGCTTGGAGGCTTTCTCAATTGACTCCAATGCTATTCTATTTCGACTTTCAGATATGTAGACCTTGCAACAAGCAAGCATCAGCTTTAACATTTCTCTTGTTTGCAACTCCACAAACTGCAGAAAAGAGATTGGGAGCAGATAGTAACTACTAAAAAGAGAAGTTGTGGATATTATTTCTCTTGGACCACACACCATTTCTCAATTGGATTAAAGGTAAAAAGTTGGTAATTTTCAGGCCACAATTTTTTTAGAAGAACTCAATATTTTCATTACCTTTTAAAAAATATATATTTGCAAGTAATTTAGCAGGTTTAATGCCACAAAACTTTTTAGGAACATGGGTGTCCCTCATCCTTCCTTCTTTATCAAACAAAGTTGGAATATAGAAGACCCAGTGAGTCGACTTAGTGATACATTCAATTTATTCCATCCTCCAATAGTTATATAAATTTTAAGAACAATGTGTTCAGTGAATCCTTCTCAAGAATGGCATTACTTGGTTGAGTGATTAGTAATAAAAAAAACTCAAGAAAAAAAATACAACATGCCAAATTTCTCAGACATATAATTCAATATCAACCATTAAACCAAAATATCTAGATTGATTAAATTCATAAGTCACATCAAATATGAACATTAGTGATTAGCCCAGAGAGAATAGAATCTCAAATACCTATAGATGAAATAAAGAAAGAAACACTAAATTTTCATTCGTTACAGACATATATATATATATATATATATATATGAACCCAAAAAAATTCAAATACCATAAAAAGAGATCCTTAAAAATCAATCCCCTCAGCCTCAGACGATTTCGGGTACCCTTCGTACTCCAATTTCATAGACAACGTAGCCGAAATAGCCCTAAATTTCAATCTCAAAGCATCCATAATGTCCTGAACACTCTCATCTTCCGGATCCAAAATTGGGTATTTTTTTATTAAATCTTCCATCTGTTTGATGCTTTTTTGAACCCTAGATGAAAAGCAATTGGGTTCAACTCTAATTGCGGAGTTCCATACATCTATACAACCTTGATAAAACCCTAATTCCTCTCCAACTTCAAACCCTAATTTTAGACCCACTTCTTTTCCTTCTTGCTTTCCGGAAACCAAACCATCGTTATATCCTTCTTTGAAACCTTCCTCAAAATGGGTTTCTTCTAGATTTAGAGAAGAGTCGAATATGTCTTCTATATTTGGGGGATTCAGAGATTGAGATTCCATGGTTTTAGAGAGAGAGAGAATGGGAGTTTGTGAGGTTAGAAAAGAAGAGATTACCTGGTTGGTTTAACGCGTCGCCTAAAGCTGGACTCGGCTGAGTATGCAAAAGGTCCGAGTTACCCGGAAAAGTTTCCAATGCGGAATCGTCTTCTATAGGGTTATCCCCACCCACTAAGATCTTGCCATATGGACAGATGTCATACAGACGGCAAATCATAGATCGACCCTTAAATTTTCACTAATTAAATATAGATCCCTAAATTTTCACTAATTAGACATGGCTCCTTAAACCAACAGAGATTGCCATTAATCTGATTCTGACTTCTGACCTTTAAATTTTCAATTAAATCCCTTTGGCCGTGAATAAATCAGCACAATTATACATTCGAAATCAATAGTACAAATTTTATAAACGGTAGTGCTAGGGCTACCGAAATCCCTACCGAATTTGCTACAGCAGGCACATTTCACGGTGAGATTCATAACACTTTAGAATGGGATGCGAAATACGAGGAGATGCAAATCACTTTGACCGTTGGATGCTTGAGTGGTAGCAAATTCTGTAAGAATTTGCTGTAACTCAAGCATTACCGTTTTATAAAACAGAACGTTCAGTTATTTAAGCTCGACATGCCACTGTCTAACTCTAGATAAATGACAAGCTAATTTTGTATCTTTAGTTCTACGATTGTTGGTTATTGCGTTGATCTAATAAAACGTTATAGAGAGTTGTTGATGATGTTATATTTATGCAGATCTACGGTGAATTCCCCAGTTAATACCCGCTTTGATTCTCTTTATAGTTTATACCCACCCACTCTTGATATAATTAGTTCGATAGTTTGCAAAATTGGCCATAAGGAACTGATTTTCAGACCACGCTTTTACTAATCTATCCCACCTTATTCATAATTGTTTCAGTAGTTAAATTCGATAATATAAAATGGTCTATTGGTTTCGTAGAATGGTTGACAACTCAATTACAAAATAAACATATTTGATTTACAAAACCAATATTAAGCCATTTTCTGAAGTGTTCATCTAAGCACCTAAAATTAGGGGTGGGGATTATTAAGTTTGTGGGCATCCAACTCAAAACTAATTGGTGCACATGGGTTTTTAGCCCAACAACTGTGCATCCTTTCTATAACTTGGGAGGTCTTGGGATCAAAACTCTTGGCCAGTGGTTTGTCATTAGTTTATCCAATGTAATAGTTCCATAGCTTTATAGTGGCGGTTACGATGACATGTCTTTCATAAGAGCAATACTACAAAGACACCAAATTTTGACATCAAAGATTACATCTACTTATTTTATTGATTGAAAACCAATCATGAAAAAGCATTAATTTTATTTCAGCCCCTCATACCACTTTTAAAAAGCAGATGTAATATTTGGTGTCAAATTTTGGTGTTATTCTAGCAAAACTCCTTTCATAATGTATATGTGCCTTCTTTTATATGTATATATATATCTTGAGTATTAGTCTCCTTTGAAAAAAAAAAAAAACTCAAAACCAATTGGCAATGAGTGAAGTGGCCCATGATCTTAATGTGCTGGGTTTGCTAGGCTCTCATTATCTCATGTGGGACTATATTCTTAACAGGGATACGTACATGTCAATGACATTTAATTCATGAAATATTCAAAGTATCTTTCTTTTTCATCAAGAATTTCATGTCCCAATTTGCTTTATAAAAATAAAAATAAACTCTTACTAATTGCAATTTTGCCTATCAAACTTCACTTCAATTTCCTGAATAATAAAGTATACAAAACAACTCCAGTCTTTCTAAATCTCATAATAGAACGCTTGCCTCATTAGGGCACATAAATTCTTTAAAAAAAAAAAAAAAAAAAAAATTCTAGTGAATTAGACTAAACCCGTAAAAACCATTCTTTTAGTTCATAATAAATTCTTTCGCATCATCGATCAAAATTGTCATGTTACTTTATGAAGAATTACTTTTGCTTTTGTAGTTTTTCTGGTTGAGCCGTTAATAGTGCCCTTGCTTCATCCCTTTCTTTTTGTAGTCTTGCAATAACGCGGCAAGCAGCATCATGTTGGTACATAGTATGACTTAGTTCCTGCTTCGTTGCATGAAGTTGCTTCTCCAATTCAAAATTTGATAGCATTAGTGCATCCCATTCAGCCTGGAACATCCCAATCATCCCCGGTATACTCGCAGCCTGTAAGGGCCTGGGTGGTGGCCTAACTTTCGCTGCTGCTGCGGCCGTATTATTATTATTTGTTTTAACAACAGCCACAATGTCATCCATAGTAAGTGATTCCCCAGTCACAGGACATTTTCCATACTCCATTACATGACTTTCCAACAAACGTTTCTCAAATAGCAGTCCTGATTTCTTCGACACCACCGGCTCCTCCGGCACTTCACCGGAAATAGAACAGATCATCATAGTAATACTAGTAGAAAAGAGATCGAGAGAAGATTAGGTAGATGGACGATAGCAGGAGAGAAAAGTTTTATTTATAGAGGAGTTGTGGGGTTTGAAATTGGAAAGTCTCAAATCAGACACCAAACTGGATTCGTTATTTAGTATTTACTTATTTGTGACCAACTGAGACTCTTTTTTAGTAACAACTAACAAGACAAGAGACTTGTTTCATTATGGAGCCTGATTCAATGGCCCCGGGGCTACTGAGGTACAAAGTTGAAAAATCATCTCTTGGATCCCAATATAGACCCCACAGGCCGATGTAGCCATGTAGGCAATGTAAGAATAGGTTGTCTAGGACTCACCGACATAGACCCAATGCCCCCTCATAACACTTTTGGAAGGGTAAAGATGGTGGGTCCCACCTTACCAAATAAGCATCTCCCATATGTTTATCTAATGTCCGTCCAAAAAATTATTTTTGAGAAACACACGATGACTGGTGTACACAATGAAATTTCTTGAAAAAATCTAAAAAATTCTTTACACAAAGAGTTCTCCACAAGAGATAAAAATGCAGAAAACAGAAATAAGCTATGTTTCGATTTATTTTTGGAACATATTTAGAACAAAAACCACATAGGACGTGTATCTGATGTGTTCATCTTGTGGGTCCGCCGTGGACATGCGTGTCCAAGTGTCTAACATGTGTCCTACATAGACATACTACCTTAAATGAAGTGAAAGGTGGCAAAACATGATTAGACAACCCTACCTTACCCAAGCCGCCAAAATTTACCCTAACTCACTTGCTAGCTAACACAGGTCAGAGTTAGGGTTGAACATTTTATTACCTGTTACTCCTTCAACCCTATTAGGGTTAGAGTCAACTCTGACTTGTTTCTTTGTTTTATATAGAAAAAATATCAAACTAACTAGTATTATGGTTTGAAAAAATGACGCGTTTCTAGAATAATTAGGGTTAGCGTTTTAATGGTTGACCTTAACTCGATCCGTTGCCAATTCTGAGGCCCTGCTTGGTACACCGTGAATATTCGCAAATGCGAAAATTCATGGTTTTTGTAGGTGTTAATTAAAATTCTATAAATTAGAAAATAAATAAATAAAGATTTTTAGATTGTTTATTTTGTAAGCCTATTGCAAATCCCACCAAATATTTGCTATCAGATGCCCTCATCAATCACCTACAAACACATGATGAACCGTGAATTTTCGCATTTGTGAATATTCAGGGTGTACCAAGCAGTGCCTAAGTATATCTACACTGTGGAGTATGGAAGGATCCTAATCGGATCGAATAGTAGTCAGATTCCTTAGACATCCGAGGTCCGTTAAAAACGGTTAAGACACGTGATGCACATTTCTCAGTTTCGTAAACTTTATCACCCACCTAACAAGAAATCGATCGACCAGCCAGTCAGAGAGTCAACTCTGTAACTAGAAAAAAAAAAATGTAACTTCACAGATTCATACGAGACAATTATAATTGCCAAGACAAAAATCAGGGAAAAATGTACCTCTCAACATATCTAGTCTTTACTCACTCACTCAAACAAATGTTCATCTGGAATTCTTAGAAGTTTCTTCTTTCATCGATTGATCAAACCCAGATTTCTCTGTAAGTGATTTCTTCAAAATTTTGTACAAATTAATTCTGAAGAAACTTTCTCATTGCCGTCAAAATAGTAGGATTTGTTAAGTTCTAGGGTTTCCTTTTGCTTTTTTAGATTCTCTTTTATATCTTTCCTTGAACCAGAAATCAGTATGCTTTGATCTAGTGATGTTTCTTTGGAAAACCAATACTTTAATTAATCTAACTTTAATCATATATTGGTTCCTTTTAGGAGTTGGAATGAAAATAGTTTAATTAAATGATTAAAAGCCAAGATCTGTTGACACCTTAGTCGCAATTATGAAGTTGAATTGTTTTACGAGTTAGGATCGCCAAGATGTAGCCAAGAGTTCTGTGGAGCTATAGGGGGATGATTTTTCCGCGAGGATGATATACTCACCAGGCATGCGTCTAGATCATCCTCACGGAAAATCACATTATTCTAGAATTTCTAATCCCATAACATGATGGGGTTTGGTTCCAATCATCCCCACAACCTTGGATCATGTTTTTGTGTGCACCACATTGACCACAAAAATCTTCCCTAAATTATCTTGGCTCCCGAAGAACTTGGGGGAAACCAGAAGTGAGTGATTACTCAAGCTATTTGGTTTCATCTTACCCCAAAGAACTTGGGGAAAACCTGAAAATCATGATTACTTAGTTTATTGATACTTTTGACTCAAGAATACTTTTGGTGAATGAGTGAGGCCTTTGTTATTCAAACACTATGAATATGTCCTGAAATAGTGATCACAGCAAGTAAAGCATTTGGGCATATCTTTTATTAATGTCTTCTTTTGATTTTTTGTATCTAAAAAGCCATCTTTGTCAAAATTTATCATCCAATATGATTGCACTGAATTTTAAATAACATAACCACCAAAGCTGATTCAAGACATTACATAGTACTTTGTTTTGTGGACTAGGCAGTGTATAGATTACATTTTGGTTTAAAGAACTCCGAAACATTTTCATATCAAGGCGAAGTTTATTCAAGGTAGTACGAGTTATCCTTAAAACTAGATCTCTTTGTGGATGAATAACTGGATCAACAGGTCCCTATGGTAGTCGACCCTGATGTCTTGTTTGGACAGTCTGAAATGGATTTTGATCCATTTTATGTAAAAGTATTCTCAAATATTTATTTAGATATAATGTTATCTATTTTAACTTGTGTAGTTGTAATTCCGTTTTCCCTCTCTTTCTGTTGTCAATATCAGAAGCATAAAAAGTGCTGGTTGATGATTCCGTTCATTTATTGTTTGTACCCTTCGCTTCATTTTATATTTTCTATCCATTTCCTAAATTTTTTGTGTTTACTTGTATTTCTGAACATTGTGCTTCACTTGTATTGATCTGTTGGTTTTGTTTTGATTCCCCCTTTCTTTTCTCTTTGTAAGACATTTGGTATTGCTTAAATTTATAGATCTTGAAGAAGCTTCGACACTGCAGAGAGCAGGTTCCCCCTCTGTAATTTTCATCCGACTGGGGAATAATGGATATAACTTCAATGAATCGGGGAGAACTCACTGTGCTAGGAACTGCAGTGTGTGTGTTGCTTACAGTTCTTTTTACTGCAAAGCTCGTATTACAGCATCTTTCCCATTGGACAAACCCAAAGGAGCAGACTGCCATAATGATCATCGTACTCATGGCCCCCATATATGCCATTGACTCCTTTGTCGGTCTAATAGATTTTCGGGGAAGCAAAGCATTTTTCATGTTCTTGGACTCAATTAAGGAATGTTACGAGGCATTCGTAAGTCTCTTCTACTCAATCATGAAACAACTTCAACATGTGGTTTTATTTGTTCATCGGACAACAATAATCCCTCTCCTAAATGTGATGCAGGTGATTGCAAAGTTCTTGTCTTTGATGTATAGTTACTTGAAGATATCTATGAGTAAAAACATAGTTCCAGATGAAATCAAAGGAAGAGAAGTTCACCATTCATTCCCAATGACACTGTTCCAGGTACGGAATTAATTTTCTTTCTCTTTTTTCTGATTTTAATTTTAATCAATGAAATACATGACAGTAATACTGTTGTAATGCTCATAGTGTGGATTTTTGTTTTCTTTCTTGGGTTCATGCTGCAAATGACGGGTGTTTCTTAAACATGATAACACCTCCTGCAGCAGCTCAAACTGAGTTTTGGGTAAGTAGTCGGAGATGACTGATGGTCGAATTTTAGTAGTTCTTTTTCCCATGTTGTTCATCGTCTGCGGTTTCACAAGCTAATGTCTGTCCTTGATGGTTTTTTTTTCCATAAAAAGAAAGTTCATCTTTATCTAATCTACTGAATTACAAAAAGAAAGACTCTTTTCTTTAGGCTCTACCTAAATAAAAAAAATTTCCTGTTTTGGTTGTCACTGTTGATACTTGTTAATCATGTTACGAGTCCAACAAAGTAGATTAGTGAGCTGTCTGAACTTTTACTTTTTATGAGATCTGAATATCGATTTAGAACTTCTAGTCTTGACAGGACCACCACGAAGGCACGAAGTAGAGCCAAGGAATGTGTATGATGTTGTCAACCATGGTAGAAGACCGTATATTTATCATTTATATTCAAGAAACTGACATATGTTTCTGCAAACTGCAGCCTAACACCGTCCGCCTCAACCAAAATACATTGAAGCTCCTCAAGTACTGGACATGGCAATTTGTTGTCATCCGGCCTGTTTGCTCCGTCCTGATGATAACACTGCAACTTCTCGACCTGTACCCTAGTTGGGTCAGCTGGATTTTCACCATCATTCTAAATGTTGCTGTTTCACTGGCTCTTTATTCTCTGTTGGTCTTTTTCCATGTTTTCGCAAAAGAGTTGGAACCACACAAGCCTGTTGCCAAGTTTTTGTGCATCAAAGGGATCGTTTTCTTCTGCTTCTGGCAGGTAATATCCTTACCCAATTCAAACTAAGAACATTTTAGGAACTTGAAGCTATAAACAACACAAATGATATTGTGCTTGTTTTGCACAAGGAACCAAGTGCATGTACATGTGAAAACTTCCTTTGAATGGGTTCCACATAGTAGATCTCCTTAAATGAAATATTAAACTTCTGAGTTGGCCATGAGCAATTGATCTGTGTGAACTTTTTCAGAAACTCCCCATGTTTTCCACAATTTAACCAAACCACACATGATGGTGGGTGGTTCTAATCACAATTACCTAACTGTGTTTAGCTGAATTTGTTAGGAATTGTGGATGATCAAACAAATACTCCTACATTGGACAAGTATTGTCCAAACCAATAAGTTCATAAGTCGAGAATCTCTCTAATAGCACCGAGTCCTTTCCCAAGCCCAAGCAGGTGGTTAAGTTGGACAAAATCAGTTAGGTGGCTGTCTAGGCCACCAACAGATTCGCAGTTTGCAAAATTCAGGAACTTATGTTTTTTAAATAGTTTAACCATTATAGGTGGTTTTTTCACCTTGTTTCATTACTTGTTCATGAATGACTTTTTCTTTTATATGTTCGCAGGGAATCGTGCTGGATATCCTAGTTTCTATGGGGATCATTCGATCTCGTCATATCTGGTTAGATGTAGAGCACATTCAAGAAGCCTATCAAAATATCTTAGTGTGTGTGGAGATGGTAATCTTTTCGTTTATCCAGCAGTATGCATACTCTGTTGCACCTTACTCTGGAATCGCCGACAAGAAGAACAAATGATTATTAAGAACAGAAACTAGATGAAGGACGATCTATAATGTTTTATTACTAAAGGTATGGTTTGGTAATAATACATTCACTTTGGTGAAGTGGATGTATTCTTCATTATGATTCTATCTCTTCCCTTTACGTGCCAATAGATTGAATTATTGTTCTTTGGTCGCTAATTCTATTTCTCCATCTCAGAACTGAAAGGGTTATTCAGTTTTTGATCCATCTATTTCAGTATAGACCTTTTTGTTTTGTATTGGAATTTCAGTATCAAACTTGAAACCGGCTGTGATTGAAGCTAGAGACGAGACCGCAGTTGTTCCAATTCTAGCCAATCTTCACCGAGTAAAAGAGATTCACTGGTGAGCCAAATGGAAAGAACTGTTAATGGGTCAGGTTTGAACCAGACCAGGTTCCAAAACCCAATCCATTTTCTCGATGACATTGGGATCTGATTTAGGTCTTTATCGGATCTCAAATCTCAACACACCTTGCCCTAGTTCCAATCCGAAAATTAATAAATTTTTATGAACAAACACAAAGTTTAGTTTTCCCTAAATACCCCCAAGAACAGAATTTTACTGGTCAAACCCCACCCCCCTAAGACCCATTCTTGAAAGAATCCCAACCACCTCTCAAGTGAGAGCAGATCAGGAATGTCTTATCCCCTTAAGAATATGCTATACTTACAGCATAATTCTGCAGAAAAACCTACAGAATTGAAATCTGATGGTAGTGTGTATTCATATATTCTTATTATTTGCGTTACGTACCCTCGCTTTTAGGTAGATTATTCTGTAGATTTTTTTGGTAACCCTAACACTACCGCCTCATAAAACATTTTTACAAAATTCAGTATGTTTTAAAACTC
Source organism: Macleaya cordata (assembly GCA_002174775.1). Classification (NCBI taxonomy): domain Eukaryota; kingdom Viridiplantae; phylum Streptophyta; class Magnoliopsida; order Ranunculales; family Papaveraceae; genus Macleaya; species Macleaya cordata. Next base: position 290,373 of record MVGT01001068.1, on the reverse strand, counting down.
TTAACATCATCTATCACAAATCGATTGGAGATATCATCTTTAAATCGAACGATGAATAATTGATTTTTCAATTAATTTTTAATAGAGTTAGATATTTTTTAATAAATAATTTTTTGTGAAAAATCAAGAGGACGGAAGGGACGGAAGATCTGCTCTCTTCTAGTGTCTCTCATTCTCTCTCTAGACTCCAACCACTTTGTTATCTCTGGTAGGCCTTTTCTTTCTTTCTCTCTCTACCAAGTACCAACTACATTGTAAGCAACGATGGGTCTCTCTCTTCTGGTTGGTTTTCCTGAGCATGCGTTTGACTAGAACCTGGTTGGCTTCAGCCTAAATCAGAGCCAAATCCCTTTTTACGAGACCACTCTTCCTCCTCCTCTGACACTACCCGTAAATTTAGTAACCTAATTTACTCCAAAGATATCTTTATTTATGATTTTCTGTTGCTCAAAAGAGTGAGCTATTAGCCTATTATGCATAGTTTTTCACTCCCTTTCAACTTATTTTAGAAACTCATTTAAAAAAGCTTCAAACCTTCTCCACTTCTAGGCCTCTACAACTCCCCAAATCCCAACTACTCTTTCTTTATTAGTATCTCCTAAATAATCACCAATTTACATTCTCTCTCCTTCCTCTTTCTTCAAATTACAAAATTACCAAATACCCATCAAAACTCGTATTGATCAAGGGTGCTGATATTGGAGAAGCATAATTGGAGCGAAAGCTTGATTAAGGAGCTTTAAGCTCCATATAGAGAGATTCAATATTTGCTAGGGAGAGATGGTGTTGGCCAGCGTAGGTTTTTTTTTATTTTATTTTTATCTGAGTTGTTGGAGACAGTGGTTGTAGTGGTAGAGAGGTGGGGTGTTAAACTCAAAACTTCCTTAATATTAGCCCCTTTGATCAAACTTAGACCTGAAAAAATGACATGTGACCAGTCAACCCTATCTTAACCTGATCCGTCAAGTTTTATCTTAACTGACCCGTCAACTAAATAAATTAGGATTAAGGTTGAGCATTTCTGACACATTACCCATTCAACCCTATTAGGGTCAACCGTGACCCATTTTTTATTTTTATATAGAAAAATGTCAAACTAGTTAAGATTTGAAAAATTAATCATAAATTAGTCAGGATTAGGAGTTGATATTATTGACCCGCTAACCCTCACCTGACCTGTTACCAGGTCTAGAATCAAACCCACAAAATATCATAAGGGCATTTATGTCATTTTGGTAAAATATAAGAGGTTTCTTTGTAATTGGATATTTTCAACAAGTGGTAGGGGCAAATCAGTAACTTGGAAAGAGAGAAAGGACAGGGAAGTCAAAACAAATGTAAAAAGTGACTCCAGAATCAACGCTTTTCTTACACAATTCCCATGTTCTTTTACCACCTGCTTTCCTTCACTCGCTCACTCCATCTCTACGTTTCGTTTTGGAGTCTAGAGATGAAAAAGAATCTCCTTTCTCCTGAGTCTTTTTGAAACTTAAGCAATCTTCTGATATACAAACCAAAGAGCTTTTTAGAGAGATAAAGAGAGATAATCATACAGGGTTAGAGTTAGAGAGAGAAAGTTAGAGAGAGAAACAGAGATGGCTATGGGTGGTGGTGGTGGTGGTGGGTCATCAAAGTTTAGTAACAGCAGGGGAAGACCCTATGCTATGATGTTGCTGCTGGCGTTTGGTGCAGCTGTATTTGGTGTAATGGTGCTGCACAAGTTCAGGGAAAGACGCATCTTCAACCTCCTCATCAAAGACAAGGACCGTGATATCATCACCCTTCAACTCCTCTTACAGGTCCTCTCTCTCCCTCTCTTTCTCTCTCTACAAAACACACAGAGAGGACACACGTCACCCTTCACTTCACATTTGGGTCTACTCTATGATACAGTGTAACTTGGTGTACTAATTTTTTGTATAGCTTAACTCCAAATGAAACTGATTGGTTCTGTTGGACCCACCACCCCTGTTGATCATCTAGTGGACCAAAATTTCAGGGTATATGAAAAAAAAAAAGAAGATTGATATATAGATAGCCACTTGATATGATCGATGGTCTTTAATGTGGGAAACACAACTGATGTATGTTCAGTAAAAAACGCAAGGATCAATGGCTAACTGTGACTGAAATTATTTGAGTACACTACAAATGATAGATCAATAAACCATAATCTTATTTAACCTTCTGAACAGGAATCAAGAATATATGGTGGTGGAAAAGGGGCTATAGTCATTTCATAATAAGAACTTATTGACATACATTATTTTTAAAGATTGGCAGGTAGCAATAAGACACTGTAAATGATATTCCAAGGGTAGAATAGGAATAAATTTTTCTAACTTCGGGAACGTCGCTTCCTTCGTAATAATTGCAAGTTTTATTTGAGTGACTAATACCTAATATTATGTCTTTTTACGTTTTCTCGTGACTATTTGATTTAAAAAAACACCTGAAATTGATATCAATGACTTACCATCTAAATTTTCTAAGCATAATTTTTTTGCTACTTTGATAAGGTTGTACAAGAGTCTGAAACTTTTTATTGTTCTTAAGGATAGTTGTGATAATGCTTTGATGATGATGAAATTAATCTTTTGTTCAATAGTTTCTGATTCTTGCTCTTATCTTTTTTGTTCCCTTAGAAAGAAAGAGATTACAGCAAAGAAGTGAAAAGAAAAATTGAAGAGTTGAAGGCCAAGACATATTCTCTAAGAACTCAAAAGATGGAGATCAATAACAAGCTCATGGATATGCAGTCTACAGCTGCTTCCCTTAGAGAAGAAGGAAGAGCCTTGGAAACAGAATTGGAAGAGAAGCGAAACGAAATCAAAATGCTCAAGGAAAAAGAGAGAAACTCAAGTCAGGATAATTCTCAAGTAGCAGCTCTAACAGAACTCTTGAAGCAGAAAGAAACTGAAATTGAGGAAATGAAACGCCGGCTTGAGAACCCGATTCATGTATGGTCAGTAAGTACTGATGATCCTTCGAACCCACCTGTAAATTTATCTACAGCAGAAAATTCTTTGAATGCCAAAGATCATGATTTGGTAAACGAAAAAGGTGAAGGTGGTAGTGTAAGAGAAAGTACTGATCAGAATGCAATTCAAGGAGACAGGCAGCTGCAGAAGTTTGAAAATAATCAAGTTGATGGTGAAGGGTCAAAAGAGAGAGGGGAAAATGGTGAGAAGAACGGAGAAGAAGGTCAAGTCAGGGGAGAAGTTTCAGGAGAGAAATCTGAGAGTTCTAAAGTTGAAGTTTTGAGAATGAGAGGTAAAGAGGGTAACAACAATGAAACAGAAGTGGTGGAGAGTTCAAGGGATGATGATGATGCTTTGAAAACCAAGGATGAAATTGGTGATCTAAAAACAGAGGATGTTAAAGAAGATGGAATCTCTAGAAATCAGCAGGTGGAAAATTTTGAGAATTCTCGATATGGTGAGGGACGGTTACTCGGTATGATTTCTAAAGATGGGAGGGAGATGGAAGTTTCTGATGGATCACACAATGTTGAAAGCTCTGGAGCAAGAGGTGAAGATGGTGATAGGAGTAAAACAAAGGACAAGAGATGGAGAATGATTTCTAGAAACAGAGAACTGGAGAAGACTGGGAATTCTGAGGAGGGGCTTGAAGAGTTACAGAAGAATGAAAGTCATCAAGATCATAAAACTGGTTTTGGGATGGATGACGAAGTTTTGAGAAAGGAATCCGACAATGGTGACCAAGCTGGTTTGGAGGGTAAAGAAGATGCTGTGGTTTCAAATGAGGAAAAGTTGGACACAGTTGAGAACTCTGGAGAGAGTGAAGGTTTCAAAGTTAGAGATGAAAATGGTGGAAAGGGGGGATTATATGGTAGAGATCAAGAAGAGACTTCTACAGATGGTCATCAGTTGCTAAAACCTCAAAACCCTCTTATAAGTGGTGAAGATCTGGGAACCGAAGTGACAACTGCTGAATCAAATCAACTGGGGATGGAAGGGGAGATGGTTCCAAAAGTCGGGCAGTCAGAAAAACCAAAGGATTCTCAAGATGTGGAAAGTGTAAGTGACAATTTCAGTAGACTTGCCACTGGTGACCTCGAACAGAAGCCACATTTAGTTCTCACCCAGCCAAAAGAACAAGAGGCCAATGGTGTCCAAAAACCAATACCCAGAGAGCTTCCAAGAACAAATCCAATGGTGTTGAAAAGGCATAGGATGCCAAAAGTAACGAAGAGTCGGAAAACTTGGAAGTCGACAGTGCGGGCGAACAACCCAGAGAGCTGAGAGGCTGATGGTGGCGTCTCCCTTGAAGCAAATGTTCAGGTTCAATGAAGATTGAAAGGATTAAAAAGGTAGATAATGAGGAAGACAAGTTTTAGTTGGAGAAATTATATTGGCTGTGCTTTTATAGAGCTGTTAAATATTTATGTCTCGTAGGAGTATTAGTTCTTTGTTTTTTTCTTCTCATGTTGGTATGCTTAGCTATGTAGAAAAGAAGATGAAAGAAGTAGCATGTTTTGTTATTTCAGTGAAAATTTAAAAAAGCTTTAATTTTACTCTATACATCGTTGACAGTCTCAATCTTTTAGTGGTGTGTCTTTAGATTGGGTATGCCTCCAGAAATCATTAAGCCTGTCTGTCCTAGCCCTGGCAATTATAACCATCCAAAATCCATCCATTCAAGTTTTGAACACAAATAAAGTTGTTATTTGTAATGAGGACAAAATTGGCCATTAGAAAGATAAGCAAAAGAAAGTATTCCTCAATATATTTATAACTCATCGTCACCCAAAGAGAGGCATTTACACATAAAACTCTCCAAAACTGGATTGTCACAATAAATAAAATATAACAGCTACTGGACTGTCTCAACAAAGAAAGAAAAAACCTCTCACCCAAGAGATTGTGTGAAGTCCTCTCATTTGCTTTATTTCCAGGTGCATCTAGATATTACAGAACCAGACACCAAGCTTCTACCTAGTGAGATGTTTCGGCCGCTTTCTGCAGAGAGCCAGAGTAACCAGATGTTATCAGGATATTCCCCAATAACTGGATTCTGGAATTAAACTGAGTTTGCAATTGAAAGCATGTGTAAAACCAGAACTAAAAGAAAATTCATCGAGCTCCATTGTTACAAGAGTACAACGTGTGTCAGATCCCACAGTCTAACTCAGATAACTTTAGAATACCTAAACATGATCAGCCAGTCATAACGTGTTTTGGGGAGAATAAGAAAGAAAAATAAACAGAAAAATGATATTTTAAGGCAAGATCTGCTTGGGTTATAGTGTTGTACCGAGTGCTAGTTTCTCCTTTGTTGGTCCACAACTCCACAACATCAATATGACAATCCTAACCACTCAAGTAGGGCCATTTTCCCTAGTTATTTACATTTGATGCCAAATAGTAGTATACTAAATGACAAGAAAGAATTCACATATGAAGCATACTAGTACCTATTTTGTCATTATATAAGATAATAGCATGAGAAGAGAGAAACTGCTGAAGGACTATTGCCAGAGTGGGAATATAGAGTGTATTTAGCATGGTAATCAATTTTATCGTTCAACATCCATTGGTATAAGAAACAGGATACTAGATATTCCTGCTAGAAAGTATTTTTGGTAATTGTACGTAAAAATATGAAGAGACCTCCAGTTTGTCAATGGAATAAAAAAGATGCTTCAACAGACTCATTATTTTGAAAAGAATATTAGTTAGTTAGATGAGCATGATGAAGAAAATGTTGAACAACCATGAACCGACTTAATGTAATACCGGCATTGTGGTGTTATATAATGTCTGAAGTCAAAGCCAATGGCATTTAGTAACATATCTAACAGTTTAAAAGTATAAGCAAGTACCTCTTCCTTCTTATCTTTCTTTCCTCCAGTAAAGAACTTGTAGCCTCCAAAGATAAGTAAACCCCAACCAGTTAAGGAAACAATCACAAACTGCAAAAGATTATAATTACTCAAATTCTGGGTCATAATAACTTCAAATAAAAAACTCCAGTAATCGTATAACACCCAAAACAGAACGCTTGCTTACAACAGAAAAATTTATGGCGGACAAACTATCCAAAAGGAATTAAGAACTGTAAAAGGAAAAATGCAGACGATGTGATAAGTTCCAAGGTCACCAAAATCTGACATCATGAAAAGTTCTACAAACAGCATCTCAATTCTTTTTCAATAATCTAGATGGTAAACTAATAAGATTATGATATTGTATGTATAAGATGAATGATAAGCTTTTTCAAAACTAAAAATGAGACTCACGTGCTCCTCCTTCCATTTAGACGGGCTCAGTGGGTCCTGCCAACAGTTCACCTTTGGTGGTCCATGATGATCTGTGGAAAAGTAATGAGCAAGTCCATGATTCATAACCAAAACAGTTTTAAGCTAATACCACCCAATCAGGTGTAAACTTCTATGTTACAAACAGAAGGGTTAATCAAAGTACAACATGTTCCATGTCAAGAAGGTACAAATGGGAACGATAATATTGAGGAAAGACACATATTGACTATTAAAAACTAATAAGAATAGGGTTATTACAAGGAACCATGGAACCCTCTTAACAATGTTCAAGATTCAAATGTCCGCAAAAACATGGGAACATTTACTTATGTGGTTAAGAAATGAAAATAAAACTATTCAGATCGATTCTTACAAATAAATATTTCATCAATTTTTATTTTTTTTTCACTTTTTAGGGACACTTTTCCAGTGGTTCCTCTTCCTTGTCAAATCAGAATTTTCTTGCCATATGAGAGCTAAGATGAGCAATCCATACAGTCGATCTAATGAACAGCTATTAACAAAGACATCTTATTACTATTATTTTTTTGTTTCCCACTATTATTTATAGCTTTACATATAAAATTTTTTCAAACAATTCTATTTTATTACTATTTTTTTTTTTGTTTCCCACTACAATTTATAGCTTTACATATAATTTTTTTTTAATCGATTCTTTATATATCATTTTTATTCAAATTTAAAAACAAAAAACACGAATCAATACAATACAATCTTGAACAAGTTCACTTAGATGTTGGAAAGTATCATTTCATTTGACAGTCAATTTGGGTAACTTATAATTCCTCTCATTGGCCTACAAAATGCATGGACTTTAATGGCAGATCCAAGAGCGACCCAAGACCATGACTGATAATCTCAGCAACTGGGTGGCCTTAAAAACACATTTTTTTCCACTTGGGTATTAACGTACGAAATGAAACCAAAGTTACATTCCAAAGAAACCCTAAATCTAAGTCTAATATTTCTAATTTAGATTTAACACTCTATTAAATTATAATTCAAAACATGAAGAAATCCAAATCATTTTGAAGAAAAACATGACATAAATTCAAGAAATTATTGTGAAAAATTCGATCCAAACTTTGATAAGGGAAGTTGATTCTAGAGTTCTAGAGAGAGAAAGCGAGTCGGGAACAGTGAAACTTGAGGAAGGTAAGAGAATAATAAGAAAGAGAGGAAAATTTTGAAGTGACCGAATCAGCCGTAGTTTTCCAAATAAATAACAGTATTGCCCTTATTTTTCTTTTGACGAAAATACCCACCTATTGAATTAAAGGTCGCTTCCAACTTGAGCGGGCCTAATCCGAGCCCAAAGAGCCCACCAGACACTGGGTTTGTGCTGGGATTTTCAGGTTGGGAAAGTTTATGAGTGCCTACCAAATTTTTGTTGGCAGGTCCGTTATGGGCACCACCACCAAACTCTATTTTGGTTGGAATGAAATTATTGAAAATTTTATTTTTGAAACCGTGAAGTACCACCATCACCATCATTTTCCCTCCAACTCCGCCGCCAACCACCACTACTTCCACCGCCACCTGTTAGATTGTGGCCCACATTAACCCATTAATGATTACCCATGTGTTTTAATTACTGGGCTTAACCAAAACCCAATTGTATAGACCCATTAGGGTTAGTGACCATCTTATTGGATGTTGGTAGGTACACCCTATTAAAACTCATTATGATGGAATATGAGTATAAAAGGATTAATAGGGAGGCATTAGGGTTCATAGTTTTCACCCTCTTAAGTTGCACTCTTCCATCGTATGTGCGGCTCGCCTTTAGGGTTTTGGTGTGCATTGGGTAGAAAGCTAAAGCTTGCCTCCATTCTCATCTTCGTCAACTAGCGTAATGGATCGAGGTAAGTGCATCAATCTTGAATCTTTGATATTAGTAGCAAGCATGATATCTCTAGATCGATTATAGTTTATGTGTTTAATCCGCCTAATATTTGTATGCATAAACTAATTAAGATTACACCACCACCTAAAAAACTCCACTGCTACCATATCTCTCTCTCTAAACACTCCATAGATAAAAAAAATCCACAAAAATCAGATCTTAAAATTTTTAAATCTATTCTCTTTCTAAGATGATCGAATTTGACAACCAATAGTCGAATTCGAGTAAAATTATTGACCACCACGAATTCTACTTAAATTATTGACCACCACTAGTGGTGGTGGAGATCAATTTTTTGATCGTTGATGGTTGAAAACTTAAGTCAAATTTATCTATTTGATTGTCAAAAAAAAAAATTTCAAATTTGTTTCAGGTGGCGATCTGTGAGGTGTGAACGAGGAGAGAGGGATTAGATCTCGTTTTCTGTCTAATCTCTACTCTCTGCTATCTACTATCTACTCTCTTTTCTCACTTTCTCTTTCTCTCTTCTATGTTCTCTCTTCTCTTTGTGGTCGACGATGGAAGTAGTGGTGGCCAGCGGTACGTGGGGGTAGGTGGTGGAATGGGAGTAAAGATGATGATAATATGGTAGGCGTGGGGTATATTTTTGGTTGAGTTAATGGGGTGGAAAAATCCTTATTTTTTTCCCAACAAACACTATGGGGATTGGTATAGCCTTGTTTCCTTCCAAACCAAACATGTTTTCCTTTTAACACCGATCATCCTTTGAAATTTGCCCATGTTAGCGTCTAGTACTCTTCTTTTTATTGTTTTTATATGAGCATTTTCGGATGAGCAATGCTTTGGGAACCTGGGGAATAAAATGTAGTTTATGGAATCCACATGGAAATGATTTAAGAATTGATTTTTAATGAAAATGCTTTAATCATTGTGTAAATCATCTTCACCAAAAAAAAAAAAAAAAAAGAAAATTTAACATTCTAAAACTTCGAAATTCATAAAAAATAATTGGTTCCATTTTAAAGGTAATTGAGTGAGCTCTTTGACTCTTGATTTTCAACCATCCTTTGCTAATATTAAAATTTTTAAAATAGTCTGATTTTTTGTCAGAACGATTTCTCCAAAGATTATATTCACGTGAACTCCACAGTTCAGATTGTGTTCGTCGGGTCCCAACTCCCAACAGACATTAAGAAAGAAAGAGAGAGATGAATTACACATGTTCGATTCCTCAAATGTAACGAAGAACCGGCATTATCACAATATTGTATTGAAGGGTGAAAAATGAATCTCCACAAAACACACGTTCCCTCTTAACAGAGTCTGACTTTTTAGAACCTAGCTAACATAAAAAATAAACTTACATATAAACATAGATTTCCATATAGATTGATGCTAGAAAGACCATCTCTTTTTAACATGGTGACGTGGCAGTTAATTTGAACAGATGAGATTACACTCAATCATTTGAGTAGTGCTAGAACGTACGTGCATTTGGGGGAAGAGAATCCCTCCCTGAGGTGGACGGTTGTCCATGCCTTGAAGTTTGGGCAAGACGAAACTGGAGGATGTGATTCAAATCACGATGGGGATAACAGCCTTACCATGGGTTTGGGGGAAGAAAATCCCCCAAAATGTGCGTACTCTTTAGCATTTTCCTTTACCCCACATCAAGTGCGACCCCAAAAAATGGTCTTTTAGCATTATATTTTCATATATGGACAATGCTACACTTATCCCAAATTGTGCGAGATTTCCATCCTGCGGACAACGAGGATAAAAACTCGAAAAAAGATTAACTCGGGGATGAGATTCAAATCATTAGGGGTAAATGATCATACACGACGTGCCCCGCAGGATGAAAATCCCGCACAATCTGCAAGACGTTTAGCATTTTCCTTAATGCATATATAGTTAACACAAACAGAAACCTTAGATAATAATAGGAGGCTCAGCAGCCTAGGTCGATAATTAAGTACATAATCAGCAGCAAAGTTCAGCTGGGCTATAGAAAGCTGAGATAATGAGTTTAACAAAGTGTTGCTGGTTGAAGAGGATCTTCTTAATTCCACACTTTGCAATCATACCTGTTTGAAATTAACAAAATTAAACAGAACATGCATTTTGACTCAATTAAGCTAAGAAAAGTCTTTGATATTCATCCAAAAGATATATCCTGATTTCGATCTCCATCCCACAATTTGTGCTAGCAGCTGCTAGCTATCCTCCTTTGTTATATTGCAAAACTCGCGCGCTTGTCATGCATCATCACATTCATCATCAAAGACTACGCCGGATTATCCAAGCTCCAAACACCATTTAAAAGCGAAAGTACCAGCATGCCACAAATGATATCTCGAACCTTAAGACCCTTCATCATGACATCGTCCAGCATTTGTTCAAGTACTTTTCTTGTTGACTTAAATCTAACTGGAGTATTAGTAGTACTTAGTAGGAACTTAAAAACGGAGCCCAAAAATTTATATGCTTGAGCTTTACCTAGTATTAATGCACAACAAAGAAGAACACAATATTGTTTCAGTACTCCTGTAATTAAACCATATATAGGAACTAATTGGAAGGCAAATGACCATTTGGAGATCGATCATCTGACCTAAAATCATATCATTCTCAATTTTTTAACATTATTAAAAATTGATTAAAAATTTAAACTTTATAAACATCCATTTTTATCGTTAATTATTACTATTTCGACCGAACTTTTTTAATAATTAAGGGGTTAAAATTTAGAACAATATATGTGATTTTTAAATGGTGACCGAGGAGATCACCTTCAAAAAAAAAATGGTATGTACGCCAATGTTGCACATGCTTAAATAATAAACTAGTATTTTTATGAGCTAAGATGACTTTTAGTCATTTGTTACAAATTTTAAAATGAACTAATTTTTTAAAAAGATAATCAATCTAAAATTAAGTATATATTCAATCTACTACTAACTAATGTAGTCCGCTCTCGTTAATTAATACGTCAGTAATGCTAGGTTGCCTGCACAGATGACTGCAAGCCTTACTGCCTATGATGTGTCATTGATCTGGCACTTGAAATTTGTGCAAGCCATCAGTGACGTGGCACTCCAAACTAAGGAATCAGGGAGAGAGAGAGAAGAGAGAGAGGGAGAGGAGTGATGGGAGATGTCGGTGGGGAGAGAGATGAGAGGTTGACAGAGAGGGAGTTAGAGAGGCTAGAGAGAGAGATGGCCTGGAATTTTTTCCAGGCCATTACTCATCCGTGTGAAGGGGGGTGGAGTTGAAGGGTGTATGACGGTGGGGGGTGAAGGGGGGTATTGCAGTGGGGGAGATAGAGAAAGAGATAGAGATAGGGAGAGAGAGGAGGGGGAGGGGAGATCGGTGGGACCGTGGCAGTAAAAAAATTTCTCCCAGATCTGAAAAAAATTTCAGAACCGGAAGAGATCAGTCAAGGAGGAGAAAAAATTCTCAGATCTGGATTTTGAGATGAAGAAAAGAAGTAGATCTGAAGTGAAAGAGACAGAGATACCGTCGGCGTTGGACGGAGCAGCGGCGACGGCGTTGGGAGAGAGAGGGAGAGAGAGATAAGTGTGATAGTGATCCTGAGAGAAGAGAGGGAGTAAGAGAGAGATCTAGAAAAAAATTCTAAATCTGAAAATTTTCAGATCTGGGTTTTTTGAAGAAAAAAAACCAGATTATTTCTTCTCCTTCTCTCTTCATTAATCCAAAAAAAAAGTGGTGGTGGTTGTGGAGATAGTGGTAGGGTTGTTGAGATGGGGTAGAGAGAAAGAAAGATAATATTTTTTTCTGAATTGAATTATTGATGATCGTCGGCGGTACAGGCAGTGGTGGCTGGAAAAAATGGTGTGCTGAAAGTTAATAATATAAAATAAAAACATTACAAAAAAGCTGCCACATCACCCGATGTGGTGCACAAAATTGAGGCACCACATCAGCACCCACGTCACAGGCAGTCAAAGAGGCTGTCATCGGTGCAGGCAACCTAGCATTACTGTTAATACATCTACTAAAAACACTGGTTGGTTTCAGTGCGTGGGAACCAGTGCCTTTAGTACGTACTAATTAAATTACAATTAAAATTTTAGCATTTCTTGGAAGAAATAATTATTAGTTAGAGAGAGAGAGAGAGGGGAATTAATAACGTACCTGGGGAGTTAGCGAATTTGAGGAACTCCTTATAAATGACCCCATTAGTGACGAGCAGGGTGAGAGATCGATGGATCTTCTCCCGAACTTCAGGATCTTTTATGAACACCTTCAGCTTTTCAACTGTGTTAGAGATCTTCGAAACGGCAGCCGATACCAAACTGTGCAAACTTTTGAATGCGTTTGAAACGAAGGTTTTCACTCCACCCACGGCCGAACCCAACATATCCCATAACGTTAACCCCTTCTTCTCTCTTATCTGCTGCTCATCACTCGTCTCTCCACCGCCACCTCCTGCTATGATGATCTTATTGATCTCCTCCCCAGTCATCTCCTTCATCATCATCAGCTGCTTATTCTCATCATCATTATTAACCACCCCGTGCCCTAAGTTCTCCTCCTTATTATTAGTCTCCATCATCATCTGCTGCTTCTCATCATTATTATTAACCAGTACCCCGTCCCGCCCTAAGTTCTCCTCCTGCAGCTTATTAGTCTCCAGCTCCTCCACGATCAGCTGCTGATTCTCATCATCATTATTGTTGTTATTAACCCCGTTTCCTCCTCCTCCTCCTCCTCTAACGATCGCGATCTTCGAAATGGTAGCAGATCCCATACTGCACATAATTTTCCATGTGTATGTAATTGAAGTTTTCACTCCTCTCACAGGTGAATACAACACATCCCTGATTGTGATCATCCCCATTTCTCTCTCTCTCTCTCTCTCTCTAACTCTCTCTCTTCTCTCTCTAGAACTCTGAAAGTTTGAAGAATCTAGTTTTAATTAATTAGTAGAAGAAGTTAATACTGAGTGACTCATACAGCAACTTAATAAGAAGAGGATGAAAAAAAGGCGAGTTGGAAATTAATAAAGCACGTAGGTACGATCGAAGACTTGGGGAGACTTATTATTATTAGTTTGTTGAGAAAAAGTGTCTGTCCGTCCGTACGATGACAGTTTCTTCGTCTTGAAGTCTTGAACTACTGAGTGACTACAGTGCTACCTCGTACGTACGTTTAATCTTAGCCATTCATTCATTCTCATTCAGAATTCATCACTTTTTAAAGGCAGTCAGGCAGGCAGGCTCATGAAAGATGTCTCTGGCGGGTCCATCAAAAAAGGTACACAAGTAGCGCATTCGGTGGTCCTGTCAAAAAATTAAAAAAAGTAGCCCTCGGTGGAACCTTTATTTATTTATATTCTCGAAATAACGACGTTTCGTAATTGGGCTCAATCACTTTAGTCATTTTATGCTCTTTTATTTTTGGATGAGTTTTGCTAGAATAACACCAAAATTTGACACCAAATATTACATCTGCTTTTTAAAAGTGGTGTGAGGGGCTGAAATGGAATTAATACTTTTTCATGATTGGTTTTCAATCAATAAAATAAGCAGATGTAATCTTTGGTGTCAAGATTTGGTGTCCTTGTAGTATTGCTCTTTTTGGATCGACTATTGCTTAGGCTGTAAGCTAAAAACCCTTGCTAACTAATACATCTCCTAAAAGGCGTAGACTAAAGAAGAGAAATCATCAGTCTACAAGTACTCAAAGATCAACAGTCCAACAAGGTAAACAGTATTCGAGTTTTCTTAAATTATACATATTTTTTAATATTTTTTCAAATTTAAACACAATTTTTTTCCATTATCAACAACAATAAATTTTACCAACTAAATTATTTAGAACTTGTTATTTTTCTGTGTTTCTTCAGCACTTTTTATTCCATAAATTAAGAAATATGGAGAACTCTTTTGCACAATTTTTTTTTTACGGAGCGGTGCACAAAGCATCCATGGTGAAGCTGTCAAGTGATGGAGGTTAAACTCCACAACCCTTTGTCCATAATATATCCAACGGTTGGATGATGGATGATATTGTGAATCATCCACACGAATGACTGCACATAATATATATCTAAAGCACGAAGACTAAATAATTTAGATATGGGTCAGGTTATATAGTGTTGAGTGCATAATTATTACATATTTATCCCTAAATTTATATTAGCTAGTGTTCAATTGTATTTTATTTTTAATTATTTTTATTTTTTTTGCAGATAAATAGAATTCAAATGCTTCAAATGCAATATTTGGTTAAATTTGCCAAATTTATTAAAAGCACCCCAAAAGTCTATCAGAGGCACCATGAGAGTACATGCTATTGGCACATGATGACCAAGTCAACTCAGTCAAAGACAGTCAAAATTGGTCAAAGGTTGGAGTTTATTCTCTAATGAAGCAAAGAGGGCAAAAATGATCTTAATGACATCATCATGATGTCAAACCACATAAGCCTTACAATTCTTCCATTACCAAATTAATTATCAAAGGAAATTCCCCCACCATCCAATACCTCCCACTAATTAGTTTTATTTATTTTTCTTTTAAAGAAGGAAAGTGGGAAGAATTTCTATATAAAGGGAGAATGAAGAAGGGGGAAGGAAGGAGGGAAGTGTAGAGAATTAGAGAATTGTATGAAGAAGGTGTAGTAATCAAATAATCATTTGTAAGTTCTTAATGTTTTCATCAATGAATACTTATTTTTGTTATTAATTTTAGAGTTATGTCTAGCTAAATTTCTTCTCTAGGATTAAAGAGGAAGCTAGTTATGTGCATGCCATGATATTTGATCTTAATCTAAATCTCCCTTAATAATTATTTTTAGCAAAAATGATTTATCTTCTAGTAATATTATTTATTACACTTTTGTTTCTTAATGAAATTAGTACATACTCCTTTATTAATTGTGCTTAGATTTGATATAATATGCTTAACTATTGTTTTGATATTATATGCTTAACTTTGACAATTAATTATTGGAGTTGTTATTTTTAAAAGTGAAGAAAATCATATTATTTCTTTGGTTATTTTAAATATTAATGAAAATATTTTCCGACTCCATTACATAAATTGTATTGGGTTTGAGTTATATTGAAGGGAGATTAGAGAGAGTTTAAATTTATGGTATGCATATAATTAGTGGAATCTGAAATCCTAGTTTCTCTAAATCTTTGAAATTTCTATTTAGTTATTTTATTTGTTCTAAATTATCCAAAAAAATCCCAATCTATTTCAAACCTTAATTTAATTAATTGTACTTGTTCCTTAATCCTTGTGGATCGACCCGTACTTGCCGTTGTCTCAATAGACAACCGTGCGATTGCGGTATAAATATTATTGAGTGATAAAATCACGACCAATCATATAGCCTCTTTATATAGCCCCTTATATTATCCTGTCTCTATGGGACCCACATGCAATGCATTTAAAGGCTAATTTTTTTTACTAAATGATCTACATAGTGAAAAGAACATACTCACCTGAAATCAGCTCGTTCTGAAAATCCGTCCGTTCTAAATCAACGGTCAAATAAAGAGTTAAATCGTTACCAATTTTTTAATGACTAATTTGAGGGGTTAGAAATTTTAGAACTAGCTGATTTTTTAATATGATGATATACATATTGAAGAGAACATTTTATAAAAAAAATCAACCCTTGAATACATTGCATGTAGGCTCCACATGGGCAGGATAATATAAGGGGCTATATAACCTGACCCTTTAGATATTACATCATTTGTTGGTTCTTAAAATCCAGCACTTCAAGTAGTTTAGGTCTCAAAAAAAACAGTGAGGGAAAACCACTAAAAACAATTAATGGAGAGAAAAAGAGTCTAAGAAAGAATTCAAATAGAACCTAACTATGTCACTTGATCAATTTTAGAAGAAAAAAAAAAGAAATTTAAAGTCATGAGTCACTAATGAATCTGACTCAAATTTAAAAATATTATTACAAAAAGAATAAGCTGATTTTGAGGATGACAAATTTGACTTTTGCATCTTCTCTTCGGGTAGGAGTGATAGAAGAAAGAATGGATGATGAAACAGACCAACTCATTACGTTGGTTGCTGAAACATTGATTGGAGCAACTCAATTACTAAGTAGTTTGTTGGTTTTATACAAGCAACAGTCTATTTTATAATTTTGTGATTGCGAAAGAAAGCTGAATTTGCCTGGGAACTAACTCAGATCAGCAACTCGCAGATTCTTCTGTCTTATGCTTCAAAAACCGAAACTGCAATTCGAGATACCAAGCCCGACAACAGCAACCATGATCATGAAGCTGCTGAAAGCCAAGACAGAGTCTCTTGAAGAACAGGTGAACTCTGTACATGAGAAGAGCTAAAAGTTGTTCAACTGTTGATGATGATCACTTAAATCTTACTTCTTAATTTATTAGTAGACTCTAACTCCTTAATGCGCTCAAGGTCTGCACGCATTCTGTCATTCTCATCTCGCAATGCCTGCAGCTGTTCCATTACTTGTTCATACCTCTTGTCATCATGAAGAGAGTAAGCAGTAGTAGTACTTGGTTGGTTCTTCTGTAGTATTGCGGCCGCAACTTTATATGCTTGAGCTCCACCTAGTAACAATGCACAACAAGGAAGAAATATGCATGGTTTAATATGATTTCGATTTTTCTTAAGGGTTGGGCTGGCTGCTTTACTCTATGGGAGTTGCATGGCTGGTAACCCGACTCGTCTCAAGAAATTAATACCATGTGACCATAACCAACTAAAAATTTCACTTGTGTAATTACACCGGCAATTAATACAGCACGCAGATGGTTATCTAGGAAAATGCTACTCAACTCACCATAAATAATTGGCACATGGATTATCCATGCTAGAATCCTCATTCTAAAGAAGAACCAGCAGAGCAGAATATCATAAGGCAAACTTATAAACATAGCTTTTCTTATACAATGTTGCAAGACAGACCACTTTTTCTGATTACAACATGTTGGGCACACATTGAGCATTCTCTGTCTATCTATCTATAGATAGACATTACTATATATATATAACTACTCTGAAAATATGCACACAAAACAAATGAATTAGCAACTCTACTACATATATAAATTAGTAACTCTACTACTCTGAAAATATGAGCACAAACCAATTCCCAACATAATCAGCTCCGAATCATCATTTATCAATCAGCACAGAATCACCATCATCTTTCTCATCCTTCATTCTCGATCAATTGGTCCTCTTATAGGAGGAACTACCTGAACATCCATGAAATCTCGAACCTTAAGACCCTTCATCATAAAAACACTTACGACCTCCTCCGGTTTCTGTTCAACTGTTGATAATGACTTAAATCTAACTCGAGGAGTAGTACTAGAGTTCAATTTACTAGGAGAGTACTCAAACTCCTTAATGTGCTCGAGGTCTGCACGCATTTTGTCATTCTCATCTCTCAACAGCTTCAGCTGTTCCATTACTTGTTCATACTTCTTGTTATCATGAGCATTAGTACTTGATTGGTTCTTTAGTACTGCAGCAACAACGTTATATACTCCAACTCCACCTAGTAATGCAGAACAAAGAAGAAAACATTGTTTCACTCCCGATGTTAAACCGAAAATGCATGGGGCAGATGACCATTTTACCATTATTTTTCTAACCAAACTGTTTAAGGTGTTAGAAAATTCAGAATTATTTGAGTTTTGTATGGTGACATGATTTTCCCACGAAAAATAGGCCTTGGGTCATATTCACGTAGACCCACATGCTGGTGTAAACAAGGTGTAAGAATAAGTAAATAAAAAATGAGATCAACAGATTACTCATAAAAAATGGTACGCCAATGTCGCCAAGCACATGCTTAGATAAGCTCTAGTTTTGTAGGCATTGGATGGTTTACACAAATCTCTATGGAAACAAAAAGAGGGCAACTTGTAATTGTGCTAAAACACCATATGGCAAAAAAATTACAGCTGACTTACAGGGACATCAAGATTTGGGATTCTTATTTGAACAAGATGCTAACCCAAACAATAAAAAAACAGAAAGTGTTATTCATATCTCCAAAAACTTCTCCCATTCCTTTCCCAAATGATTTGGCGGCATCTTGAAGATGGGCGTATATATTAGATCACTTTGTCTTGAATAAGGTGGTTGAGATGCAGCCAATACAAATGTAGATCAAAATGAAATTATTTTGGACACCATTTTTACTAATAAGAATCAGCCCTTCAATCCTTTTCAGCAAGACAGCAACAGCATGTCAGAGTATCATTTGTTTTGTTGTGTCAATTAAGTCATTTATATTGGTAAATTGGTAATTAATTCTGTCAATTAATTTTAACCCAGAGTTGCATACATTTACAATACAGATTGAGCAACAAATATTAGAATGAACATATAACACATGTACAAATTACATGAGAATGATCCTCATGAGTGAAATTTTAAGCATTTCTTAATTCAAAGAAGTAAATAGTTAGAGAGAGAGAGAGAGAGAGAGAGAGAGAGAGAGGAGGGAATTGAATTACCTGGGGGGACGACGAGTTTGAAGAGCTCCTTAGTGGCAGGATGAGTGAGAGCACGACCGATCTTCTCTTGGCCTTCAGGACCTGGCATGTATTCCTTCAGCTTCTCAACCCCGTTACCTCCTCCTACTCTAACGGCGTTATCGATCTTCGAAACAGCAGCAGATCCCAAACTGTAGGAATTTTTCAATGCGTTTGAAACAGGGGTTTTCACTCCACCCACTACTGATGCTGCTGAACCCAACACATCCCGGAACCCGCCCATCTGTCTCTCTCCACCACCGATCTTCTCCTGGCCTACGATTACTACTACTTGATGATCAGGACTACTACCTGATGATGATGATGATGATGATGATGGTTTGAACTCCTCATTATTAGTCTCCTTCTTCATGATCAGCTGCTTATTCTCATCATTATTATTAACCCCGTTTCCTCCTCCTCCTCCTCTAACGGCGTTATTGATCTTCGTAACGGCAACCGATCCAAGACCGTACGAACTTTGCCATGCGTATGTAATTGGGGTTTTCACTCCATTCACGGTTGAATCCAACACATCCCTGATCCCCATTCTCTCTCTCTCTCTCTCTCTCTCTCTCTCTCTCTCTCTCTCTCTCTCCAAGTCTGAAGTTTGAAGGGACTAGCTAGCTATTTGTCGAAGAAATTAGGGCGGAAATTACAGAGTTTAGAGTACTTCAGAGGATGGAGAGGTAGGTGAGAAATTAGAAGGCGTTGGAAAAGCACGAAGACTTGGAAGAGGACTTTGTTGAGGACCTCTTTTTCATTTGTCCAACTCAACTGACTTCTACCTCGTCACTTTAATGAGAGCTGATCCTCTGTTCCCATATCACCCGTCCGCTCCCTATCCGCTTACAAATTTCCCCTTGCAGGGCCTTTCTTGTAGAAGATCAAATGACTGATATTTATTGAGAATGTTCTCTACTTCTCTTTTACCCTAGAGATTACGAAAAATGATTTTGGAACCGGACTCATACTCTATCTTGCTAGACAGATTGAAGTTGAGCCTACATATACGCAAAAGATGGTGGATGATGAACGCCACCTCAATCTATCCGGCTGGATAGATGTAAGGATCGGTCTTAATAGTGTTGCGGTGAGATTATTCTCATAAAAAATCAGTAGATTTTAAAAGATGCATGATATTAAAGTAGCCATTTTGAATGGGGGAACTCTTTTTCATTTGTTAGAGGTTCTCCACAAAATACACCGCACCCCACCCTACCATTTTCTGTTTTCCCCCATCACAAATACACCCCACCCCTGGCTCCATCACACTGCCATCGAAACCACCCCACCACCACCATGAAAAAGTGAGGGATAACCTTGGAAAAAAAATTAGTCGAGAGAGAAAGAGGCCCTCAAGTAAAACTACAAATTTATAGAATTTAAATAAAAAATCTAACAATTTGATGAATTTAGAAGAAAAAAAAATTAATGTTTTAGTTTTTAAAGCTGTGTTTTTTTAGATTTGAAAAAATAAAGAAAGTTAACACCACCTAACATTGAGTGCAAAAGACGACAGATTAATTAAATATATACTTCCCATCATCAAGTTATTTGGTGTTTGTTTTTAGCTGAGCAAAATAGAGAAAAATATATTAAAAATATCATAGTTTGGAAGAATTGCACCCAAATTACTATTTTTAAATTAATTATAAAAACAACACCCACCCTTTATTTTATCTCAAAATACCCTTACTTTTTAGAATTGGGTCTAGATTAAAGAACAAAGGGTCTAGATTAAAGAATAAAGGGTCTAGACAGTAAAAAGCTAAGAGGGTATTTTTGAGAGATTTTAGGCAAAAATTAGATGAGGGTTTTGCTTTTGTATTTAGTTTGAAAATGGTGACTTGGTTGCAATTTCTTCAAACTAAGGTGTTTTTAATGTACTTTTCCCGAGCAAAAAAAAAAAAAAAAAAAAAAAAAAAAGAAGTTGAGTCACTTATAAATCTAACTCAAATGTAATTAAAGATATTCTTATAAAAAGAATAAGCTGATTTAGATGAAGGTATGGATATTAGGTGCCAATAAAATATAAACATTGCGAGTTCAAATCCCGTGTCCCCATTTTGCCTATCCCCTCTCAGTTACTTACCTAGCTAAATTTGCCTTGTGGGATCCATGTGGAGACGATCAATAGTTAACTTTTTTGTGAGAATGTTCTCCTCATCATATAAATCATTCTCATAAGAAATCAACTCATTCTAAAACTTTTAACCCAATCAGAAGTTGATTAGAAAATCAACGATGAAAAAATTAATCATTCTTATATTGAATAATGAATGGTTGCTTTTGCAATCAATTTCTGATAGCGTTAGAAATTTTAGAATTAGTTGGTTTTTGTGAGAATAATCTATACAGTGAAGAGAACATTGTCTCCATGTGGACTTTACAAAGCAAAATTATGTAAAGGGCTGGCTGGGAGGGCACAATCAAAATAGGGACAGAAGATTTGAACTCCACCTAATTAATCATGAGTATAGTGGAACGGGTTGGTTTCTGTTTAGTTACTGAACTACTCAGAACCTGGACCTATTAGTTCTTGTCTATTTCGGACCTTTCGGTACTCAAATCGATGGAACTAGAACAGAAATAATGGATTCTGGTACTAGTTGATTATCAATAAAAAAAAAAAAAATCAATATTAGTGAGTCGATTTCAATTCTTTTGGTTGTCAAAGTATCCAAAACTATAACCATTGTAATACTTATGGTTCCCGTTCCTAGTGATGTGGAACCAGAACCGAGGAAATCAATTCCGGTCCGGTCGGTTCTCATGTAAACGGGTACCAGCGGACAACCCCTCGAGATATATCCTTTCAGTTTCTGCTTCCCATAAAAAATTTCATTAGCCCCACCTTTAATCGCAGAGTGCATCCAGTTATCCAACAATCAAAGATCGTGCAATCTAAACAGTTGATCGAACAACTGCTGAAACGGTTAAAATTTGAACTCTAACGGAACCCTAATACCTCATTAGAAGGACGATCTTCGTCAATTGGAAATCAGGTGGAAATTTGGAAATCTCTTGCTCTAATAGTTTGATAAGCGATTAAAAAGATTGATTGGTCACTTGGTACAAAGATTCATTTTTTTTATTTTTTTATGGAGAATTCGATTCAGAAGCGATTGAGACTGCAGAACGAGGTAACCCTAATTTGACAAGCGATTAAAAAGATTGTTTAGTTGCAGAGATGAATTTAGGTTATCAGTACACAGTTTAGAATTTGAAGATTCTATAAATTTTGATCATTTTTTGTGAAATATTTGGGTTTCAGGTTCTTAAGTGGTTGAACGAACTCTCAGATAATCTGCAAACGAGAGCCAATGCTGTCACTAAGGAAGTACATGAACTATTGGATCAGACTGACATTGTGGAACAAGATATGAAGAATACTCTCAATTCCTTCAGAAATCTCTCCTACATTGGTTTTGTGGATAATGTAAATAAACCCATGTATTAATAGATTATAATCTCTTTTTTTTTTTTTTTTTCACTTTATATTGAACTGTGCATTAGTGTATGTTTGAGCTTATTTGAGAAGCCCATTTCTTCTTGACACAGAAAATTTCTGAAGAAGATGAAATATATGACCACACAAAAGAAGACACTAGTAAAAGGGCTGAAGTGAGCATTCGTGCTCAAAGTTATGAGGATGACATATTGCCAAGATATAAAGAGGCTTTGTCCAGTGGTTTGAGTTCTTATCGCAGTCACATGCAGAAAACAAACAGAACCTCATCATCAGGTTCTATCTTCAAAGTAAGCTTCCATATTTTGTCTTGGTTGGAGTAGAAGAATAGCATTACTTTTTATTTTCGAAAAATCAATGTAACAGGAGGACATTCTTTCTTTTTGTTATTTGTGATGCCAAGAATCATAACAAATAAATAAATAACCCAAACAACCTAAATCAATGTTGGATTTGTCATTGATGCGAGGTGAAACTTTTCTAACTCTCGTCTAGTGAAAGATAACTCATACTGTTTAGTTGTACAAACAAAGATTGGTTTGGTAAATCTTCTAACTTTGATTTTGTTTCTTTACTGCATACATGTTTCAAGACTGGGTTAGCATGCGATCCTCTGCCACATATAATTGGTTCAGCAGAGTATATTCATGACAACAGTTGTGGTTTAACAGGTATTGCTAACTTCTTTTAGTGAGATAAATTTGGTTTTAGATTTACACATTATCTTTTTAAAGGTTCATTTAACATGGGTTTCGTTATCTTGTTTATTTACATGCAGATGATTTTTTATCGGAGAATTTGTCAATTGATTTCAGCCATATTACAGAACCAAAAGGAGTCCCTTCCAGTTCTGGAACCTTTGGTTCAGATACAATATTTACAGATTTATTTGGGGGACAACAAGGCCAAGCTGAGAAGGCAAGTTCACGGATCTATTATTCATCTGCTCTGCTGTTGGATGTGTGTTCATTCCTTGTTAGACCCAAAAATCCTTGTAATGTACATTTTTATTCCTCTCTAATTGTTTCGAGCTTTCAGAGTAAGTGGTTAAAAGCATGGTATTAGAGCTAGAGGTCTCTGGAAGTTGTGTTTTCTGGTATCCTACGTAGTACTGAGGGGGAGTGTTGTTGTTGGATGTGTGTCCACTCCTTGTTACACCCAAAGACCCTTGTGATAACATTGTTATTCCTCTCTCTAATAATTTGAGCTTTTATAGCTAGTGGTTGTTAACATACTCTACAGCATGTTTGACATCCCATGACATGATATGCCGTTTCCCATCAATATGGAGGACCATTAACATGTACTGTTCATATATTTCTTACATTCTAGTATTCTCCATTAGACCATAGATGGTGTTATACCCATGGACAATCAAAATGAATAGTGGGTTGACAGCTATTTTTACTTTTTAGTTCTGTGCATGGTGCACCTAGATGGGCTATTGATGCTTTGATTGGGTAGTTGAAGACAAGGAAAAAAAGAGAGGAAAAAAGGTGAAACTCAAAGGATACTGATCTGCCATGGTTTTGGGCACTAGTTAGATGGTAGGGTTGTTATGCCGAATTTCAACTATGATTCTCTCGGTAACCTTGTTTTTTTAAGGTCGATAGAAATGCTCATGGCAGCATCAGGGCAACTCATGAGCATAAAGAACAATGTACTCTGGTTAAATATACGATTTTACTTCAAGATTTCCATTGAGTTGTAGAAATCTGTTACAACCTCATATAGTAATTATTCTTCTTTTGTATTCTCTTCCAGACAAAATTTTTGTTTCACAGGGTTTGACTTCTAAGTTTTAACTTTATTGCACTTGCACCTTCAAGTGACCTTCTGATATTTTCTATTTAATTCTGCTGTAGTTCAGTGTTATTCGCTACTGTTCCTCATTCTCAGGTTATCCCTTTTCATTTTGATTTCTTCCATTGTTCACAGGATGCAAGTGACCCGCTCGTATCTGCTGCATTAGATTTCAAAGCAATGCTTGAGGCAGCACTTCTCAGTCCTTACAAATTCTGTAGGCTTCTAATCTTGGTTTAGTTGTTTGTATGCATGCTTTATGAGTTTGTCCCTAGCAACCTCATTACGTATAAAATCTGTCTATGGTAGGTTTTGTATTGTAGATGCTTATGGTTTTCATTTCCTTGGTAATGATACTCGGTAAGAAAATCCTTATTTTTATCTGATCATTAGTCTCTTGTCCAACCTAAAAAAATTCTGATCATTAGTCGTAGAGTATTGCTCTTTGAATGAGAAATCAATAAAATGATCTTTGGTGGCCATGATCCTTTTTGCTGTTTAGCCTCTTAGTGCTATTAGTATTAGTTTTATTGAATATCAATTCTTACTAAAGAGAAATGGAAAAGGAGTTTTACAATCATGTTGGTTCTCAGTTTGCTGTTGTAGTGGTAAGCCTTCTCAATATTTTGGTTAAGCGTTGTTTAAACTACCTTTTTCTGATGAAAAATGTTTCTTAATATGTGAAATATTGATCTTCCAGAAAATGAACCGTCTATTTGATTAATCAATTGATAGTTTTGAAATGTATGCCAACTCTTATTTCTAACTCTTATTTTGTCCTTTCTTGCACTATGTAATGTGTATTTTCATTGTTTTTCATGGATGAGGCCACATGAACAACAAAAGTAAAGGAAAAGGAAAATAAGCAGCTTCATTATTAGTTTCATGTCATGCATATTATTATTTTGGGACTTAAAATTAGAAGCAGAAGAAGATTTTACATAAACCAAAGGTACCTAATCTCATGTTAAAAGTCGAAGGTGCGCTTATTCTGTTACATCTCAGACAAAAGTAATCACCCTTGTAAATAGTTGTAATTGTTGCTTCTTCCTTCTGGGACTTAAAATCTAGTGTTCACCTCCATAAAAGCAATTATCTTCTATTGAAATTCCATCTTCATTTTTTTTTTCCAAGGATAAACATTGGCTGACTGGCTTGCATTGATCTTCCTGATGAATTGGTCTAAGTTCTATTTTTGTTATACCCGATTTTTGTTGTGTTGTTATTATACTGACTTTTATATACTTGGACTGTTTGACATATATCCTTCTAGATCATGATATTTTCTACTCTTTGCGTTGCAGACGATGAGGGAACCTCATCATTGTCGGACACGGTCCATGGTTATGATAGCACTACAGAACAAAGGCATTCTCAGCTGGTTGGTTTGCTTATTTCCGCAATAGATTAGATCATTTTGGTCTTGGTTTCTTTATGTTCAGTGAAAATGTGTTAATTAGTGGAACCAACTTCATTGAATAATCAAAGAAATTAAACATTTTAGATTCCAAAAAATGAAATGATGTTTTTTGGAGGTCCAGAAATTTGCAGATTTCTGTTAGAAAACATGAGAGTGATTAATGTTTTCATGCAGTAACTATGATTGAGACCTCTTTGGTATGATTTGAGCTTTTTGACTTTCTGCATTCAGGTTTTTACATTATGATGTATTGCTTTTGTGTAAGATCTTATTTCACATCTCTTGAGATAGTAACAACTAACAATTACACAAATATTTGTGCAGGACGATGTACCATCTACCTCACCGGATACTGTTGAAGTTGCTAGGTCTCAACACCCCACTGGCACTATGGATACCGTTCTGCCCGTTACCCCAAGAAACCTGTATTCTCTTCAGAATTCAGACATTCAAACGCATAAGATCTGTACTTCATTAATTTCTGAGAGCCTTTTTGACACAGAAGAAGAGTCGGTTCCTTTATCCCGTCATGAAACTCGTGAAGTCCTCTCAACTGAAAACAGGTCCGGACATGCTGGTTCTGAGATTTCAGCAGATTCTGACAAGGAAGAATTCATGCATGATTCCCTATTGGAAGATGATGATGCCATTGAAAAGGACGCTGTTCCTCCGAGTGCGGATTTTCTACAGGAGATAATATCTAGAACCTCATTATCTTCACCAGATGATGTGAATGTTGAGGTGGCTAGTGAACATTGAGCTAACTTATAGATCTGATGGATTGGTTAGCATGTTCCAGAGAAAGGTGAGTCAGCTTTATATGTACTTTGACTTGTCAAGATGGAGACAGAAATGAGAAACCATTCCCAATTTTCTGATGATCTGGGGAAACACCTTTACAAGGACTCGCCTGGCCTGACGACAGAGTTACTTCAGCTCAAACAGCGAAAGGATCCTTATCCCTTCATATAAATAAGGAAACTGATGGTGAAGATCTTTTGAGTTGAGATAAGAAAATCATGTAGCCACTCTTACTAATTATTTCTGTACGTCACTTTCAGTACATTGCTCGGTGGTGGTGTTAAGCAACATTCATCATCAAGTTGCTGCTGTTCTAGGACGTTGTCTTCAATTTATACAGAAGGTTCTTCGTCAAGTGGCTGTTGTTCTAGGAAAGGTCATACCAGCACATGCATTGGGGAATTCTGTTCCTTTTCCGACATCCAGGTATTTTACCTAGTTTATGAGATACCCAGATACTTCAGTGCCCAGTACATCTGTATTGATATAACACTATACCAATACCGGGATATACTTCATGGGTACTTCTAATATACTATCTTCAAAGGTGCAGCTTAGGTGGGTCAACCCAAGGCTGACGAGCTCAAGACCGATCTTAGGCTGGGTTTAGGCCTATTTCTTTGAACCCAGCAACAACTCGTGTTGAGCTTGAGCTAAGGCCTTGGGTTATACACCATAACTCTGCCTCTGCCCTGCACTTTGACAAAGTAAAATCATGAACCCGTTCTTTTATTAGTTTTCATATTGGATTCTTTGTCTAGGTATTTTAATGCTTGATTACTGCTATAAGTTTATTCTTAGATTGAATTTAAACGTTATTGAAATAATTTGTTGATCTGTTTTTACATTTTATCAGTAAGTAAAAGGTGCTAGTAGCGAAACACCTGCTAATTTTACATATGGGTTATAAGAAACTCAGTATGATGATAATGCCATCAAACGGCTTTTATGTATCTATCAGTTACACAAATCAGTTCTTATGTTATCCTTAATGATAATCATCTTTGGCATCATTTTCCCTTTGCAGTGGACCCAGTTGCTCCAATCAATGTTTCAGCAACCAACAGAACGAGTTGGTGGCCTATTTCATCATCCTATCTTTCTTCTATCACTCATTACCGGATGATGCAAAAAGAATTTGACTTCTCATAATTAAAAGGGTGCTTCTCGAAACACCGTGATGATGGTCGTCTAAAAGGGTGTTTTCTGCCCTTCACATATATACCAATATAGTTGATCAACAGAAATCACAGCAGTTGGAATTTCTCCTCCTTTTCATTATTGGATTGTTTGCTTTTCTTAGAATATATGCAGCTTTAGTTCTTATTTGGTGGTAGTTTCATCTGTATTATGATTTGGCATATTGGGGAAATAAAGATTAGTTAAATTTACTTGGAACTGTTTTTTTTTTTTGTAACTTACAAGACAGCACATAGACTTTAATGTAATTTTTATTATTACAGCATTTAGATGGTGTGCCTCCAAAATTGTTTGACTTGTAGTACATTTAACAACTAATAAATTTTCTTATTCTTTCCTTCCACATTTTACAATATAAAGAGCCCGTTTGGTTTGGGTTTCAAAAACAATTTTATGTTTTTCAAAACAGTAAAAACAAAAAAAAGAAAAAAATCTGTTTGGTTGGTCTGTTTTTTAAAACAAGTTTTATAAAACAGTTTTTAAAACAGGGTAAAATCATAAAACGAAAAAAAATTGTTTTATCTGTTTTCATTTTGGTCGGGGTCGCCGGGCTCAAGTCGAGAGGCTTCAAAAACCAGCGCACCATTGCTCTCCACCATTGAAGCTCCCGTCTGAAATTCCATGGATCACTACAAGGTAACACTATCTCTCTCTCTCTCTCTCTCTCTCTCTCTCTCTCTCTCTCTCTCTCTCTATTTCTCTCTCCTTCTCTTTCTTTCTCTCTCCCTCTCTTTCCCTCACTTGATCTCTGCATTTTTAGGGTTTTTAGTTGGTTTATCATTGTCGGACTTCGACAAAATCAGAGCTCAAAACCTCTGGTATGGAGGAAGATTAATCTGTCGCTCTCTCGCTTTTTCTCACTCTCTTTCTCACTCTTTGCATTTCTAGGGTTTCTATTTGATGAATCATTGACGGGTCTTCGAGACATTGGAGGTCAAATCTCAGGTATTTTCTATCCGGAAACATTACTTCCCATATCAGATTTCCTAAATATAATGTACACGTAAAAATTTACTTATATTGTGACATTATTGAGTTTTTGGTTGAGTTCTGCTGGAAGAGTGGTTCTTCATGTATACTGTTGTGACATTAAAAAATGGGTGAGAATGGAATGGTTCCTAACATAGCTAGCTATGGTTTGACAATTGGTGTTCTTTGCAAAGATGGTAAGTGGCAAGAGGCTGAGGTTCTGCTTAATGAGATGGTTGGGTTTGGGTTGGAACCACTTGATTCAATCTATAGTGTAATATCTAAAGCCAAAAATGAAGTTACGAATGGTTCCTTGGGTTGTTCAAGCTAGGTGGACATCCACGGGGCAACATTTCACAAGCTTAAAATTTTCTGCTGTTTTTAGAGAATCTAAGTCGCAGGGGACCATGACGAAAAGGGGAGCTGGGTTAGCTGAAGGTTCCCTTGAATACTTTGATAGCATACCAAGGTTTTTGCCTGCTCTAGAAGACTGTAATAAATCCTATTATCAGTTTGTGTAATTGGAATGTAGTTTGGTATATAAGTCAGAGGTGTAAAGGTGCGTGCCAACCTAGTTGGGAATGCTTCTCCTCTGTCTTTTAGCTTTTTTATTTTTTTTGTTTGTTGGCTTGAGATCTTCCTGCAAGCCTGTTCTTTTTTGCTTGGCTTTGTTATGTTTTCTCCATTTTTTTTCTATATAATATCATTCATTTTTGCTGAGCAAAAAATATTCATGAGTTTAGAAAGGGATATTCCACCCAAAGTAGGAGGTATAAGAGGCACTTACGAATAAAAAAGTATACTTTATTCAAGAACTTATCACTAATCCATATATATAAATGGGAAGAACAATGAAAATTACAAATCAATTGGAGGCTGCTTCTTCAGCTCAAACTCACCATTTTTACAGTTATGGTGTGATTTTTCAACTGCAGTTTGATTATCACAAAATTTTACTATTGTACAAAAGAATGTTTAATTGGCTCATCTCTTGAATTATTGGTGGGTAGATGTGGGAGCACCTTAGAGGCTTCTTCAGCTCAAACTCACCTTTCTAAAATTAATAACTTTACACACCAACTAAACCGAGCATAAGGACCAGCCATCTCCTGCTTCCCTTTCAGTTCTTATATGTTTCCACCACAAAAGGTCTTTTTGTTGTTGGGTCTCTGCTGCACCATTGACCTATAATCTCAATTTATGTTGGAGAATCAAGTTTTGGGTTCTCAATTCTCTGGAAGCTTCTTTCACCTCACCATGACTATTAGGAGGTTAATGACTGGATGTAACTCATCTGCTAGCGAATTTTTGCATTCATGTACTTAAATAGGTATCTTGATGTCATTTGGGTCACTATAACCTTACATCATAGAGAAAAGCTTATGGGTTTCAAATATTTGTATGCTATTTTATGTTTTTAAATCAAATGTATACTATATTATAAGCCCTAGTGGGGTTTTGGTATACTGAACTCATGATTAATTGTGTATCAAAAAAAAAAAAACTCATGGTTAAGTAGTTTTTGATGTCATTATATGTCTACCAAAGCATATAGGGTGAATAAAACATACAGGGTGCACATAAAGATCATTAGTTACTATTGTATGTAACTACAATGTGTTAATTGCGGCAACTAATTGTTGGTAAAATCAGTGAATGTTGATATTATTATGGATGTGGGGTTTTTTTTTTCATTCAGTTGTTTTTCTCTCTTGCTTGCTCGTCTTTTTGTACATGCTGGAGTTAAAATCTTGCAACTGTTTGTTGGATTTTGGGGTAAAACCTAAAGCTACCTAGTTAAGTCTGGCGTAGCAGCGGAGATAAAACCTAATCTACTGTAACTTCTCTGTAATTCCTAAAATAGAAGTTTTGAGTACTGAATCCAGTCTCTTTTATTTCCCCATAGTGGCAGAATGTCAATTAATTCCCAAGTATTGTGTCATTTTTTGAATATGCATGCTTCATGAGCTGTTACGATTTTTGATAATGAAATGGTTGTTGAGCAGCTTTCGAAGCTGTTAAAAATCATATAATTCTCCAGTCATTGCATCTCCGGCATTGGGGTTATGAGAAGACTATGAGTACAATTGGGCCATGTGCATATTGTCACAGTAGATTTATTACCAATGGATTTTATGTATAAGCCAACTGCCAATTCTCTTCTTAAGTCAAAGTTTACTTCTCGCATGAGTTTCTTTCTGTTTGATCAATATAGTACTAGTTGATCTGACTATAATTGCTTACTTATTAGGCATAACCTTGTGCCGAAAACATGCCGATACAATCCGAAACAGTTCTATTCCGGTAAAGAAACAAAATGAAGCAAAACATTCGATATTTTGAACTATGGGGTCTGTAATTTATCTAAACTATGGTGTTTTTTATGTAGTTTACTCAAAAAAAAGTCTCTAAGTTTTTTATTTTGAAAATAGTTTTAAAATACTGTACCAAACAGGTTTTTTGAGTTTTCAAAATTTAAAATAATTTTCAGAGTTGATACCAAACACTTTTATGATTTTAAAAATTCAAAAAATACAATCCTAATTTCTAATCATTTTTCATTTTCAAAAATTAGTTTTTGAATCACGAACCAAACGGGCCCGTTTGGTTAATCACTCCAAACGTTAAAACGCTCTATATCATAGATATTACTTTTGGAGTGAGTAACTGGAAGTGGGAAACAAAGCGTTAAAATGACTAATTAAAAAATGTTCTTAGTTTTAAAATACTTTTAGAGCGCGGTTCAAAACAAGAGTATGTATAAAGTTTTAAAGTCACCCAATACCATGATTCTGCTTATAAGCTTTTAGATATTTGATTTTGTAAATGTATATAATAAATATATCACGAATGCAAGGACCACCTACTACAAGCCTAAAAAAGTATTCATAACTAGAGCATAATAATAAATAAATAAATAGTCCTAAAAATCTATAGTCCACCTTAAAAATCTACAGTCTAACTTCAGAGGAATCAAGCATCACCTTCTTCGAGACTACGTTATCTCGAAAAGAAATAATTTTGAGAGATAATATTGTTTTATAAGAGCAAGACTACTCATACACTTTAAATCCACCAAAATTTAGTTTGGCTTTGAGGTTTAGAGGTAGGGCACGGCCAGTGGGGCACAAACATTTATCGCGAAAATGTTACACGCCGCGAAACATTGATGCGAGTCAACGCTGACCACAATTGACTCGCGTAAATGTTACGCGAGGCATTAAAACCAAAAACGCAAGACCCTTATCCTTACCCATTTCAACGACGTCGCGAAAATGTTACGCGACCTGTCGCTTAACATTTTCGCAAATTGGGCCTGTCGCATGAAAGTTTTGCGTCGCGTGAATCTTTTCCGGATGCCCCTAACCCCTAAACCATACCCCAAACTAGTGGTTCAGGTGAAGGGTCTGAGGTTTTGATGCACCCATTGACCATGACATGTTCATGGCTTTGAGGTTTTGATGCCTCCACTGACCGTGCTCTAGGGTTTCCATATTTTTACAGTGACGATCGAAATTGTATGTGGCCCAATGCAATCAGCTGAATACACTTTCTCGACTGCGTCCCGAAAGTACGGTAACGTGAGTGAGGCAATCGTTTTTGACTATTTTCTTCTACTCTCTATCTCTCTCAAAGTTTTTTTCTCTCTCTATTCTCCATGCATGGTTAGGCATAGATAGACCAACAAACGAACTATAGTCATATATTAGAATACAGATAATAGAGCAAGAAGACAAAGCTAGGTGTCTTAGTTTATTTGTAAAGTTAAGAGTTGGCCAAGTAATGGAACAGATTCAACAGAAAAATAGTAGTACATCCAGATCATCAAATCAAATCCTGGAAGTTAACTCATGCATGCACGCCTGACGTACACTTGGCATTCACCCATGCATTTGACGGTGCTGATTTTAATTTATTTATATGTATGCTTTTGGACTTTGACGTTGACTTCAAAAGATGGGCTAGCTGCTACTTGTTCGACGACTGACCTTTCTTCAAATTACTACATGTCGGAGGTTATTGCACCTCCTCTTAGAACGCATCCTTATAACGCCTCCGCCTGTGAGGTCTATATGCGATACATCTAAGGGTTAATTTTTTTAGATGATGTCATATCATCATATTGAAAAATCAGCTCATTTTAAAACTTATAACTCCTTCAATTTAGTCTTTAAAAATTGGTCAATATTTGACCCCTCAATTTTTAAAGGCTTATTTAATAGGGTTAGAAGTTTTAGAACGAATTGATTTTTGAAAATTATGATATACGTAATGAGGAAAACATCCTCTAAAAAATTCAACCCCTAGATACATTGTATGTGGACCCCACAGGCGGGGGCGTTATAAGGGTGCATTCTAAGAGAGGTTGCAATAACCTCCCTCTTATCTATTTGATTAGAGTAGTGCGACGGACGGTTTTACAAAATTATTGCCCGACACTTATGTGGCATGATTGGTCCCACTGCCACATAAGTTATAAATTCTTTCAAAATACTTTTGAAAAGAAAAAGTAGTGGGCTCCACCCCGCCACATAACCATCTAGCATGGATTTTGTTCAAGCATTGGTACAAAAAGCATTTTCCATTTGATTGTCACCATTATTACTCACTCAATTAAGTATGGTGAGTACTGTCAGTTGAGAAGAAGAAATAATAAAATTTTGGGTGGATTTATTATTGGATAAGTCTTTGACTCTTAGGTCATGAGATTTTAATTAATGTCATGCCAATCCATGCTCAGACATTATGGGCTGATATTTATCAATCAATTTCTTGAATTCTTTTTTATTAGGGGCTGTGTGGATGCGATGCATTAGTCCAAGGTTTTTGTTATTGTGAATAACAATGACAAGGGGAAAGTATATTAAAAACACCTTAGTTTAGAAAAATTGCACTCAAGACACTATTTTCAAATTAAATACAAAAATAACACTCACTTCTTATTTTATCTTAAAATACCTTTATTTTTTAGATGAAATGATCTCAAATGTGGATCTAGAATTAGGTCTAGATTGAAGTATAAAGAGTCTAGATTGAAGAATAAAGGGTCTAGACAGTAAAAAACTAAGAGAATATTTTGAAAAGATTTTGGATAAAAAAAATGAGGTATAGTGTTGTTTTTATATTTAGCTTGAAAATGGTGACAATTTTTTTAAAATATGATGTTTTTAATGTACTTTCTAATGATAGGTGGAAAATTTTAGATTCTTAAAGTGTACAATTTTTATTTTTTTTTGTTCTAGTTTCTTATGATTTATTAACAGAATCTAAGAAGCTTAGGTTGTCAAGTAAAGACATAAAGACTACTTAAAATGATCATCTTTGAGGAGGAGAGCCTCTACATGTGATATAGATAGTGAGAGAGAAAAAGAAGCACCGACCAAGGAGCGTGCTGCATGAAAACTCACAGCTCATGATCATCATATCTGTAGATTGTTTTAACAGGTTAAAAATATATATATATATATATATATATGGGTTATTATTCCCTAGAGAAATTATATGCTTCTTCTCACTTCTCAATTCTCAATACCAACCAACCCCATTTTTTACATACTGCTACCACTTTTTTTCTTTATTTTTTTTCTTTTTTAATCAAATGACGACCTGACCTTGGTTTGTTATAAATAAAGGAATAATCGCACTGTCATTTGATTTGTTTATGCATATCATGCCCTCCACAGTCAGCTTAATTAAATGACCTGTTTACCCTTTGTAAGAAATTAAGGGCCCGTTTGGTTCTCAATTGGAAAACTTGTTTTCAAAAACTAATTTACATCTAAATTAACTACATTTTGTATCACATCTAAAACTATTCTTTTGACTTTACTATAAAATTCTAAATGATTTCATTGAAAATAAAGAAAACAACATTTTTTTATTTTGTAAAATCATACATGATTTTATTGGAAATCCTAAAACAGTTTTGGATGTAGTACAAAATGCATATTAGTTTAGGTGTAAATTAATTTTTGAAAACAAAATTTTCAATCGCGAACCAAACGGGCCCTAAAGTATCCACTTGTTTTTTTTAAGGCTTTTTAATGGGCTTGGTAAAGGTCCAAATTTGAGGTCAATTTCCGTTATAAAAAAGACTGATGATATTGAGAATCTTAAGATTCTTTATGAGTTATCCTAGGTGAAGGTTAAAATCAATTTGACCTAATTTTGACTATTACTCGCGAGCCATCTATAATTTGAATAATACTTAGCTGAAAATAAAAAAATCATAGCGATCTAACACAGAGAGAGAAAGAATTATTTTAAAAATAGAAATTTTTATGAGGGTTTATTTTAAAATAAAATTTTTATAAAAGTAGTTTTACAAAAATATAAAACTTTATTATTTTATTATTATAAATGAAGATGGCTCATATTATGATCCTAGGATTGCACATAGTTAATTTTAGAAAAATTAAGATGGATCATGGTGTAGGATGACTCATAGAGAATCCTAAGATTCTCAATATCATCAGTCAAAAAAAAAAATGCAATTCTGTTCTGATCTCACATCATTCGATTACACAATTTCATGAGGCATAACACTACTCATAAAACTAATATGTACATATCGAAGTGTTACGGTTATAGTATGCGAGCTTTGTTACCTCGAGGTATTGTTCTAGTTGTCCGTCGAGATATTCAAATCCGAAATAGCGAATATTTTCATGCAAAATAATTTTGGTTTTTGCCAAATTACAAACTAGGCATCGTAAGTGCTAGCTAACTTCGTTTGTAAAATCTGTTGATATTAATAGCATAAATCTGATTTGTTCAAATTCTATTTGCACTGAATTATGCTGAAAGAATATAGGATTATGCACAATCGAAGAGCGTTTAAGTAGCCCGTGTCGTATTAGACATAGAATATAACCACTCAAATAATTGAATATCAATGCACATCATAGCTTTATCTCTCAAATACTTTAGGCAGGCCTACAACATGGGCTGGGCCCAGTTGGTGTGACTTGTCCAGATCCACATTTTGAAACTATTAATAAGTCTCCTATGGCTTAAGAAAACATACATTTTTATTCAGAATTTCTTCATGAAGTAAGCGTCCAAAAAAGGCAAAATCATTCACTTGGACGATAAAGGAGAAACGTACGATGGGGGAGTGTCAGTGTGATGGGCCCACCACATAAGGCTCAGATTCTTTTCCTATAAAAGCTTTTACTGGCTGCTGTACCACATAGTGGTGGGTCATACTTGTACTCTAACATTTCACCTTTTTCACAACTTTTTTTCTAGTAAAAAAGTTTGACCCGTGGTCGGTTAAGGGTGGACCCTAACCCACCAACAGACTGATTTACACGTGCGAAGTCCCGCACTCGTGGGACCATAGCTCTAGGATCCTGAAACAACGCACCGCAGGTAACGGTCGATTATATGACCGTTGAGAATACAGTATTTAAAAATTTGAAATATTCTGACACTCCCACCCCATTATTGATTATTCTTCCTTATATTAGTAATTAATTCCTCCCAAGTCTCAAGTAGTTGTAGCTGTTGAGATTCTCACTAAACCTTACTTTTTAGCACTGTTTTAACAAAATTACTGGCACTAATATTTTGGAAAATGACATTATTATCCTCAATATCAGCTGAATTATAGAAAATAAATAAGAAATTTTAAATAAAAATAAAAATATATCTTTATAATAATAGTTTATATAGTCTCATAAAACAGGCCTACTAACCTAAAATTTGGATGCAATTTTTGTAGGGTTCCTATGGAGATGATCAGGGTTATGAATATGATCTCCTAACTACATAAATCATCCTCGTATAATAATCACCCCATTTTAGAACTCTAACCCCATCCACTGTCGGTTTAAAATTAATGCTCTGACCTATAATTCACATAAGTGTTAGAAAAGTTTTTAAAAGATATGATTTTGAGAGAAAATGATATGCATAGTGACCAAATCATCTTTACAAAAAAAAAAACAGCTCTTGGATCATCTATATGTGAAACCCACGAAAACCCTATCCAAATTTTACCTCATAAAATAAGCTGTTAAAATAGATATATAAATAGACAACTCTATTTGTTGTTCACTTTTATTTTTTATTTTGGCCTTAGGGTAATTTGTGCCTCAAAATATTGCTTGGATAGGGAGGTTATTTTGGTCAATTTAAGCTTAATTTGGGAAAACAGAAAATGTAAAGCAGTGTGCTGTATAGCTTAAAAGCTCGTGAAGTAACAGAGTAAGGTAAAACCCCCCACCACTTCTCCTCCTCGAAGAAGTTAAGTTTTCAACAAAGTTCTCTCTCACATCCAACGCCTAAGATTTCATCTCAAAACGCGTCCTCAACCCTCCTATATATCATTCCTTTCCTCCACTTCACTTCTTCAGCTTCTCTCTCCCCCTCTCTCTCTCTCTAACTTTCTCTCTCTAAAATTGCTTTTCTGAAAGATCTTTTGAAGATCGTCTTACAGGAAAAAAAAAATGGCTGTTATCAGTCGGAGTTCAAACAACTGGATTCTTTCTCTGAAGGTTTTACTTTTATCAACTGGTGTTTTATCCACGGCGATGATTCTGAAACTCTCTGTACCAGTTGTATTAGAGTTTATGATTTCTGGAGTTCCCCTGTTTTGGAGGTCTCTCCTTTCATGGCTTACTCCTCCATATCTTTATGTAGTTATTAACGGTATCATCATCACCATCGCTGCTTCCTCGAGATTTCATCACAAGATCGAAGAACAACAATTTGAACCTTCGGTACCAGCTAAGATTACGTCTGATCATCAACGTCCGGATTTCGCTATCTCATCGGAATACGATGCGTTGTTGAAGAATCCGATGGAGTCTGTACGATCGGAGTTTGGAGGTATTGGAGGTTATGCAAGTCCGATTAAGATTCCAATGGAGGTACGATCGGAATTTGGAGGTGTGGTAGGTTATGATGAAGTTCAGATCAAGAATCCGGTCGTAACTCGGATGGAATTTGAGGATTTAAAGCCGAAAGTGTACGAACAGAAGGAAGCTACCGTTTCTGAGAAGAAGAGTGACCGAATGGCTGCAACAGGGGATGAGGATGATGGTTTTGTGATCTCTAGATCTACATGGACGCCGAGTCGAACTGATTCCATGGAGATTCCGACGGATTATTCGTTTTTCAGTGAGAAACCTCCGGCTTCTGCTAGATTCAATCACCGGAAAACTGTAAAAGCCAGTCCAGAAGGTATTACAGTCTCCCTCTCTCTCTAGAAAATTTGAATTCCTGCATAACAAAATCAGGAAGGTGCTAACGTTCGCAGTCGCTGATGGCGTATTTCTGCAGTAAATCCGATTTGAGTTTTTTTTTTTTTTTTTTTGTTTTCGAGTTCTTATTTTTTTTGAGTTTTAATTTGGAGTAAAAAATTTTCAGGTGGGAAAGCATTAGGAGTAACGAAACCGAAACGACACGATACACTGGAGAATACATGGAAGACGATAACAGATGGTCGACATATGCCACTGACGAGGCACTTGAAGAAATCAGACACGTGGGAAACACACGGTCGCCATCACCACAGCGTCCCACAGGAACCATCATCACCAGCAGCAAAACTAATGAAGAAATCAGAGACATTCAAAGAACGTAACAATAATCAGTCCTCAGCATCACCATCACCAGGTTCAGGTAAGCTTCGTAAGGAACCGTCACTGAGTCAAGATGATTTGAATCGTCGAGTTGAAGCGTTCATTAAGAAATTTAATGAAGAGATGAGGTTGCAGAGACAGGAGTCTTTGAATCAATACAGAGAGATGGTTAGCCGTGGTACCCATTAGAAAGAGGAGTTCAAAAAAAAGTTTGCATTTTTTTTTCCTCCTTTGGGATATAAAGGAATTAGGGTTTCAGGAAAAGGAAAACAATGGAAGTCTGCTTGACTTTTTTCTTTTTTGGGGTGTTTTTTTTTTTGTGTGTAATATGGTTGTTTAATGTCTAATTAATTGGATTAAATTTGATAATATTTATACAATAGATGGATTTAATTACTGTACTTTACTGAAAATGAAAACTGAGCAGTCAATGAGTGTCTGTAATTTGTTTTGGGAGTGATTGACTGAGACTGAATGAATGTAATTTGATTTTTGAAAGCTTGAATTGAATTTATTTAGTTAAGCAGAGTATTAGGAGACTTGTTACTGCTCTGTGGGGGAAAAAAATAGGTCTTAAATTTGGTTATTGGTGGTGATTTAGTGGGGAAATGGATAAATGTAAGCAGCAGAAACCTCAAAAATTAAAAACCCCTCAATCAATGTTCAATTTGTTTTTCTTTTCTTTGTTCTTGTCTAGGAAGCAGACACGTTTCAATTAAAAACAGGACACACTACACGAGAACAAGACACGGACACGGTTAGCTTACAAGAGTGTCCGAGCTTCTTAGGTTCTTGTTGTTGTTGTTGACTTGTTGTTGGGCAGTTGGTCAGTAGGGCTTTGCTTTGGGACTTCTTTGACAGTCTGGAACTCAGGTCAGGATATCCTGGCCATCTAATGAACTGGTGGGTTTTTACTTTTTACTGCCAATGAGAAACTAGGGGTGGTGAAGAAGTCATGAAAAATGTAAATGACTTTTTGTCATGAACAGAGGGTTACACAGCAAAAACAAGAGCATCCCAATTGAACACAAAATTTTTTGAACTTAAAAGGTTGAGAGTGAAAGGTCTGGCAGAGAGATCGAGAAAACTGTGAAAAGTAAAATTTTTCGATCCTTTGAAAATTCTGTTGATCTTTTTATTAGCAGAAATGATTTTTGGACGGACCAAATTATAAAAGCTAGAGCCGCAGGGTAAGACCCACCACTTTTTCGTTCCAAAGTATTTTGAAAGAGTTTTCAACTTACAATGGGACTGACAAAGTCACATAAACATCCAGCACAGCCTTTATAACTTCGTCGGTCCAAAGAGTACTACTGTTTCATTAGACCAAAAAATGTGGCAACTTAGAGAAAGGCAAGAATAACGAGAGGATATTATGGATCTCTGTGAACTTGGGAGAAGTAATCAAGTAAAGCTAATCAATAATAGCTAAGTGCAAGTTTAGTGGGTACTCCTAAATCCCACCCCTCAAGGGCAAGGGTAGTCAGAATCTAAGAATCCAATCAAAAAAACCTATGGATCCATATTCTTAGATGGAGGGTAAATAGTGGAATATTTTTTTTTCATTTTAATAAACTTTTAACTTTTTTTAATTTTATTAACCAAACGACCATCAAATGGTGGTCGTTTTTTGTATTTTTAAAATTATTTTATTAATAATTTAACTCTTTTTCTATTTTTAATATTATTTTAATAAATTTTTTAACCTTGATGATCGTTTTAGAGTTGACGACGATCAACTAATCGTTCCACTAGCGATCCATTAACTAATGGAAAGTTGCTTGGATCCTTGGATTCTTAGATCCCACTATCAAGGTGAAAATCTATTGATTCTTGGACTCCACTAAACTTGCCCTAACATATTGTGATCCCTAGGTTTAGGGGACAAAGTTTAAATAGTGGAAAGAGGGGGAGAATCCTTAATGTAAATATTGGAATGAGTAATGGTCAGGTCATCTCCGGCGATGGTTAGGCCATCTTCAGCGATCGTCAGGCTCTCTGCGATGGTTAATCTATTGTTATGACCCCAACAGACCATCAATTAACCGTGGCGATCATCGTGCATTCAATTTCCCAGCGAAGATGACGTCCATTGATCCCTTGAGGATCTCTTAATGGGAGAATTTTTACCGGATCTGATGGTGTAGGGATCCCACTGGAGATCCTTCCATCCCTTAACATGGGATATTAGGGATCTCATTGAACTTGCCCTAATAACAATAATAGTAATGTTTCAAGATCTTAGGTTCCACACACTTTAATACTCACATTTGTTCCCTTCCTCATTCTTGGAGAGATTGTGTATTCCAAGTTTTTATAATAGTGACTGCCCACATAATTTGGATGACCAATTAGTACATTTAGTTTTAAAATATTCCAATAGAGTTAGGTTCTTCAACTAAGGTTTATTTTAAAACAAGATTTTTTGTGGGGATCACATATGGTGATGATATTTTTCTTATCACGTAGATCATCTTTATTAAAAAAAGAACATCATTTTAAAACTTCTAATCACTCTAAAAGTTAGGTGATTTGTGATCCATCCATAAAAATTGTTAATTTGAAATAACATTTAATGGGATTAAATATTTTAAAGCAGAATAATTTCTACCAGAATAATCTATATGAGGAGGAGATCATCCTTACCCTTGGATCATCTCTACATGGCCCCAGAAAAATTTGACTACAAAACTTTAGTTGCGGATCTTATATGTCGGTGAGGTAATAAATCGAGCATTTCCCTGCATGGTTAACGACATCTAGCGTGTGCTGATTTAGTAGTAACTAGGTATATCCCCGTGCCTCCGGCACGGGTCAATACCTCGTTTGCATGTTCATCACTCTCACACGAACGTGGGGGTTAGATGTCGAAATGCGCTACGTGTATCAATACGGTACCATATCAATACTGTTCACTAAAATTTTTTGTAGCATGAAAGGGGACCTCAAAACACTTTACAAATGATGTTTCCNTGACATGTTGGCAGAACTGTGGGTACGGCGAGCGGCAGATAACAGTTGAGTTGACTGGGCAGGAAATTTGAAAAGCTAAAACGTGTAAATAAGGGGTGGAGCATGTGTTGCATGCATTTTAGACTGTTGGATGGTGTGTAGTGGATGTTTTCCAGCCGTTGATCACAAACACAAACTAAACTTCCCTCCCTTAGTATATAGATGGTCTTCCAAGTTCCGGCAACCTAAGTAAAAGAGAATTTGTTTATCCTTGGTTCATGGCAGCTGAAATAGTGGGCCGCGATTATGGGTCCTCGTATCTTACCGGCCACTTTGTTGTCTTAACTTTTTTTTTAAATACAGCAATTATATGACTAGAAAAAAGATTTTATTTTTGTTTTTAAATAATCAAATTTAAATTGACTTTTATATTTAATTTCTCCTTCATTTGGCCTCACATGCAAGTAGTTAATTGGACCATCTTAACTGTCTAAGATTGTCGACGATATTAACGATCGAGCATGTAAGTATGTAACCCCATGTGTGCCTGTGCGGCCCCAGGGAACTGCACAATTTTTAATAAGGCATGAATAATCTTGTGCATGCACGTATGATCTTATTTTGCATGATCTCTTTTTATATGCACATAAGGCTTTTCTTTTACAAAGTATGATAAAAATGGTAATGATTATAAAAATGCGTTTAATTAATTAATGTTAGTTTCCATTCATTTTCCATTGTTTTTGGAAAATAACAATAGGAAATTTTGTAAATCAATCCTTAGGTCATCTTCATCTGATTTTTAGTAACTAATACTGTAAACAACAAATTTAGCATAACCTACCCAAACTTGTAGGTCAACTTTAATTCTACCTCGTTGCAATTCGATTTATGATTAAACAAGTCAAGATTAGAATTGAACATTATTGCTATCCCATTAACCTTAATTGAAGTTCAAGGTCAAACGAGTCAACATTAGAGTTAGTAAAATTAGCCTGTTTTACAATAAAGTTTTTTGACCCGACCATTTTACAAAATAGGTGCCAGATGCTTATGCGGTAAGGTAGGATCTACCACTTTTCCATCCCAAAAGTGTTATAAAAGGGATTTCCAACTTATGTGGCAGTGAGACCCACCATACCACATAAGCATCTGGTATTTATTTTGTAAAAAAGTCGGGCCAAAAAGCAGCACTCGTTTAAAAAACTAATTAGTGTAGGATTGAGTATTCTTTACACCTCAGCCTACTAAACTTTACATAGTCAACCATCGCTCTATAACTTGTTTCGTGTAAAAAGAAAAATCATGTACACCTCATAATTTAAACTCTTCTTTTTTTTAGAGGGTTTCGCATAATTCAAATTGCCTGCTAATTCGCTCATTTGTGAGGAAAATATGGCAAATAGAAGTATGCCACGTCAAAGAGAGAGGACATATGTTTGCATGAGCGGTCGACAATCGACATACATAAATACAGTTAGTCCACTTATATTAGCGCAATTAGCATCATATTTAAAACATGCATGCATATGACTGAATTACTTTTTGTGGCCGTTCGATATGGCGTTAATTTTCAAACAGATCAAGGATCCAATTGCCACGTGGAAAAAAGAAAACGGGTCCATTTGTTAAAAAACGTTGGTGACCTGCTTATGTTTGCTTGGTGGTCAAAGATCTCTTGAGGACGACATCAAATTAATGGTTCAAAATTTATTTGATCAGGTTTAGAACAGTTCATCATCAGACTAAATAGTAAAATATTATGTGGCCATGCAATTACAAAGAGACAACGAGGAGACGTCTTAGCTAGACTCTAGATTACGTAGACTAATTGATCAAGTGGTCAAAATCCATTAGTCATTGAATCACAATTTGATTGAATTAGTCAATGAAAGAGATCTATATATCATTTGCTGTCCAATTGTGAAGTCAGAAACAGATTCGTGTACAAGATGGATTTGGACATGTCATCACTGTGAATAATGAGCTTTTCTAAACCTAAATTTTGGAATATTAGGCATAGTTTATAAGTCCAAATTGACTTCATGTTTAATTTTTTTTTTCTTTTAATATGGTAGTTTTTTTTTTTTTTTTTAATTTTATTATGTTCAATTGTTCATGCAAACAAATTTTGCTATTTATATATTTTTTAAGCGGTGAACATGTTTTTAATAAGAGTAACTCAATGTTAACGGGAAATAAATCCAAGTCTAAACTGTCATCGAACGCTATCAACTGGGCAAGCTGGTGCTCACATGCATATAATAGTTGTTAATCAAGTCCTTTACTCAATCTTTCAATGTCAAACAAATCAAAAGGAGGTTGGGCTTAGCTTGTTCAAAGACCTCAAATCAAACCCAACCCAAAGATAAAAAGATGAACCCAACCCAAGAGTCCCAAGACCCATGTCAAGTTATAGTATAGCCAATTGCCTTTGGGTTGGGCCACGGAAGTTGTATCCTTACTAATGAAGTTTGAATGAGAATCAAATCATAGAAGGGTTGAGCAAAACTTTAATAAAAGGCGATTACAATCCTGTGCGAGGTCTTAGGTTCAAACTCTAAAAAGGAGAATATATTCTCAGATACTATTGAGTAGAGGTGCCTTATCTCTAGGGTTTTTCAAAGTCGGTTTTCTAATCTGATTGTCTGCCCCAAATTCCATCTGGAGCATAGTGATGCGAACTCATAATCATGTGTTCTTGCCAAACTAATTGTAATTCATTGCCCTCTCAAGAAGGTCATTTATGGTTTATTTG
The DNA here is from genome assembly GCA_002174775.1 of Macleaya cordata. NCBI lineage: Eukaryota > Viridiplantae > Streptophyta > Magnoliopsida > Ranunculales > Papaveraceae > Macleaya > Macleaya cordata. Next base: position 246,712 of record MVGT01001068.1, on the reverse strand, counting down.
GATGAAAAATTTTAAATAGAAATTTTGCAGGGATAAAGAATTTGGTAGAAAACTAATTATAAATTATGTTATAAATCTAACTAGTTTTTCACAAAATCCATGGTTCCTACAAAATTCCTACTTAAAATCCTCCATCCTAACAAACTATGAATCTTTATAATGAACCTTTAGATAGAATTCACATTTAAAATATGAGTCCTTTGACTTGCAAAAAATGATTCAAGAGCTCATAAACCCGCGACCGGTCTCGTACTAATATATGTAGAATCTTATTTTTATAAACCTTATGGTAAAAAGTTAATGTAAGGATTCTTGATACCTATATATATATATATATATGAGTCCGGATCAGAGCACAGTGGCATGTGGGGCCCACATGCTGTTGATCTAAGGGTTGATATTTTTTGATAATATTCTCTTCACCTTGTAGATCATCCTCACCAAAAATCAAATCATTCTAAAACTGGTAGTCCCATTAAAAATTAATTTTTTTCTCATCGTTCATTGTTCACCGTTAATTTTTAATCAACTTCCCATTAATTTTTGATGAGGTTAAAAATTTTAGAATGATATGATTTTTGGTAAAGATGTTCTATTCATTTTGTAGATCATTCTCACAAAAAGTTAGCCATTGATTCCTCACCATGTGGGCCTCACAACTAATGTAAAAATAACGATGTACAAATACAATAAAGCTTTTTGGCCCACCCATGTTACAAAATAAATGCCAGATACTTATGTGGCAGGGTGGGACCTACCACTTTCTCCTCCCAAAAGTGTTACGAGGGGGTTTTCAACTTATGTGACAGTGGGACCCACATGCCACATAAGCCATCTGACATTTGTTTTGTAATATGGTCTGGCCAAACAGCAGCACTGGTACAAATAAGGCTGTATACGGATCCGTTCTCTCTCTCTTTCTATATATATATATATATAGGTGGAGATCAGTGTTGGCCGACTGACCGCCCACTAGTAGTTATAGTGCATTTGGCTGTTTGTTTACGTCTTTACTGCATGTCGCCCTACTATATAATGGAACCAAAGTGTACAAGCAACCCTCGTGCAGTAAGGAATCTTCCCTTCTTATGAAATGTTAGGTCCCCCACTCTCTCTCCCCCCTCTCTATTCTCAAAGTAAAAGTTGAGTCTCATTTATGAACCTAGCTCTCACTAACTAATTCCTAAAGGTGCTCCAATTAGGTCATGCTATTACCTTTGGGTCCAAAACTCATGGCTTTGCTATAGGTCCAAAATTCATGGCTTTGCTATAGGTTTTTCCATGTAACTAAATATTTTTTATACACTTTGCACAATCTATATATTGTTGATCTTTTGGTGTTCACAAATCACAAGTTTAAAATTTATTTTTCTTTCATACGTTGTTGATGGGAGTCATAGGGGCGGAGCCACCTTGAGACCTGAGGGACCCTGGCAACCCTGGCCTCAAAGTATTCCTTTTGATTTTTTTGGTACTATTATATATAAAACTTGATTAATTCTATGTATTAGCCACTGCCCAATTTTTTTTTTTAACACTTTGACCCTTACAACCACAAAGTTCTAGCTCCGCCCCTGATGGCAGTTTCTCTGCATTATTATAGCGCATTCTCTTTGCCCATTGGTAGTAATGTACTTTGTGTCATTAATAACGCTTCTTCCTACAACACTGATGACAGTGGTCTCAAAGTCATTGATGGCTTCATTTTTAGTTTTATGCCCTAACTTGCATTTGTAATTAGACAATAGCTCCGTCAGCAAGTCTTACCATACCAAGCCACCACCTCTTTAAACCAAAACATGATTGATGATGTCTTTGATTGCAAGAATAAACCAGATTCTTGATCTGGGACTTATAATTCGTGGATAACTATATTCTCTTATCCCTTATTTCCAAGCCAAACCATATGGATTTGGATGACATGAACCGGAATGGATTTGGAACCGGAATTCCAAGATCCAAACCTGTAAATTGTGGACCCGTTCCACTAAAATTGGTTTTTGGTCTTTCTGGTTTTCAATCTTCAATGTGTCTGTCGTACGCGCTAGCATCTTCGGTTCTCTCTCCACACGCAACCTCTCTCTCTCTCTCATCTGCACCAGTTTCTTCTTCTTCACCTTCCTGCAACAGTCTCTGAATTCTGAAAAATGCACAAAGTTGCGTATCCTTGATCTTTGTAAGTAAGTTCCTTTCTCTTTCTTATTGGATCTTTGATTTTCTGACAAACATATCAATTTTGTTTGAGTTCTATTAAATCTTCACCACCTTTTAGGGTTTCAACACCATTTAGTCTCATAAATTACTATCTATCTGTTCTTCATTATTCACGAAATAAATGTAAATAGGTCTTTCTTTCTTTGATTATGTTGCTCTTATAATAATAATAGATCATTTTGTAGAATATTAGTCTCAATTTTTATCAATAGATTTATACTTATGAAAAATCTAGGGTTTGTACAAATTTTTCCCCTTTTAATCATCTACAGCTTCCATTAAAAGTTTGATCATTGATCTTGTATGTTGATCGTGTGGTTTGTGAAATTTCAGTTTAGTTTTTTTTCGTTCTAAACTTTCGATCTTTTTTGCGTTTTTTTCTTTAGTTGCTCTGCAGTAAAGAAGAAGCCCCTATCCTATGCGCGTGTCCCGTTTTCTTCTCCATTCAATCCCATAGAATAGAAGCATATAGTAGAAATATACCCTCAAAATACCCAAAACAGAGAAGGAATAGAAACCCTAATTGATTGGCGATCGAGAAATACAACTTACTTCAATGGAGGTGAAGCTCTGGAACGACAAGCGTGAAAGGGAAATGTATGACAATTTCGCCGACCTTTACGCCATTATGAAAGCTACCGAGAAGCTCGAGAAGGCGTATGTTCGTGATATCATCTCCTCGGCCGAGTACGAACCTGAGTGTCTTAAGCTCATTGCTCAATTCAAGACCTTAACTTCCACTCTCAAGGACACTATTCCCAGCATTGAACGATTTGTGGACACATACAAGATGGACTGCCCGGCAGCCTTAAATCGCCTTGTCACTTCTGGTGTCCCTGCCACTGTTGAACACCGGTCAGCTGCAGCTGCATCGACTACAACATCTGCGGCAACTGTTGCAGAGTGTGTTCAACATTTCATTACTGCAATGGACACTCTAAAGCTGAATATGTATGCTGTGGATCAAGTCCATCCAGTACTTGCTGATCTATTGGCATCACTCAATAAACTTAGTATATTACCGCCAGATTTTGAGGGAAGGGTGAAAATGAAGGACTGGATTACAAGGCTAGCGAAGATGGGAGCTGCAGATGAGCTGACAGAGCAGCAAGCGAGGCAGCTTCATTTCGATCTGGAGTCGTCTTACAACTTGTTCATGGCAGCATTGCCTAATGCAGGGTCCTGATCAGGTTGGGTAAGGTTGTAAATAAATGGTGCATTGTTAGCTTGGGTTTTTCTTTATTTGGGTTGTATTTGCTGGAAAAACTTTTATGATTACTTACAGAAGTATCACTGGTTCTGTAACAAATCATGAATATTGAAACAGAGATAGATTTGGAATTTGTTGTTTCGGTACAGATCATGAACACTTTTGTTGTTGTTGTTGTTTTTTTTTTTTTTTCAGAGATGGGTTTCCACATCTTCGACTTGATTTGTGGATATTGTATCCTCTTAGTGGTTTATGTTACTGATCCAACCCCATGATGTATGAATATATACTGTTCTAGACCGATAAAAAAAATTGTACTGTTATAACAACATTTTTTCTTCTTCTTTTCGTTCCTTTCTATATTCTTTTGATGAGTAACAAGAATTTTTCAACAGAAGAGACTTATTGTTCTTGTATGAGCAGACCACCCAGAACTATGCATAAAGAACGCCAGATAGTTTGTTTAGGAATGATGCAGTCTAAGAAAAGAAGAAGAAAAAACCTCATTATCACATTAAGATTCTGTTTGGTGAAATGTTCAAAGTTCAAACCAAACATAATTTCTTCATTGTAATAAATAACATCAATCAACTTTTGAGGGCCCTTTAGAATGGACTGGCTGTAATTGATTTAACTACCTTTCGGCCTGCTCTGTTATTCACTCAACTTATTTTTACGAAAAAAACTGCACAAATGAAAGTCATGCTCAACCTCTCATTACTTATGAAAAAAAGAAGAATGCTCAACCTCTCAAGGATCCTTGATGAAGTCTCTGGTAATAGTCAGTTCTTCCAAGAACATTGATACTTCTGTTTTTCATTACTATTCTCTGTATTGCCAGAAAAGCCATGTTAGATTGACTTTGCACAATGAAAATCTTCCACCGGGTACTTGGCATACCTAGGTCTTGGGCTATCTCTTTTTATAGTTTGTACTTTGTACTTAAGGATAGGGAAAACAAACAGGATTGGGAGTCCTCTATATGAAAAAACTTAAGACTTGGAATTGGAATAATCTTGGTAGTCAGAGATCCTTTTGATAGTCTGTAAATCTTTGTTCTCTTTCAAGATAATGAAATTTGGAGGATATCTATGTTTATTTGGAGGAAAATTTGGTAATGTATTTCAACTAACAGTTATTCGATCCGTCATTTCTGGGACGTGTTTTATCCTGTTCTAGGATGTAGTTCTAGATAGGCTCCAATAGCAAAACAGGATTCATGTTGCTGACTCCAATGTTTGGGATGCATGTGGTGATGATGGTGGCTAATCTTATACATGAAAATGCATTTATCTTTCAAACTTAGTATGTTCATCTGCTAAAATTTTCAGGTGATATGCTACAGAGTTTTTCTAGCTGACCTTCACAACATTGTTTATGATGATTTGAGAGATATTGATCATCTGCTAATTCTAATGTGATGACTGCTTATCAAAAATTCTTATGAGACGATTTAAACAATTTCCTGGAGTCTTATTGGTGGAGAGACAACTATAGCGTCGGAATGTTCATATCTCGCTTCTGCATACAGAACGCGCAAGCGTTAAATCATGGGCTGTGAATCCTAATGCTTAAGCATGACAATTTGGATTTAGTCACATTTAACTTGGACTTAATCTCCAGGACTTCAGAGAATTCATCATTGGCACATTCAAATACACTAGCTGAGTTTCAAGCGATGTCTTGGGAAGCTGATATTCTTTTATACAAATGGAGCTTTGTCCTATTTACAATGCTCTGTTATGCTTCAGCATTTCTACTTTATGATGTTGCACCTCTGCAATTAGAGAAGCATGGTCCCTAAGAACATGTTTCCATTAGTTGGAGTATTAACTTCTTCTGGTACAAAAAGAATGTGTTTTATAGTCTATATCTGATGGAATCACGGAAGTGAGTCTCTATATCCTTGAAGAAATAAGTTGGGGTAGCATACCTTAAACCAGTTTGTATGGAGTTGCTTAGGAAGCATTTGAGTTTATTTTCGATGGTTTCATGTCAAAATACCGTGGGTGGTGATGGACTTTAAAATCTCATGTCCAGGTTACAGGCTTATTTGCAAGGTCTTGGTCAACCTATTTGTGAGGAAGCTTTGGAGAATACAGTTATAGAGATTTGTATACTAAGAGTTTGGACTATTGGTGCCCTAGGTCATAATGCAGTCCTGATAGTCATTGTCCTCTCTTGATGATTTAGAGCTGCTCGTATTGCTCATATCCTCAATCAATTTTACGCCATTGAGTTGGTGTGATCAAAATGGCTATTGATCTGAGAGCTCTGTATTTGTTGCATGCCTCCTGGACAGGACATTGCCCTAAAATCTTACTGACCTGAAAGCCTGATCATTTCCAGAGCCTTAACCTTTATCTTCTTATGCTGGGTACATTTACTAGTTAGATTAGAAAATTAAGATTCTTCAGTTAATCTGCTATTCATCATTTCATTCAGCCAAGTATTTAGGGTTCACTGGATCATTTGCACATCATGCTATTAGAGTTCAAGGGTGATGGACCTCAAATCCATTCCAGTATACATTTATGTGATTGGTATTAGTGTGTTACAGAGGAGCTCCAAGCTTACCTTACCCATTATATACATGATTTCACACCACCCACACATAGAGGATTCAAGGATTGAACTTTTGAAGGAGGGGAGGGTTGCCCAAAAGGCTCTGATATTAATTCTGCTTCATCTCTAATCAGTTCAGAATTTTGGATACAATCTCCTTTACTCTTTACTTTTGCAGTGTAGTATACAACAATGTACAATTTTCTCTCTGAATGGAAAATAAATATGACATTGCAGGTTAAGGACATGAACAAGCTGCCAACCTGACTTTGATTGGATTTACATTAAAGGAGATGCTTTTTCCTAACAACTATTCTCTCTTTTACTTGATCAGGATTTATATCATAATTCAATTTTCATCTTTTTGATGGACAGGAGTGTGTCGGAACGCAGATGAAGTTCCATTTGGAGAATCTGATTTGGGTTTTAGAGGACCTCGGGGGACCTTTTCCCAATTCTCAAGAACCAACCAGGATCTTGCTTGGGCACTTTTTAATTGCCTTTCTTTTTCTTTCTACCAAAGAACCCCAAGTTGTAATAAGAGCGGTAGTACTAGCAAAGCAACGAGCACGGCACCGAGACCTATGGCAATGCAGGTCCATTTCCTTGAGCTCTTTTGATATTCTCTGGCAACCTGAAGTTGGTCAGTTCCTCTTCTGACGAATGAACTAGCATGAGCAACCTGGCTCTCAATGTCATTAAGCTGCTGACCCTGTGCTTCTACCAGTGCAGCCATGTCTAAGAATACTTGGTGGAGCTCAATCAGGTTTTTCTCTATCTCTTTTACTGCATCGTGACGTTCTTGAATTTCCGATATAGTATCCAGGATCTGGCCTCGACCCTGGTCCTGTATGGCTTTTTGCAGGAACGTCTCGCTTTCCCCACTTGATATTAAATTCTCAATCAAATTTTCATCAGCATTTTCCCCTGTGACAGTGAAATACCTTCTTCCCACCGTCTCTTTATACTCACTCGCCATTTTTGCCCGTAACGCTTGGAAGTTATCCATAATTTGCTTGAGTTTCTTCCCCAATCCTCCCACAACAGAAGTCCGTGTTCGATCAGCAGAGCTCCCAGGCCCACACCCAGGAAGGTTTCGATGAGCAACATTGGATCGTTCCAGTGCTTCGAGCTTCCCCTTAATGACTTTCACTCGTTTCAAGACCTGTGTGACATCGGCATCCATCCTGGCTCGGAGTTCTTTGACGGTTTTAGCATTGTGGGCAGTCTTGGTTTCTTCATTGGCATCCTGTAACTTCTTGTAGAGATTCTCAACAGTCTTCATATCCTCTTTGACATTCTCCACATCTTCGAAGAATTTGTCGAGATCTATACTCTCCTTCCCAGCGTCCATATCGTCGAGGTAAGCTTGTTGCTTTAGGTCTGTGTACTTCTTGAACGAACTTGAGAAAAGATCGTTCATCTTGACCGGCTTGTGCAATCACTTTTTTATTTTCTTTTTTTGGTGTGGAAGAGCTGAAATTAAAACCCAGCTTTCAATCCTCCTTGCTGCAGCTTTTCATGATCTTGTTCTCTCCTCCTGTTTTGTTTGCAAGGGGTAGTAGCTAGGAGGAGAAGGTGCAGGGGAAGAGAAGAAAGAGAGAAAAAAAAAAAGACAAGCAGATCTTTTGATCAATGAAAGTAGTACGGAGAAAATGTTTTAATTGGGTAACTTTATTAGAGGCTTGTAGTAATTAAGAGATTATGACCAACCAAACTAAATCTAAAAAGTTGTAAGAACTGATCATTAGAACCGTCGATAAAGCAGGAAGCTACTGGTTTGACTTGGTCTCCCTTTTCTCTTAACGACAATAACTACCTTTCCTTTGTTTTTTTTTTTGCCCTTTTTAATTTAATTTAATTTTTTTTGTTGGTGGACCTTAATGCAATTAAAAACTATTGTTTTGAACTTTTATAGAAGATGGATATTGCTGACACTACCTTTGTAGGTCCACATGAAGATGATCTAAGAGTTAATTTTTTCTATGAAGATAATATTGATCATTCTCTCGAAACTTCTAACCATCAAAATTTGGGTGAATTATAAGATATCTATTTTTATTATTAAACCAATTTTTTATTCGGATAGAACTTTTAGAGCGGATGATTTTATATGAAGATGATGTATATGGTGAGATCATATTTACACCCTTCGATCATACATCGGATGAGCCACATTGTTGGCTTGTTGAAGCCTCTTTACAATATTAGATTAGATTAGATATAATTGTGAAACAGCCCTAGACTTTTCACCACGGTGCACGTTGTCAACAAGTCAAAAATAGATTTGGCCTCAGTCATTGGCCCACCGTGGCCAAGAAGCCTTAGATGATGTTAAGTACGAGTCACTATGTGGCTATCCACTGGCACATTTTTTGCGACGGTGCTTATTGTCCACCATGGCCAAGAAGCCTTAGATGTAGGAACATGTGTTATCCACTGGCATATTTTGAGATGGTGCTGACTGTTCATATGGCCTAGAGGCCTTAGATGTAAGTATTGGTTGCGGTCGACTATCCAGTGTGGCTAATATGTCGTAGATGTGAGCTTTTGGTCACGTGGCGGAGTGTCCACTGTGGCTAATAGTCGTGCATTGGCTCTGGTGCAAAGTCTGTGATTAATATTCGCCACGGTTCTGAGTGTCACCCATGGCTAGTAAACTTGTAATTACTGATTTTTATTTGACTAAAAGCGTGGCCAAATTGCATTTAGCCACTGTGAGTCATTTTGGGCACGGTGGAGGCAGTTGTGATAACGACAGTTTACCTAATTAATGGATAGATTGAAAATTACAGAACGTATGTTCTATGTTGGTCATGAACAGCATTATTTCATAAAGTAGAACGAAATTTGCGGCTGGGTTGAAGAGGATGAACTTAACTGCTTCAAGCCCCAGTAACCAACCATATTCATTAAGGGTATGTTTGGGTTGCGGTCTTCACTAAAAATCACATTGTATTAAAACTTTTATCACTCATCTACAACATGTAGTAGGTGACATTAAGGGTTATCTTCAAACTGATAAAACATCATCAACACTCAAAAACTAGGAAATAATCTATGACACAGTGAATCAGTACGAGTCCTTTTTATAGCAGAGATACATATAAGAATGTTTTTAACAAAAATGTACAATAAAACCCTAAATACTCGGTGATTAATGGATGGTGTTAGATCCTTGCCCTGGATTACAAACTCTTGAAATGTCTAGTGCTTAACAGGAAACCTTTCATGAAGAAAGAAGTTATTTGCTAGCTATCATCCCTTCTTGTTGTTGTTTCTTATGTAGATTTTGCTGTTGCAATTTCAATTGAACAATGTTGCATTTCAGGCTCCTTTCTTGGATCTGCCATGTAAATGCCAAATTAGAACAATGTTGATTTTTTAAGGTTTAGACTCTTTAGAGCTGCATTAAAACAGACAAATAGATGTTATACCTCAAGATCTGAAACTAATCCCAGCAATTCAAAACACTCTTCCAAGAGTAACCTCTCTCTTGCCACCACCTCTGCTACCTCGGAAAGTAATGAAGCCGTTTTCTGAGCCTATTAATTTTATCCACACATCAGTTCAAGCTATGAATACATGTTCATTCATATACTTACAAACTTCAAATTAAAACAAGAAAATTAAGATAACAAATGAAGTAGGGGACTTACTGCAGGAGAGAAATCTAATAACATCGTTTTGATCGATGCTGAAAGATCTGTTGAGTGTCTTAGTGCAATTGAAACCAACTGTGGATCGACCTGAAACAACAGCTTTGACATGTAATTTATGATGACATTTTTGCGAATTCGTTAACGATGACATAGAATACTTGAAAAAAATTACCTTTGCACCTTCGATAAGAGGGACTCTGCACACAACTGAATGTAAACAATCTTTAGTCATAGAAACTGCTAAGAGATGTTGCCTTTCCATGTCTCCCCAAGCTTCCAATTGCTTAACCTACCATATATATCAAAACAATGTAAGTCCTTGATGTTGATAGGCCCAATTTGGAACCAGGTTACTTGAAGTTTAATTTGGGTCAACTAGACCCAAGTCGTACAAAGGCATAGTTCTTATATAGATATGGTTCATTACAGACCTGAGAATGGAGGATGGTGTTCAGCTTCAGCTGAAGCTTCTCTTTTTCGAATTGAATTCGCTTTTGCGCCACAGAAGATTGCAGGTTGGAAAGACTAGCCCAAGCATTTAACAAGTTGCTCTGTAGTTTACCAAATACATGATACTTTAGTTATTTATTTGTTCCAATGAACCCCATAACTGTTTCTAATTGCATGACAAGAAAAACTCATGAAGTGATGATCTTCTCACCACATAAATCAATCTGCCCAAAAAATCACATTGCCCCTTAAAACTTTGCACCCCATTAAAATTGACTATTTAAACTTATGATCATTCAATATACCATTAATTCAACCACATTTTCATGGGATTAAAAATTCTTAAACAATGTGATTTTTTGTGAAGATTAGGAGGTTATCCTCTCAAAAATCAGCCCTTAAATTATTTCCATGTGGGCCCCAAAGCCCAAGGATTGCAACTTGCAAGTAAAATTTCCTCTTTTTGTTGTAAAAAAGTTAAAGATTATAATTTGTTGAATGAAATACCGAATGGTCCAAAATACCCCTTATAGTCATACATACCTCCCCTTTAGCCATCTTGATGACATTTACAGCATCAGCTCTTGCATTCACATATCTCCATTGAATCAACTGATTATGAAGAAGCCTAAGCTGATGAGCATTCTCTCCAATTCCATGCCCTAAAGGTGACAAAGTAGAAGAAGAAGATTTCTTACTCTTAAACATATCCAACCCTAAACTAAGAAAATTTCCAACACCTTTCGATTTTGAAGGACTATTTGGAGGCCTCAAATTTGAAAAATTCCCGATTAGGTTCCCTTTATGAATCTCAACTGATACAGGCGATGAAACTAATGATCTCCCTGGAGATAATGCCCATTGCGACGTTGCCGATCCGTACCCTGTCATCGAATTCGCTCTCTTAATCGCACTTTTCTGTGTCAAACTGTTTGAATTCAGAGAATTCTCTGATGTTACTGGTGTTTGAATATGTGAATCAGAAGAACCACGACGAAGCCTTGAAGATTGATCATTCAAATACCTAGAAGATACTTCAATTCCAGGTGTTCGAGAACTCGCCGTGGAATTTAGAAACGAATTATTAGATGTTAAATTTGAAGATGAAAATGAAGAATTGTTATTCTTTCCGATTACCGGTGAGCTGAAATCAGTGCTGCCAGATAAGATCTCACTACTTTCAGATCCGGAACTTAGAATATCGATAAAAAATTCTGAATTTCGACGAGATGATCTTCTATTCAGATTCAGAGCATTTTCATCAACAGAAAATCTTCCAGGAACTAGATTTGAAGAAGAAGAAGATGATTTATTAGATGATGAAACAGTCATTCCTGAAAACCTAAATTTTCCAGTATGTCTCATTGATCCTCCAATAATTGGACGGTGATTCTCTTTTGAGCTATCTTTTTCCTTTTCAAATCTACTAAATTCAGACGAACTTCTCTGTCTACTAAGAAACTGATTACTATGACTTGCATTATTCGAAGCTTTTTCCTCATTTTTTCTCTCCATAAGATCCTTAAGTCTTTCATTTCCAAGATGATCTGCTAGAGTATCAAATTTCTTACTTGAAGATTGAGATGTTGATGAAGAAGAAGAAGAAGAAGAAGAAGAAGGCCATAAACCCTTAATCAATCCGATTTCATCAACACTTCGATGCTTTCGAGCAGAATCGGTGAATAATCCAGTAGTTTTTCGTTGTCGAACCGGTGATAGAGTTTGATTCGGAGATGAAATTCCGGGTTCTGATGTTGGAGAAAGAAATCGAGAGGTTACTTCACGAGATTTTGATCTTCGAGGTTTGTTTGGAGATTGTTCTGAAACTACTGTTTTATCAGTTTGATTCTTCATGTTTAATTTCTAATCTCAGAAAAAACAGAGGATCGAAGCTAAATGCAACTAGAGAGAGAAGTTAGAGAGAGAAACAGTTTGAGATTTTGTTGTTAGGAGATGAAATCGAAGTTTTGAAAATTGAGTTTGTTAGGGTTTGAGATTTGGAGATATTTGTCGTTGAGAAGAAAAAGTAAACGATTTTTATAAATTGGCGGCAAAGTAAACTAACTCTTTTAAGCCGGCTTTGTGGAAATGACGGAAATCTCCTCTAAATTACCCAAATATTTTGTCTTTTAAAAGGCTTCCATAGGGCCATTTTGGGAATATTATTATTTAGATTTTAGGATGTTTAACTGAAGACGGACAAACGGGAGAAGAAGACGAAGCATTCTAACGCCGGCGGACTCTACTGACTGAGGCATCTAAGTTGAGGTATTGCCACGTGGCAGCCGGATTTTCTAGGTCGAGTATGATAGGAGCTGTGATATTTTCAGCCCGCGGGTGTAAAAGCACACGATTTGACAAGTCAGCTGTTAAGAAGTCAAAGGATAGTGGAATTGCCGGTTGACCATAAAAGACCACACAGTTGACTTCTTAACAACCGACGGTCAGGATGGTCAGGATTGTGTGATTAGCTCATCAGATGATTGAGGGGGAACGTGGGAGGATTATTCGGAGTCGTTAACCATTAGATAATTGCATGTAACAATGAATAAGAAGTGTTTAAATTTAAGTAAGCAGAACGTAGAACGGAAGAGTTGGAGCATGTGTTTCAGAGCGAGAACGCAAAGTTTTCGAGCAAAAACGTAACCCTTATACCACGATTTCGGTTACCAAGGTTTAAATCCTGTGTTAATATTATTTAGCTTTAGGTTAAAAAAATTAGTTAACTAATAGATATGTAATATATAACAATCAAAACTAAAAAAAAATTTGATATTTTTCTTTTCATTTGTATTTTAAACATGTTTATATAAATAATTCCGAAATAATACGAAAATAATTCATTTTTGAAACTCATTACTAAATCTAATTTCATTAGTTTTTAAATATTATTAATAAGTTCTTTTAGAAGATATTAACCTTTTTCTAAAAGGCAATATGAAAACATTATTCAGACACAAGAGCAGCAAAAGGAGCCATGAATTAAACTTTTAATAAGCTGTGTCCCAACTTTCTGGTTGGAACAAACCAAAAGTGTATACATAACAAATATATCCACAACCTGTCCTTTTTGGAGGAGGGGCCAACAAAAATAAACCACCTGACCCAAAAAAAAAAACACAAAAGGTAAACTTATAATATCAACCCCTCACTGCCTCGCTTTCTCTTTTGGTGTTGACAGGTCCTTGAACTAGTTACATATCATCATATTAATCATCAGCATAAACAAAAACAAAAAAACTACTAGTCTCTCAATAATTCTCCAACTCCTACCTCTTTTTTTTTTTTTTTCTCTATGTACAAGGAAACGCCGGTCGGTTTATGATTTTGTGACTGATGCTGATTCAAACGAGAATATACACAGGAATCTAAGCTGCGAAACATAACCAATTCAGGGCTTGAAACCTAGCCAGTTGCTGATGTGGATACCGGCAATAGAGTTGTCACAGGGTGGTGGTCCATGTTGGCATCCAAATGGTCGCCACTTGCATATGAAACACCGTTCTGAAGATTCTCACCTCCTGCACCACCTCCTCTGTGCTCTATCTGGTTGACTACTAGTTCTATGTGACCATCTGAACTTGCTAGCATCTGCGGCTGCCCATGAGACATGCACCTTGTCATGCCGCCAGAATCTGATACAGGTGACGGCTCATCCTCTCGCTCTGGTTGTATGTTCAAGTCGATCCCACCTTTAAATGGTGATGAGGACATTTTCTTTCCATTTCCATCATCATCAGCACTCTCATTGACCATCCTTGGGTTTGGGGCACTGTTGTTTGTGTTACTACTGTTCATTAGCAGTTGATCATCCTCGTTCTCCAGCTTCTCTTGGAACTGTTGCTGCTTCTTTCTTGCAGTCTCTGCTTCCTTCTCTGACTGGCGCTTCTCACGTCGCTCCATTAGGGTTCGGAAGCGGCGCCTAACAGTAAGGCAAACATTGCACGTGCATGTATCTTTGTGCTTTGGGCCCTTCCCACTTGGGGGCTGGATGCAGACAATGCATGTGCAACCTGGCCGATGCCGAGGGTGCCTTGTCGTAGTTTGTTGGGTCGAAGGAGGAAGAGTTTCACTCTCTTCCAGAATGGCAAGATTGGCAAGATTGGCAAGAGGATCAAGCCCGTCTGATGTTTCAAGGGAATCTCTATCCTTTTTTGTGGCCTTCACCTTTTTCGAAGCATCTACTATGCCAGAAACACAAAAGAAGATTGTTAATCAGGTGTTCTTTCACTTATAGTGCAATTGCTGCTGAACTTAACAATACTACAATGATAGTAATGAAACAGTAAACTGGTACTCAACAAAGTACAAACCCACACAACCATAAGAAAAGAAGAAACAAAAGTGATAGGTTCCATCCTGTTTCAAGTTGTTCATACCAGTATTACTAGATGAGAGCATGTCCTCGAGCTGTTCCATGGTTAATTCCTCAGCTGATGAACAAGAAGACCTAATAGCATAGAGACATGAAAAATGTCAAGAAATTAAACTGTTAAACTGCCTTGCCCATTGCTTCGCTATGGACATCTCGAAATCAAAAAGACAGTGGAAATAAGAGTTCAACCAGCCATATTATCAAAGATTTTAAAAAGATAATAATAACAATAATTAATGATGTAACATGAAAAACCTATTACCAAATTTTTTTAAAAACAAAACAGAAAGCTGCGTAAATTAGGGAACATGTCATATTCTAAAAGCAAAATGTTGAGTAGCACTTGCACCTTTTTGGATCCCATGAGTTATCGGAACAGGTCCACCTTGGGGGAAGAAGTGCATCAACAGGCAGTTTACGCCACTTGGAACAGTCTTCACACTGAGCCCATTGAATCTTTTCACTGACAGACGAAAAACAGCATTGGCATTTACTTGGCAAAGATGTATGCATGGACAAAGCAATATAATAGAAGTATGTCCAAAGCAATACAGCAAGTAAAAGGACCAGCTTATCTCAGGTAGCAACTATAATTGAGAAGGACAATGAATCACTTGTCAGTTGTGAATTGTGATGCATATAAAAATCTGGATGATGCCATAGTCAAACAACATAGAGGGTTATGATTTGATGACGGAAGCAAGCAGAAATCCCAGGTTTAAGAAATGCCAAAATTCCTGCAAATTATGTGTGCATAGTTTACATCGTAGAGCAACATTAACGTCATTCTAAGAAGTGCATAACCCTCTCAGCCTCACTAAAGAAACCTCAGAAGAGAACTGTAAGAATTTGGATGAACAGACTAAATCTAAACCTCCAACATACACATAGCAAATCAAATACAAAATTGATATTGGCCATTAAGAAAAATTGATAACTAAGAGAAGGAAAAGGTGTCTACCCCACATTATTGGTAGTGAAAATTGTAGGCCTCCCAAGTATTGGTGCTTCCTGTAGGAGAAATCATGTCAGGGATCCAAGAGAAACATTCCTTATGAGTACCATACTCCGTAAAAAACAAGATAATGAACTAGTGACATTTAAAGTCTACAAAAATGCTTTCATTCCATCTTTTATTTTATTTTATTTTTGTAGTAAGCACTACAGCAGTAACAGCACTGTGTCATGATAACTAACACAATGAGTGGAATCCCTACATTTCAAATTTAGAAAACAATAAAGACATACTTTCTTCCCTTTTTACTGATAAACACTAGCAAACTCTTGCCAGAAATACCAGAAAGATGTAGAAAGCACATCAGAACAGAAAGACAGTATAAACAAGTCATAGACTACCCCATTTTACTGATGTCACTAAAAGAGCACAACTGGCATACCTCATATTCCTCAAATTCATGGCCTTCAATTACCACGACACTGGGAACATGGTTACGCGGGGGGCGGAGCAGTCCTTGAGCTTCTTCCCATGTAAGCTTGAGCTCAATTAAATCCTCATTTTCTATCCGCAAGCGTTTACTCTTTGAGCCAAGAGTGCTGCTTTTCCTCTTACTAGGAAGGATGGAGGACTTAGACCCATGCATTTCTTTTGCTATATAACCTGATTTATCAACCTTCGCCCAGGCACTTGCAGGGTCTGCTGAATTAACTTGGTTGATTGATGAGAAACTAGTTGATTCTGCACTACCCTTTAATGGGCGAGGAGTTGAAACAACTTCACTAGGTTTAGATTTTCGAGTATTAACCTCTGCATTTTTTGAAACGCCGTTCCCAACCTTATGTGTTTGGTTGTCCTGTCCATAAAGCAACATAAATATATAAGCTTTATGAAAAGATTTGAATTATTTATCAAACTCATGATGGATGCAAACACAAAGCGCATTCCAAACAATTGACCTCAACTTTGCAAGTAACTATGTAGAAAGCAGCATAAGGTTTTCATTAACCACTTTGTTTTCTTTCTTTCTTTCTTGCTTTCTTTCTCTCTTTCTCTCTTTTTTGTTCTCAGATGACCCTGAACCCTAAACCCTATAAACATAACTTAGAATGGCTGCAAAGAAGAATTTGCATGAACCATAGATGAAGATGAAGATCTCCAAGACGCTCTTCCAAACATACACTCTTATAAACAAAACAGGGAGCTAGATAACTTTACTGTTCCAAACCTGGTCAGATGGTGGAACGCTTGAAGCCTTTCTGAATCCCATGACCAACTTTCCCTCTGGATCTATCCGACTGAATGTTACTGAAGAAAAACAGTAACTTTAGCCCCAATTCAAATAAATAAATAAAAGGAAAAAAGGAGAAAGAAAAAACATTGATCGTAAACCCCTAGAAGTAAAGAGAAGGCTAAGAATGAAAAGAACAAGGCCATGAAACGGGTGAATATCAACAAAACTTTAACATGTTCCGACATTACACCTAGAAGCAGCTCCTTTACTAGAGGCACAAATTCCGCAAACAATCGGAATATGAATAAATAGATAAGTCCACAAACACTCTTTTGAGTCTTTTCCATTAAATTTGATGAAATACCTATATCACCAGCTTGCAATTGCATCGACTGAATACAAGGTGTAACCCCTTCTAAAACATACATCCTGCTGTTATTGTTGGGCCAGAAGCGAAACTGAAATACCCATTCCTTGCCTTTTGCATCCTGGACTCTTAAAGGCAATCCTTCTGGAGAAGAAATTGTAGGGAAATAAGCCTGTTTCATGGTAAGTGAATATTAATACAGCACTTCAAAAGATTGTACAAAATATGCAGCATATACATGCTCATGCAACTAGACATTGATATTCATCTTGTGACACGTAGCAATAAGAAGTAAAGAAAAACAATGAATTCTAGAGAGACACAAAGTCGATAACACACGCAGCAGCTTAAGAATGTCAACACCAAACCTGAAAAAATCTTTCAGATCAATATAATTAATACCACCAAACAGGGCATGGATCTTCTGACCAAACTATAGTCCTTTTGTTAAAATATTTGGAAAAGCCCAAAGGCTTTGTGAAGGAAGTAATACATGATGTTAAATGCAACTACACCAGAGATTCCGTAAGCAATGCTCGAAGAGACATACAAAATTGTTAGTGAATACGAAAGACAACCATGAAGGCATGAATATCAAATAAATAGAGCGAGCGAAAACGACTGAAGAAAAATATGGGCAAATCATCATATTTCTCTTAGAACTTAAGCAACCACAATAAAATATTGATGCAAGTACTTCAAAACTAACGTACAAAACCAACTACAATATGTAGTATACAAGATATCTGGACAAACCAAGAAAAGCTTGTAATTAACTTTCACATGCAGTGAAATTTACAAAAGCATGAGTAGAACTTAAAACTCAAAAAAAAATAAAGACTAAGTATCACCTCTGCACATTTTTTTGGCAGCACCAGACGCCCTATCCTGCCAGCATCACTAGCACTTAACATCTTCTCAAACAAAGGCGTGATGACAGAATTTGAGCTTAGAAATGGTCAAGGATCCTAAAGTGCTAATTAGAAATAAATAGTAGAGGAAGATTAATAATAATAATAAATAAAATTATATAAATAAGGCAGTCCTGGTTAGGTTACAAGGATCAATATAATAAACAAATTGAAACAGAAGAAAATTAATCAATCTGCATTCAGAACCACAAACAGCTTTTATTATTATAAATATAAATACTTATAATAACTCTTTTTATCAACAAATTTCAAATAAAAAAGGAGAATGGAAATTTAGTGGATACTCTCCAGAGATTTGTTGTAGCTCTTGATCAGTTATCCTAGGCCAATATCGAGAATGCAATTGATTTCGCGCACGGGCATCCCCTCGAGGTCTTCCATTACGTATTTGAGTTTCAGTAGATGACTCTACTCCATTGTGCAGATTAGCGTAGAACTGCTTGACCATCGGAGGTGGAGGTGGAAGCGGTTGTCGTTGTGACTGAGTACCAGAAACCCTATTTGGACCATTTGCCTCGTTAGGTGAATAAGGCAAAGTCAGACCAAAATGTGGAGTGCATGGATCGTCCTTTGAAGTAGACGACTGTAGCGAAACATTTGCACATGAATTTGGATGCGCCTCAAAGGTCATTCCTGAAACAGAAGTGTTCAAGCCAGGTTCAGAAATAGCTCCTTTTCTAGCATCCATTGGATTACTTGTTCCTGTAAGGCGGTGTGAACCTTGCAAGCCATCTAGGTACCCTTCTTCCCTGTGGAAAGTATGAAATGCAGTGATACTTTCAATACCAGCATTTCCATTTCCAAGCCTATCCAGCGCAGCAAGGTTGAGGCTGCTAGAAATCACTCGTTCAGATGGATCTTCAAGCTTCTTCTTCTCTAGTGAAGAGGATGAGGAGTGCTCCCCTGAAATAAGTTTTTCACTTTTAACTTCAAAGGGTATCCGTGAATGCAATTCAGACTGAGCAGCTGTAGTATTCCATATATTGTGACGTTGATGCCATTGTCCAGCAACTGCACTTGTTCCAGCAGATGAATTCCAGTTTTTAACAGAGAGGTCTTTAAGTCTCTCTGGCAGAGGTAACACGAAAGAGGATGACCACATCTGGTTCGAAGCCTGAAACAGTATAACCAAGGTTGAAGCTATAAAGTAAGGAGGAGCTCTGAACTGATGGAGGTGCGGGAGAATACTAGAATTTGTTTAGAATTTTTGTAATGGACAATAGGTAATTGATTTCACAGTGAGGATGATTTGAAAAGGATAAATCTGGAAGTTCTGAATGAAAGCTTCAACAAGGAAACCAGACAACATAAGTCAAATGGTATTCAGAAAATTTCAAGATGAAATTACTGGAAATAGCAAGAATTATGATGCCAAATCTGTAAGATATCAAATACAAAATTTTACGACATCATATTGACTTGTAAAGTAACTCTAGTTGTGAAGCCAGATTATGGCCGCCCCAAGCGTCAACCAAGTTGTTGGTGGAAAAAAAGTACAAGCATAATGGCATATTCAAGTAATGACATTAAAATCTACCAAACCCACAACATAAGATAAAAATTTCACTCTCATCAACTCGCTAAGTAGAAAATCAGTACTCCCAAGTAACCAGTAACAGTGTTTTCAGTTTGTGTAAATTCCCTGACCCACTATTTATTACTTTACAGAATATCACTAGATCAATTTCAGAACCATTCGTTTTGATAACCAAAAGTTTCGGTAAGATCAGTTTCTACAGTATACTAGACTGGAAGCATGGTCCATGTATCATAAACTATACTTTTAGTTGATAAATAACCAGAATCAACCATGGCCATTTTGCATGAGAATACCAAAAGAAATATAATGCAGTAAGGCAAGCAAAAGAAACTTTAGGGAAGTTTGACTTCAATACTCAAAGAAATTGAAATGAATGAGAAATAAAACATAAGAAGATCTGGACTCGAAGAGCCTGACTTACCATCATGATGTTTTTCCTAGCACATCCCATGCAATCAACCCCTCCAGCGTCCAATAGAACAAATGCATGGACTGAAACAATACATCCACAGTGTACTCGCTGCAGAGGGACATTTCACGTTAGAAGACTCAGAAGATAAATAAATGAAAAATGAAGAAACAAAATAATTTGTTTGGCCACTTAATTCAGTAACAAGCTTCTGCATCTATTCAAACAGCTTAAAAGAGAGAAAAAATGGATCTAAAATGTACTAACTCACCTTTCCACAAGACTCACAACTCCTCCAACCAGCAGCATCAGTATGAAAAATATCACAGAACCTCCCTTCTTCGTATGCAGAACTAGTCACAAAAAACTCACATTTTAAAGAAAGCACTGGACGAATTAAAAACTAAACAAAGCTTATCTTAAATTTTCCCAAAATAAACGTAAACGGCACAATAAAACATCAGAAGGACTATGGCAGCTGGATACACCAAAATGTGCAACTAGGGTTTTAGGCTCATCTGAAATGAGCCGAAATGGAAGAATTTGAGCTTCCCAACAGGCGCTAAACAGGTAGGTATATGTGAATGAAACCAAATTGCAAATATCAGATAAAATAAACTGAAAGTGAGCTAACCTTCTCGTTTCCAATAGAACAATAAGTAAAAAACAGAAAGGCAAAATCATAATCATCTAATCACATCATTTCTAGTTTTTGCTATGCTAAATTTCTCACCTTAAACTAACCCAGTTCAGTGGCATGAGTAAAAAAAAAAAACTAAGTATTAAAACCTAAGAAGTTTAACGTTCTAGTTCGACCTAATCCACGTGACGAATCAGCAGGAAAAATTCAAATTAATCCGGAGAATCCAATAACTAATCTTGAAAGAGCCTATTCTGCTAAAGCAGTTGGCTTGAAACATTCACACATTAAGATTCAGTAAAAGAAGAAACATTTCCAACGTAAATAACCAAAAACAGAAAGCAGAACAGAATTTTTCTGCCGAACCAAGTCTAAAATCATTTCAAAACCCAAACTGTCGCTTCAAACAAACCTAATCAGCTAAATAGAACCAAAAAACAATAATCCCACAAAAACTCGATTCCTTAAACCTCTAGAACACGCCTTAGAGCACAAAAAAGTTAGAATTTTTTCAGAGTTTCAAATACACCACCAATCACAAACAGAACACAACAAAATTTCATAGTATCGAAGTTAAAACAAAAGAAAAAGCTTCAAATAGAGAAAAAGAGATTGCTTACGCGCATCGTTCGCAGAGTTCAGCGGAATCTCCGGTTCGAAGCCGCCATCCTTTCCTAAACCGCTCTGATTTCACATCTTTACAGTCTGGATTGAAGCAGATCTTTGTCGAAGACGACATCGAACCACTCTAATAAAAGAAGAACAATAAACCGAAAAACAAAAAAGATAAACCCTAGAGTGAGAGAGGTCTTCGAAGAAGAGAAGGCGGAGGAAGAGAGAAGGAGATGGTGGCGGTGTCTTGATCTGTAATCATTAGAAGAGCTATAGAGAGAAGAAGAAGGCTTGCGAATGGGGGTTTTAGAGAGAGAAAGAGAAGAGAGAGAGTATAAGCAAAAAAATAAATTAAATAAAAAGGTAAGCTTTTAAAACACGACGAGGCGTGCCTTAATTTTGGCGTCGTCGTCCCTCTTTCTCTCTCTAAAACTCTTTCTCTCTCTTCTTTGCTTGCTTAATTTTTAGAGAGAGAGAGTTTTGCTTTGGTTCTTCTCTCTTTGTTTCTCACACTAGTCTTGTTTCTCTCTCTAGTTTTGTTTCTCTCTCTAAAACGTCGTCGTTGTTGTTGTCATTAAATTTAAATAGATAAAATTCCATTTTTATCGCTCAGAGAACCTCTGGTTTTATTTCTTGTTGTATGAAATTGAGTCAGCCTGGATGTACCGTAATCCTTCATTTATCACCGTTGGATAATTGCTAAAACGTGTAAGAGGGATTGATGTGGAGTTTAGGGAGAGATTTGCGCCTGAGCTGACAGTAATAATATTATCTGTTTTTATTCTTTTTTTGAAATGTTTAATAAAGAAATACAAAAATGAAATAATGATTCATGCATGGCCCGCGAAATTCATGTAGGCACGTTACGCCACTTCTCTCTAGTTTCTCACAGATTTTACACGCACCCCTTTTTTTGGGCAACCTTTTACGACTCTTATTTGGGAACTGCTTCAATTTTTAATATCCAAAGAAATTTAATTAAGAAACCCTACTAGCTAGTAAGTGTAAGGGAAGGGCAACAATGAGATGGGTAAATCTTGTGCATAGCTGGATGGAAATTTCCAACCATCTTTCACAAATTTATTTCATTTAATTTGGATTTAACAACTTTAATTTTTTAAATCTAGCCTAATGAGGATATAAATAATATACAAATTGGGTTAAATTTATAAATTCTTTGTTGCATAGGTAGAAATAAAACCACGATCCAGTGTTGAGGTTTTTTTTTCCTCCTAAACCCAACTCATTGTTAAGGGTAGTTATAAGTTGCACCTTGCACATACCCAAACATGTGAAACCACTTATCCTATCTATAGTGTTGGTTATAACAAAGTTTATTTAAGTTAAAATGGTAAAATCTTTCGGAGTTGAATTCATAATTTGGGTTTATAAACCCCATTCACCTTAACATATACCATTCAACGATTTTTTTTGTGGTAAAAAGGACTATTGTCTGAATTACAATGGCAAGGCGAAAATACACAGCTAAGACGCTAATCGTTAGCAATAAGTTTGTAAAAACCATAGAGATACTACCAAAATCGTCAAAAGAATCGCCACAAAAAATGAAGATGAGTTTTTACTATAAATGAAAAAAACTCGCCACTACTTACCTGTTTTACCAATCAATCAATTAAAAAATTTCAAAGGAAGAAAATATATATATGAACAAATTTATCTTGGTCGGTCAAGAATCCATTATTCAGATTACTTGTAGAAACGAATAAATATTGAAGAATCACCACGACTAATTATTCTTAAAAGTGTGTTTTGCAATGACACTTAAAACTAATAACTAGGAATAATTAAAAAAAAAAAAACTATTCAATTAAAACATTTATTAATTAAAAAGAAGTTTAAGCTTATGAATATGAGTTAGGTCGTCACTACAATATGACACATTTATGGGTTTGGTGGGGGCGAAGAGCATGCCGCGTTTTTACCTTTTTGACGTAACAAACAAATGCATTATACATGGGTGGATAGGATAGGTACTACTTACCAAACACGTATAGTAATCATGGATTTTATGTAATTAAGGGGGGTTGTGGAGCGACGTGGTGCATGCACACTCTGCGCCCCCACAGCCCCACAGACGTAGACGTCGTGCCTTGGACCTAATTTAATAAAGGATTTTGTTAACATGTGCCCTAAGGTACATGATAAGCTTTTAGGTTTTGTGTTTTGTTTAGTTTCTTAAGTTTGTTCAAATAGGCTGATTTTTGGATATGTATGTTATTTATACTATTTGGATCATATCTAAAAAAATCAGCTCAATCCGAGACCTCTAGCACCCTCTAACACCACGAATACTTACTTTAGACTTTAATAGTTTAAATGAACGGCTTACATTTAAAGTGATTTGTTTGGAGGGTTAGATATTTCTGATTGAGCTGATTTTTTGTAGATATGTTATAAATAATGATAATATTATGTTTACAAAAATTCAGCTGATTTGAAGACCTCTAACTTGTAAAAAAATTCATTGAAAAACAACCTTATCGTGTGCCCTTGGAGGACCCAATAACAAATAACATTTGGATAGCCATAACTGACTTCAACGGAGTTTACGTACACATTATCTTTTTTCATTGTGTGAGTTTCCGTGACATTTTTTTTTAATAACACACAAAAAAAAAAACTATTCGTTTAAAAAATCCCATACTCCAAAACTCATTATTGGTAGTTAATCTTGTGTTCAGAATGCATCCTGGTGGTATGTTGTGGGTTTTTCACTTAAGTACCATATAGTGTTTAAGTATTTACTATCATCGATGGTTGATTTTCGTTGCTCACAAGTTGGTGTGTATTTTCATTTTCTATGCCGCATGTGGCAATTTAACTGCATCGTTCATAACACTTTTTCTGAAAAATTCTAAACTCACTTGTGATTCTCACCCACTAAACTTATTCACAAATATGAAACCAATCATATTTAGAGAGAGAATGTGCAATGAATAATGTGAGACCCTCACTTCTCATTTCTCTTTAAATATAATTGGTGACATCAGTAGGTAAATATAATGGATAAGAATCTCGGGTGAGTGTAGAAGCGCTCCTTTTCATTTGCTTGTTAGCAACGAGGGTAGTATGGTAACTTTGGAATGGGAGCAAATCACGAAGAATAAAGAATTAATTTGTAATTGTCCAATGCAAATGCAATTTAGAATACTATAGGTTTATAGTCTGTTTGGACAAGGGATTTTAGAGAGGGATTTTGTAGGGACCAGAGATTTTGAGGAAAAATATAACATGATTTTTCCACCAAATCCCTCATCCCCACAAAATCCCTCCCCCAAATCCCATGTCCTAACAGACTATTAGTATTTTTCATAACATTTTGTACACTCCAAATGGCCCAAACATTGATTCTTCTTGCTAAAAAAAAGTATAATTTGTCCAATTAATTTGCTCCCCGCCCCCACTTTATCCGTTTTTTTTTTTGGTGTAAAAAGGTTTTTACACCTTGCACAAAAACAAGAAAAAAGCGACCCTCTTACCTGTTTTATATTGCCGCATACAACTTTAGTTGAAAACAAAATTTAACACGCTTTTGCCTATTCTTACCATCTTTATGTACATTGCAGTGTTAAGAGGGCAGATGATTAAGTATCTACTCTTTCGGTGCAAAAAAGAAAACCATTTTTTTTTAAATCTTTTTCGATTGTCTTATTGAAAATAAATTCAAACTTGTGTTTGGATCGTTATAGATTTCGCTGACTCACTTTTGACGTGGGTCAAGAAAACCCCTACCGTGTGATTGATGGAGATGTTATTAGAGCATCTCCGATGGTAATGTGAATGTGGTAAAATAAGGCTATCTTTTTTATTTTTTTTATTTTTTTTATTTTTATTTTATTTTTATTTTTTATTTTTTTATTTTTTTATTTTTTTATTTTTTTTAGTAAAATAAGGCTATCATGTATGATAAATAGACATTCTCTTTAAATAACCTTCTCCAATACTAATTCACCTTCTCCAATACTAATTCACATAAAGGATGTGATGCTGATGTGGTGGTAATTATTTTAGAAATTGTGAAGTAGACATTCATCTTCACAATGTCTTACGGTCCACATCAGCAATTTTTTTCTCTCTAAAATTTTTAGTTACTTTTTAAACAAAATAAGTTTGACCAATTCAAAAATTAAGTGTTACATAAGTTAAAAAGTGATCCCAAGACATTTGCATTGGAGATGCATGTTTTCAACAATGTCTATTGTGAAGATTTTGTTGCCACGTAGATTAAACATTGTCTTATAAAACATGCGACGTAGATAAGACATTGTCTTATAAGACATTTGTATTGGAGATGCTCTTAGAACGAACAATTCCATCTCGGTGGGGTCTTCTTGACCCACATTAGACATGGGTCAATAGAAGAAAAGTCTGCAAAACACGTATAAAAGTAAGTCTATTGGTTATCTCAAACACCTAGATATGAGATACACGCAAGTCTATTACATATTGGCTATCTCAAAAACCTAGATTTGTCCATCATATAAGACTTTCTAACCGCTAATTATTTGCGGATCGGACTTTCTAGACACTAACTTATGGATATCCCTTATCAATATGGACCGACCTTAGGATTTTCCTTCGGTCGATGGACAGTCTATCGATCAATAATAACAATTTTTACTAACAAAAACTCGTTTCTCTCTTCGTCCCTCTTTCCATTGAATGGGAAGAAAATTTGGGATTTCAAATGTTAAAATTTCCAAATTCCCATTAGACTTTCCCTCACTCAAACCATCAAATTAAGTAGCTAGTATATTATCTCCACGTGCAATATTTTTGGCGTGTAGATAGAGTGAAAAGAAATAAGGACATTTGTTTGATCTGGTAAGTATATATGTACGTACTTAGCTATGTGATTTACTACTAGAACCTACCACTCCACTACTTAACCATATATGCCAGATGGATGATCCATGATCAGCTTTCGGCTTGGGACAGCAAAATCTGAATGTACGTCTAACAACCCTCATCATGTTGATTAATGCTGCTGCAGGTTAGAAGAAGATCGAAAAGACAAGTTTGTTTGATCATGGGTCCCACGTACACGTTGTGCAGCTACCTGCTAATGTTTGTGATCTTATTCAGAGATCATATATACCCCAGCTGATTTTTCTCAATCTAGTAACTTTCATTCTTTCAAAAAAAAAAAAAAAAAATCTATATGATGTACAAAATTGATAAAAAAGTTACAAGTAAAATTAGATTTGATGGGTGTTTGATTTTGTGTCCAATCGGGCAGTTGGTGAGAGATGCAGATGCAGGAAGGAAGATCATATCTCTGCAGCTTATTTCTTTCTCTCTCTAGGATTTTGGCTTTGGGTCAATCACTGATTGATGAGTCCTATTGGATGGTCTACAAGGTTTTGGTAGTGAATGCATGGGGATTGATCCTGCCAGCCTGATTCATGGACCGGCTGGCCTTCTGTTTAAACTAGACATTTATGATCGAGAAGAGATTGCATGATACTTGAAAATTTTGAAATACGTACGTACGTACGTACCTACCTGATTTCAGTTATTAAATACACGGGAAGGATGCATTTCTGTTGAGTTGAGCGATGTAGCTAGAATATTGCTAGATAACGCAAGTATGTGTCTACATGATACATAAATCATAGTGCTTTTGGAGTTGTGTTATTGGAAGCTAACCAATAACTACAACATCTGAAAGATCGAGTACGGTTGGTGTAATGGTTAAGTTTTTAGAGACCATTCCAACTATAAGACCTCACTCGGTCGTAGATCTGGCAACAAGTTAGGCTTAGGGTCGACCATGGACATGTTAATCTTGACTAATTTGATATTTTTTTTATATAAAATAAATAGACGAGTCAATGTAAACCTTAATTAACCCGAACAAAATTAAAGAAATAACGGGTCAGAAATACTCAACTCTAATCAAACTCGGTATACATTTGAGAGTTAGGAATTCTAGGAATTGCGTTGCAAAACCAGTTCGTTTTCTTTAGTCCACGCCATGTGTCTCATGGCTCTCGTTACGTTAACTTTAAAAATATTTTACTTGTCATTAAAAAAAACTAAAAGTAACTAAAAAAAATATTGAGTCCCACTGAACATCCCATGCATGGCTATGGTCCATTCACACTCATCTAACTGCGTGCATACGGTTATGTTCTCAAGCACACTCAATTAAGTGTGGCCATATTAAATATTTTTTAAAAAAATATAATTAAATAACAAAATTATTTTCTTTTATTTTATTGCTAAAGACGTGAGAGATTTAATTGATGAACAAAATGGCTGAAGATCAACAGCCCAAAATTATTGATAATCAAAGTAAAATAATGAACGATGCATGTAAACGTTTCAAACATTTTAATCACATCAGCTGTCACAATACGTAGTTGGTTTAGAAATCTTGTTCCTTTTATAATACTTTCTAACTATTGATGGGATGAAATAAATAAATAATTTTTTTTTAATTAATGCCCATGCCCACAATACGCGTGGACATGCGACCTAACACAATAAGAAAAATAATGAAAATTTAATAGGTAATCAATTTATACACAAAAAGTGATGTGGTTATGGGAGATTGGTTAATAAGGTATGAAATGGGTGAGTTTGACTCATTATTTATTTATAAAACGGTATCTTGTTTTAGGGGAACTTGAATATAGGAAGTAGTATCTAAATTAAAAAATGGAAAAATGAGTATAGTACTAATGAATAATATATATATAATTATATATTGACATTAATCTTCAACACTAATTAAAAAGTATATTATTTATCTTTTACTTGTTTCAATCTTTATTATATATCGACATTCAAGATTATTTTAAGGTGTTAAGGTGTACAAATGACGCAAAACAATTCTTTGTTTTCTATAATTTTAATTTTTTAACATTAGTTGTTGGATGTGGCTGTACACGTATATATTATTTTTAAAATTTTAATTAATATGTAAAGTGATATTTATAATGTACACCAATGTTTGAAAACTATACTATTATATTGATGAGAATAGTCCCACTCACGATATGAGAGCCTAGCAAACCCAATATATAATGATCGTGGGTCGCCCCACTTATTGCTAATTAGTTTTGAGTTGGATTCCCACAAACTTAATATGGTATCAGAGCGCAAGCCCATATGTGATAGGCCCAATGGCCACGCGTGCTCTATATCACCCAAAAAGAGTTCCACGTGTTAGGCTCAAAAGAACCCTACACGTGAGGGGCGTGATGAGAATAGTCCCACTCGGAATATGAGAGCCTAACAAACCTAATATATAATGATCCTGAGTCACACCACTCATTACCAATTGGTTTTGAGTTGGATGCCCACAAACTTAATAATAATAACTATTATAATAATTTTTAACCGTAAATTGACGTTTGTGTTAAATGAGAAAAAATAACGTAAAATAACAATTTTTAAATTTTAGAAAAAGTTAAAGAGCTCAAAATAATTCTTTATATTTTTGCCGTTATTTTAAAAATAACGGCCGTTATAACTATTATAACAGTAAAAATAGCCATTATCATATAAAGGCATCGTAGTTATATAACAGGTAAAGTTATTTGCCTTTAATTAATATAAAATTTCATAAAAGAATAATTTTGCGGGGTTTTTTTGTTGGAATGAACTATGCAATGTAAAAATTTGTTAAATACTAAATAAACTTGCGAACCAATAATTATTAAACTTACCAAATATTGATAAATATATCTTTTTAAGTGATATATAATCAAATAAACCTAGAATATATAATTCCTTTTAGAACTTTTAATATTTTTATCTGATCAAAAAAGAAAAAAAAGTTTTACTATCTTTATTGTAAATATTTTGACTCGCAAAAGACCCTGTCCTCGTACAACACGTGGTTCATCTCACGGCGAGGCCATCGCCCTTCTTTTAAAAGTCAACGACGACTTCCTGCATTTAACACGTACGTTTATGAACCCATTTTTTATTGTAAATATCCCACCAAATATTAAACAAACGAGGGTTGCACCACACCACGTCCGTCCCACTTACGTTTTTATTTACGTTGAGAATACTTGTCTACAGCTGATAGGTGAATAAGATTTATACAACTTCTAAAATGCTCTATTTGGATTATAAATATTTAATTAAGGTTGTCTCCTAAATTAGTCACCCTTATAGATTGATAATGTTAATCTGTTAGTCTATTGATTTTAATTTTGACCCATTGACGGGTCTAATTATAGATTATAGTTATTTAAAAGTTGATTTTCCATGAAAATGTTTTCTTCACAATATAGATTATCATATCCTAAAATTTGCCCGTTCTAAAAATTCTAACCTTCAATTGTCTAAAAAAAGTTTAAATTTTTTTTAATTTTTATAGGTTGATTTGAGGGTGTTTAAAGTTTTAGAATGAGTTGAATGACGTATATGATGATCTATTAGTTTGTGTGGACAAAGAATTTTAGAGAAATTTTTTGAAGACTAAGAATTTGTTAAAAAAATTATGGCTCTGTTTAGTACACTGTGAATATTCGCAAATACAAAAATTCACGATCTATCATGTGTTTGTAGATGATTGATGAGGGCATCTAATAACAAATAGTTAGTGGGTGCAATATGCTTACAAAATAAACTATCTAAAATTTTTTATTTATTTCTTTTTAATTTATAGAATTTTAATTAGCACCTAGAAGAATCGTGAATTTTTGTATTTGGGAATATTCACGATGTACCGAACAGAGCCCATATGAAAATATCTTAATAAAAAATCAAATCATCTCCATATAAACTTCCAAAAAAATGTGTTGTAATATAATAGCAATTAGGTATGTGGAAGATAAAATGTCTCCC
>MVGT01001068.1:193343-216589 GCA_002174775.1 Macleaya cordata | reverse complement strand
AAGTACACGTGTCTATCATTGCCGTACATCAAAGACTTTAGGGGCACCATTGGACTAGATTTGAGACGAGATCTTGATGATAATTAAGGTATTGAGATGATAGATAAAAGGGGGAAGGGGAAGGGGCCATGCTGATGACGTCAAAAAATTGCAGTTTGAAATGATGGATGTGATTATAATACTTTGGAATCGGACATACTGAATCTCAACAGCGTTTCCAACTTATTACGTACGTTGAAGTCTGGGACCCACTCTCCAACGAATCTGAGAATTCAAATTTATGATGAAGTTAAATGGGGGCAATTACTCATTGAACTGACACCTGATGAACCACCCCAACCTTACCCCACCCCACCCCAGGGGACCCCATTAAAGTGTTTTCATAGACTATAGACAATTATTTAATCAATTATGTCATAACCCCCTGGAATTCATTTATAATATTTTTAAGGACCACATTACTTAAAAAAAGAAAAAAATAAAGTGACGAAATGCCCATACTAAAAAAATGACGAAAATGAAACAAACCATGGGCCCAGTGGTCTGTTCAATTTTGGGTCCCATCACGTTGGTGAACCGAAATAGAAGAACGTCGAATCCAAATGGCTAAAAGTTTTTACGCTATTTTGATATTTTTATGTATAATTACAGTCCAACTAGCAGCCGGATTTGTATGTAAATACTAGTTGTTGTTTATTTAACTTAAATAAAATTAAGTCAATTTCAAGTAATGTTGGTATTTGAAATTAAGGCCCTACTTGGTACATTGTGAATATTGCTAATTAAAATTCTATAAATTAGAAAAAATAAATAAAAATTTTTAGATTGTTTATTTTGTAAGCCCATTGCAAAACCTACCAAATATTTGCTATTAGATGCTTTCATCAATCACCTACAAACACATAATAAACCGTAAATTTTTGCATTTGCTAATATATTCACGGTGTACCAAGCAGAGCCTAAGATAGTTGGTTTCGGAGGAACGACTAATATGTATTTTTTAAAAAAAAGGGACTACTGTACAGGTTACATTATGGCGTAAATATATGCAGTGGACGTGTGAGAAGCGTAAAGAAACCGCTAAAAACATCGTCACCAACAAAATGTATCCATCAACGGGCACATAGAAACCGTCAATAACAACGTACCTATATTTATTATCAAATTACATGGAACAAATTTAACGGTAATACCACGGTCGAGAAGTTTTGATCCTAAACATTCACACTATCAAAGATTTATAGGAGGAATAGACTTTTTTATCGTTTCATACGCTAGTAGGTCCATATATAGTTTAGAGAGAGGCACTTTTGGCCTGGCCTGATCGATGATAAGGGATGGAGATGATATTAGTGGGTTGTTAAGTTATTGTATATATTTGAGAAATGTTTTGTACTAATCTGTTTGTTTACGTGCATGGAACCTAGCTACCTACCTTTTATTTTCTTTCTTTAATTGCTGGGTGAGATGCATGTGAAGGTATATATATATCAAATGAGCTGCTGCTTGCGTGGCGACATGTGCACCTACGTCAATTAATGATCATTGATCAGTATTAATGGAGATATTGGGCTTTTGCTCTTTTGAGTGGGATAAAATATATGTTTAATTTAGTACATTTTTGGAATAGGCATTTAGTACAAAATAAATCAGTTGGTCAAAAATACTATTCAATTAATTTTTTTTTTAAATTAAAAAAATCATAATTTTTAAAATATGCTTTAGTTTTTCACAAAAATTATATTTTTGAAAAGCATTGGTCGATATCTTCCAAATGAGACCGGTCAATAATACTATTCTTTTTTTTTAAAAAAAAAAAAACTTATTTACACATTTTGCAAATTTAAATTTACATACATAAATCTGAGATCTTATTTAGTTCAAATTGTGAATTACAAAACTAGATTTGCAGTATAAATTTTTTGCAATTTTAGATTTTCAAAACTCAGAACCTTGAAAATGCAAATTTTCAAAGTAGTTTATAGTATGCAGATTTAGCTTTGTATATATTTCGAAATAATAATTTTTTTTAAATTAAATATTAGTAACTGGTCTCATTTCAATGATCTTGACGAATGCTTTGTTTGCAAATTCGAATAGATAATAGGTGGTTTAGAAGCGTGAGTGTAAAGATGCTTCTTTTATTTATGTCTTAAGTTGTGTCTGATTGCACTTGAATTTCACATAATTAGATTAGTTTTGAAGAAATAATCTAAATTCTACTTTTCATTTGCAATTTTAATTCTATGTAAGTGGAGGACGATTCACTTAAAAACGTGACAAATAGTAACGAGTAATAACCTTGCTATTTTGCGCTACAAACCATTGATATTTCAATGACGTGGCTAAAAAACTTGGTATATGAAATGACGAAACAGAAGAAAAAGGATATATATCTTTGGGCTTTACAGACCATTTGAAGCTTTGGGCCAAATTGAATCCAAAATAGGCAATTGGGCTGTAACTGATCCTATGATTAAGAGTTGTTCTTAATGTGAAAAAACAAATTTCAACTTTTAATTCAACAATTCAGATATAAAAATTAAAAGAATATTTAGATGAAGAACAATTTGCAGATTTTAAAATTAGTTTGGTTACTTATGGTTTTGAACTTTCCCATGGACCCTGTATTAATTTTGAGGGCTTCCAATTCAAAACCAATTGGCTTTGAGTGGTGTGACCCAAGATCATTATATATTAGGTTTGTTAGGCTCTCATATCCTGTGAGACTATTCTCAACACGCCCCCTCACGTGTGGGGCTTTTGAGCCTAACACGTGCAACTCTTTTTAAGTGACGTGGAGCACGTGTGGCCATTGGGCCTATCACGTGTAGACGTGTGCTCTGATACCATATTAAATTTGTGAGCTTCCAACTCAAACGCAATTAGCTTTGAGTGGTATGGCCCAAGATCATTATATATTGGATTTACTAGGCTCTCATATCCCATGTGAGACTCTTCTCAACACCCTGGCCATATTTTTCGTTCGGGTCAAAATCGTCTGACCAAAGTCTAGTGAGGGAATGCATCAATGGGCGAAATCTTGAACACAAGTTTGCTCCCAAATCATGATTTTTTTTTGCACTAAGATTTTCACTAAATAGACCAAAATGATATTCTTTTGCACAACTTCATAAATACAATGTGTGTGTGTGTGTGTTTTTTCCCCTCTTTATTGATTGCTTTGATATATTTGCATACAGAGAATGGTGTTTGAAATCAATGGAAACATATATAAGACGTACCAAATAAACAAAATCGTCTTTACCAAAGAAAAAAAAAAAATCAGAATCGTAGAACGACAAGACGGAAAAAATCATCTAGGGGCGAAGAGGGTAGCTAGACCTTGATCCACAGTGATTTGCAGTGGACCATAAGTCATCAGTTCACTTTGTTCAAATTTGTATGTTCCTTCCCCTCTCGCAAGCACTTCTCCATCTGAGTCTATAATGCCACCTTTGGTTGGGTCACCAGCGCGCTGCCCTGGCTCCAGAATGAATGCCTTTACCTGTAGTGTTGCATGGAAAGGAAAATGCACTAACAATTCAGCTTTAGGGAGAGAGAGAGAGCAGATAATTTTGCCTTTTTCTTTTACAAAAAAAGAAAACTGATTACTCAAGGGATCGAAAACATAATCGAAATGCCTTTGTTAAACCTAATTATGTATTCTAACTAACAGGGGGGTATCAAGAGTTTGTGCAAGTCCGTGGAAATCCTAATTGACATTTCGATAAAGTATCCCTGTAAATATCCAGATGTGGGCACTCATCAAGTATGCTAAACTATTAATCACCTAATATGGTAGTTTCCTGTACTGACAAAAAAAGAAAAAAAAAAAATGAAAACTTCAATTTGGCAACTATCAAAGATCAATCAGGATACAATATGTTGATCCCTTCAATGATTATATGGATTATCTCTTTTATTATGTTCTTCAGTAATTAGGATTAAAGGAAATTAACATAAAACAGGTACAGGCTTCTAAATAGCTGGAAATTATTATTTTTTTTCTAAAACTAGATAATGTAAATTAAAATATATTTAACTCACCTTGAGGTACAAGACAAATGGTGATTTCACATAGCTTCCATCATTCATTTTCATCATTGACACTAGTAACGATGACTTTGGACAGTCCCTGATTATGATCAAGTCCAAATAACCATCTGAGAACTGAACATCAGAAAAAGAAAACTGCATGAATGATCAATCACACAAAAAGAAACAATACAAGGAAATCCAGTTGAAAATCCAATTGATGTTGCCTCTTTCCAATGATCTTTTTTTTTTTTTCATTCGAAAAGGAGATGAAAATAAGAGCTTTCCAAGTCTGAAAACCTAAGGAATCGCCAACTAACAAAGAGAAACCGTACCTTAGCATTGGGTGCTGCCATAGTATCTTCACTTCCCCAAGGAACATTATGAAGCCAAACTGAAACAAATGGTCCATCAATAGTTCTCCACTCCAAATCCTCCAAACAAATCTCAGGTCCCCGATAACCATGGTGTAGAACCTTAACGGTATCCTGTTGGTTTTGATGGAGAACGTGGAGGTTACTGGTGCATCCATTGCTTTGGTCGATTTTTTCCCCGTAAGCTTCATACCCAGGTGCAGGCACAAAAGAAACACGCCCATTGTATTTCCGCAAACGGATTACTCGCAGAATTCCCTGGATGAAATACCAATAATAACAGTAGTTAATAAAAGACTGATCTCTAGCAGAAACTAGATTGTTCAACACAAATCGATAAAAAAACCTATTCTCTTTAAAAAACAGAAAAGCAGACCTATCCATTTTAAATAGGTAATGAAACTGGATTCTACAAATAGAAGGGAAAGAACAAAACCATTATGAAGACCCAATAAGACCGTATTACAGCAGAGCACATCTTGATCACATATACATAGAAAAGAGACTTTTATAGGCATCTTGTAGCCCACGATGCTATGCAGATAAAGGAAGTTTATTTCATTTGTGATAAGTTCGTTGACAGTCTGAAGGTTTCAGATAAACCAACATACAACTGAATTGACGTGCAAATGCCTTAAGTGTAAATATCATAGAGCGAGGAACCAAGCAAAGTTACCTAACTACAGGTTAGCTCTAAATGTTACACAATTATTATAAAGGTAAATTCAATATGCCAGTCATAATTGATTTTGGGGTCAAGGCATGACCATCTATGAAGAACATGCTAAATTGTTTTAGGCATTAGTTAAAATATATTCGAAAGAAATGGTCATACATAACATGTGAAATGTAATACGCACATAAAATTCAAGACGAGAACTTCCCATCCACCTATATTTCTCAGACTCAATATCAATATCTGCCACAAGACCTGAAAAATCCAAAGAACTATTTTATTAGAAATTAGGAGTCAGTAATAAAACAAAGCTGATTCCATAGTCAAGAAAGTTGCATCACAGGAAAAACATATTATAAGAGTTGCACCATGGAATCATCAAGAAAAAAAAATTCCATCATATAAATGATTATATATATAGTTTTGCTATTTTGCCAAATAATAGGTTTTTTAGGCATACCCCAAGCAAGCATCAAGACGCTAAAAAACCTGGTCTCTCCTTGCAATACAGTAGCAACATCCAACGGACGTTTATGGCCTGGAAGTAGTTACGGCAGAGTTGGCAAACAAAAAACAAACTGCAGATATCAGTATCATAGAACATAAGCATGACACAAGGAAATTCTTCATCAACATAACAATCTAAATTGTGGAGAAAAAACAGAGATTAACAGGGAAGCTTATATAGATTTACCATAAATGAAGTGGAAACAGTAACAAGGAACCAGTAATTAGAGTATAGTACCTCGGATGATTGCAAGCATTGCATTAGATACTGAACAAGGATCATCAACTGAATCCAAAAGTGACTTTATCATGCCATTTCCCGTACCTGCATGTAATGCTGAATTATAAAACTGAAAGCAATAAAAATATATATTATTATTGAGACAAAAAGTAATAGTTATTGAGATTTGTTTTGAGAGTCATAGCATGAGCATACCAGATAAACCTACAGAGAAAGCAATAATTACACAAAAACAAAAAAGGATGGTGATCTAAGATTGTGGAGATGGTCTTCAAGTTCCCAAATTGCGGGACTAAAAGGACATAGTAATCCTGCTCAATAGGTCAATACAAATCGTATCTATTGGCTTGGAGAAAGCATAAGAGTCCTCAGAGTTTATTTGGTGGGTAAAAATAGTCTTCATAGAGTATATTGACATTATTAAGGACTGAGAACAGTTGAAACCCGGCCCATAGTTTTACCTTTCTGCACCATTTACGGATGCGATAAGTGCTCATATTTAAGGGGAGATTCTTGGTGTATGTTAGTCACAGAAGTTGTGTTCATCTATGAGACTATAAATGGAGTGAATGCAGAAATCAAACTATGGAAGACGGTTTCTTTAAGAACAAAGGTTTCAAATGCGTAGGACGAAGACAAAATATTCCCAGTACATTTCAGTATGAACATTAAAGGATGAGATAATAGTTAACATTAGTGGGCGGAAAATACTCCAAAGCAACTGTTCTCATCCGGCTTTGAGGTCATTCGTTCATAAAGATGGACAGAGATGCTACCTACAAATCAGTGCTGGATAGCTCTAAAGGAGATGCATCAATGAGTGTTATTTGACTGATGCCTACTAACTAGGCGTCTTTCTATCTGCTTATTTATCAATAGCTAATACAAAAACTCCGTTCATATGATGGGAAACACAAAGTAACTAATTACTGGCAAATGTTATGCACAGAATTCTTATATACTCCAAATTCCCCCATGACGCAGATAACATATTAAAGATGTAGAACTGGGTATCCTTGCACTTCTAGATCTGTAGGGTGTGCTAATCTTTTTATCAACGAATGTTTATATTCCAAATACAACTCCATAAATAACAAACCTGCTGAGACTATCCCAAGAGGCATTTTTATTGCAGAAGCCCAATCCTCTCTTTGGAGCAACCCATTTACTACCTACTACACAATACACAGTTTGTTAGACAAAGAGATTGGTGGAGATAACAATGAAACACATCAAAGCAACAAATAAACGAGACATTGAGATAGTGGATCTATAAACACTGAAAATGAACAAAAATGTTAAATAATGCTTCATGTGGGTATCATCTTTTTTTCTCGGACATGTGTGACAGTTGAGAATGCAGTTAATTATGATCCTCAAAGCACATATTTATACGCTGCTAAGTGCTAAGCCACTGTCAGGCATCCTATAGACAAAAGATTGACGTCTAAAATTTGTCAATAGTTAAATGAAGACTATAGAGATAATTTTAATCAGTGTCAAAAAAGTAAACTGTGATCCATGCAGTAACTAAGCATAGTTCACTAACCTCAACCAAGATACCATCTCCGCTGACACATACGATCCCGTCATATTTCGTGAGGTCCAGCGAATGAGAAATTTCTTTTGCATGGAGTCGATATTGAGTTTCTAACAATTAAAACTAAAGTATTAGAGGCAAAACCTAAAAGGTCCCAGCACAGAAACTGATAAAAAAAAAACCAATAATAGAAATAAAACAAGTAATACCAACCTTGAACTGTATATTGGATGCCAGCAGCTACTAGTAGAGGCTTAACTTCTTCGTCGAAAATCTTAGAGGCAGACTTCTTTCCCCCATAAGGGTTCACGATGATGAACAACTTTTTCGGCCTATCTGCTACAAGGGCACACTAATGTTAATTATGGCTAAGCTTGTAGTAATTCAAAGTCCTATTTGGATGGCCAATTATTTTGACAGATGAGGATGTATTTGACATCCTTCTTGATGCAAAAGACACAAAATTGGCAATCTAAACAAGCTTTAATCTTTCAAGGGAAACAAAAACAAAAAAATGTCCTTCGAAATTCAATTGGTCATAATGAAATATAAATAAGTGATGAGATAACAAAAGAATTGTATAGAGCCCAAAGTCATGACTGAAGACTGAAATAAAAGACAAAAGCTTAACCTAATAAGAAAAAAGAACAAATTATCTTACAATTCCCAAAGAAATGAATCACTCTATTTTAGCTAACATAGAACAGATGAAAAGTACTAAATTATCAAGAGATGAAAAGTACTAACAAACAAAAATTAAATAAGAAAGAAAATCATTAAGTAGAATCCTAAATAAAAACCCATCAAATTCTTAAGTATAAAATTAATTAAATGAGAGGCTAATAGCTCAAATTTAATCATATCTGTAACTAATGTTGAAAAAAAAAATTTACTCTATTAGGATTGCAAACAAAAACTAATACCAAATTAAAACAGAACAACAATCCAATTGACCAGCATTCAAACCCCAAAAAAATTCATAATTCGTTTCCTCAAGATAGAGAAAATCACAAAAAAAAAAAAAAAAAAATAAGAAAACGAAAAAAAGAAGGAACCCGAATTCAAAAAATATCCAAAAATAACACTGACCGTAAGAATCAATGCACTCCTGAAGCTTCCCGCACCAAAGTCGTTGAGATTCTTCTGATAATGGTTCAAATACGAAATCCTTTCTCACTCTAACCCCTCGACTCCCACCACAATAAAGTCCACTTTCTCTCTCTACAAGCGCTTTTACCCTTATTAGAGACCCTTCTATTGAAAACCCAAGAACCTCCTTCTCAACCGTTAAACACCGTTCACCTCTATCCGTCCACCGAAGTTTTCCGTCAGCAGAGAGAGTTGCCGGCGTTAGAGTTCCATTAACTCGGACCTGCTCGAATAACGTTAGAATTTCTCCTTCTTGATGATCCTCCTCCATTTTCAGTCGCAATTAATAAGTCTCTCTGTCTGTTGTTCATATATAAACTTCGAACGATTTCAAGAATATAAATTCTAGAGAGAGAAAGAGAGGAGAGAGAGAGCTGTAGAAGACTTTGCTTTGCGTTGTACGCCAGAGGAAACCGGGAAGGAATCGTTTGGGAGACAAATTTTGTTATAAGGTAAATGAAGAGCTGTTTTTATAAACCGTTTGTCTGCACGGCTCTAATCCACTAGTTTTGTGGGTCCGTTTTAACTTTTGAAAATATAAAGTTAGGACAACTGGGACCAGGTAATAGACCTACTTTACTATATTACTTTGTGTTGTACTGGATTAAGTCGTCTTCCGTTAATAAATGAGCATTAATTATCTTAAGAGAAAATCGAAATGATCGAAATGACACGTGACCAAAACATATAGCCTTATAGGGATCAGGAATTGATGAAGGAAAAACCAGGAATTGATGAAGGAAAAACCCATTTGAAAATTATGATTCTTTATATTTGAGCCAAACATAAATCTTGTGGGATCCACACGACGAGGAGCTGATACTTTGTAAGTATCACTTACCATGTACATCGTCTCCATAAAATTCAGCTCATTTTAAAATTTATAACTTCATCAAAAATTGTATGAAAGTCCTCACCATTTATTTTTTTGTGCTAAATGTCTAACTGATTTTTCATGAAGATGATCTGCATAATAAAGAAAAGATACTCACAAAATATAAGCCTTTAGATTGTAGTCATGGGAGTCCCACAATGTCTATATTTGACCCAAACATAAAGAAAGTTACGTTAGTACTCATTGATGAATGGTGTAAATGCCACCAAACCGTTGAGTTTCCTCGAGATTCACACTAAAGGGCAGAGAATTTTATATTTTGGGTCAACATTTCACATGAATCCGATTTTATTAGTTCAACATAAAAGTCATCGTAAGTTCCCAATTTGACTTGACGTATTTATGGAACAAAAATTAACTGGAATTGATAAGACCTAGATACTAATAATACAAAGTAAAATATTTCAGATCTGTAATCAGTATTCTATTATATGATTTCTTTTTTTTTTTTTTTTTGGATAGAATCAATTATATGATCTGACTGACCCAGTATTTTCCCTCGTTTTGAATATTTTAGAACATTCAATGACTAAAAATGTGAAGCAATGACTAAAAATGTGAAGGGCTATTAATTAAGTAACGTTAAAATAGCCTTCTTCTCCCATTTGAAGGTTGAGAAGGGATTGAATAGTATAACATCAAAACTCAGACCTCATATCAAGGTTAAGGGGGAATTAGGGTTATTGGAGTTAATTGACCATGTTCATGTGAACACAAAAATAAAAAATTGTAACCAAACCAGTAAGAAGTTTTTTCTTTTCTTTTTTTATTTGAATCTAATTTATCGAATTTGTGGAAATTTAACTTTGAATTGTGGAAGATCTTTAATCTTGAATTTTAAAATGAAATTGTTAAATAATTTTTTTTTACCACATTAAAAGCATTCAAAAAAGAACCCTGCTACACCTACAATACTGCTACAGTAAAGTGCATTCGCAAGAGCACAAATTACAAGGAGGCGTAGAATTCACACCACAATGGGATGGCTCTTGCTATACGGTAATGCTAGGGTTACTGCCTGTTTGACTGCACATGACGTGGCGGATGATTTGTGCAACACGTGATTTTTATTTAACTTCCACGTAAAACTCCGGTTAGACACCATTTTCTCCGGCCACCACTACCTCCACCGCCGGCAACCACCAATTAATAACTCAGTTCATAAAAAAAATTCTCCTTCTTCCTCTCCACCACCATCATCATCTCCAAAACTCCACCGCCACCTCCAAAACCCCACCGCCACCTCTACAACCACCACCACTTAAGAGTTTTTTTTGGATTAATGAAGAGAGAGAGAGAGAGAGAGAGAGAGGGAGAAGAGAGAATCTAGTTATTTTTTGTCCAAAAAATCCAGATTTGAACTGAAACTTTTTTTAGATCTAAAAAGAGGAAGAGTGAGAGGGAGATATCAAGGCATAACACACCCCACTGCACTCCGGCCACCACCGCCGGCAACAATCATCCACAACTCATTTCAGAAAAAAAAAATTATATATTTCTCCTCCTTCCCACCGCCGAGCAGATGAGCCATCTCTCTCTTCCCCCTCTCTCCCTCTTCCTGATTCTAGATCTGAATAAAAAATTCAGATCTGGGAAAAACTCCACCGCCACCTTTCACCTCCCCAACACGATCTCTCTCTTACTCCCTCTCTCTCTCTCAGTCTCTCTCTCTTGCCTCTCTCTCACTTCTCTCACTCTCTTCCCCTTCAACCCCCCACCCCCACACGATCTCTCTCTCTCTCACACACACACACACAACCTCTCTGTCACACTCCTCTCTCTCTCTCTCCCTCTTGCCTCTCTCTCACTTCTCTCTCTTCCCCTTCAACCCCCCACCCCACACGATCTCTCTCTCTCTCTCTCTCTCTCTCTTAATTACTCCCTCTCTCAGCCTCTCTGTCACACTCCTCTCTCTCTCTTTCACTTCTCTCTCTCTCTTCCCCTTCAACCCCCCACCCCCAAAACAAAACACACCTCCGGTGGATGGTCTCTCTCTCCCTGAACCAAATCTGAAAAAATTTTAGGTCTGCCACGTCATCAGATGTGTTGCACAAAATTGATCATCAGCCACGTCATGTGCAGTCAAACAGGCAGTAACCCAGGCAGTAAGCCTAGCATTACCGCTTGCTATAAGGGTTGCTATATGTTTAGCATTATTCTTCAAAAAAAACAGATTCAAACAAGTCACGGTCAAATGCTTTAAGAAAGAGGAGGGATATTGCACCACTTGTTTTCGTAAGGCCCACATGAAAACAATTTAAATGGCTAATCTTCAATAAGAGTGATTTCTTAATAAATGTATGGGTAATTCTAGAGCTACATCATGTTCTACAGCAAAACCTACAACTAGGCTCACTCAAAGAGGTCTTTCATCATTTTAAATGTTGAAATCACACGACACAACCACCGTTGGATGTACCTTCCTGTAGGTTCTACTATGCTCACATGAACATGGTCAACTAACTCCTTGATAACACTTGGGGGGTGGCATTGAGAGAGGTTTTAAGTGTGAAACGTCTGGATTGTTTATTCCAAATCTTAAAAACTTTAACGAGTGGGAGTTATAATGAATGAATTCCAGAACCTTTTTTGAAAGGGCACAGAGAAATTATTATTATTATTAGAAGAAGAAAGATACTTCTCTTTTTCTTTTTCAAAAGGTTAAGATTCCAAAAAGAAAGATGACTAGGTACCAGATTATCAAGCCAACCAACCCATACTGATAAAACACAATAAAGACCATAAAGACAAGTAAATCTCTGTCCCCATTTGAGGACCCTCTCTTCCTCACGTTAAGGATAGAAATAAATCATTTTCTAGATGACCCATTTGTTTTGATCTGTTAACCAATCAAAAAGTGTTGATTAATACAATCTTAACAGTTGCTGGTGACTCTTTTGGGCTTTTACAGAACAGAATTGTGGTGCAACTCCAGCCAAATCTATTTTTTGTGACATATTTGGCGCAGAAAATGACGTATGCTAAAATTTACGCCTGAAAATCTGCTCTTTTGTTTTTGACGAGCAAATAAACTATTGATTTGTTTAGATGGAGGATTTTAAGTAGGGATTTTGTGGGGACTAGGAATTTTGTGGAAAACTATTTAGAAATCATGTTATAAATCTAACTAGTTTTCCACTAAATCCCTGGTCCCCACAAAATATCTACTTGAAATCCCCCATCCAAACAAACCATATATCTAAATAAGATAGGATTATGCGTAAAAAAGAAGAAGATTAGATTTTATCATAATGCAAAATTGGAACTTACACAGGAATCTACTCTCTTTGTGCATCTCTTTTACACTGACATTAATGATATTGAAAATCTACTCGTACAGCATTTTAGCAGATTGTGTTCTTGATGTCTTGTTTTCGTTCTTCAAGATTTTCGCCTCCTTCTTTTCTTTCTTCGATATAGCCTTTTCGATGGCTTTCATCTTCCGTATGTTCTTTGATCTCCTCACTGAAACACCCTTCTTGATCTTCCTGTTATGGAAATATTTAAACAGAATAAAGGCGAGAAAAACTCAACTTCAGACCATTCAACTAATTTTGCAGATGCACATGTGGAGGAACAAAGAAACTATGCAGATAAAACATATTAAAAATAGATTTGAGGCAAGATTCTTTCAATACCAATGGGTTCAATCGAATATGAGGCTATGTTGTAGGAAACATGTTAAGGGCTCTTTAGATTTTATTCAAAATTATAGGTAGCTTGTGGTTTATAATAAAATGATACCAAACAGTACAAAATACTAGGATGCCAAGGTATAATATATAAAGTGTAATGCTAGGGGACCGGGCAGTGTGACAGAATTAGGGGGAAGGGCTGATGTATTATGCATTTGGCGAATTGACGCAGATACATAGGGTTCGAACATCCTAGAAAACAGGGATGATTAGTGGTGCATCGATTAAAAGTTAACGTGTCTGGCCGTCCCCTAATTTTGTCCCAACAATCCGTCCTCCTAGCATTCTATTCGCACATAAAAATACTACAGAAGGGTCCAGATCATGCATAAAAGCAGTTATCTAGCTAATCCAAAACATGAGGTCCATCAAATCAAAGAGATCTTCAGCTACATAATCAGGTCGACTATATAATTTTAGTAATATATTACTTGTATAGTTGTTGTATGGAAATTGCATAGTGTTTTAGACTTTGGACTGGTGCTGGTGGCATGCATGCCATGCCTAAAGTGGAAACCTTCAAAATCTCAGACTTTCAGATGCTTACAGAAGGCAACTTATAGAGATGTTAAGTGGGCCGTGC
The DNA here is from genome assembly GCA_002174775.1 of Macleaya cordata. Taxonomy (NCBI): domain Eukaryota; kingdom Viridiplantae; phylum Streptophyta; class Magnoliopsida; order Ranunculales; family Papaveraceae; genus Macleaya; species Macleaya cordata. The sequence continues at coordinate 202,891 of MVGT01001068.1, read as the reverse complement.
CGTGCCGGCACGAGGCACAGCTGGCACGATTAATAACCGTGCCGTGCAGTGCCATGAACACAAATCACTCGGCACGGCACAGCACATTGGCACGGCACGCTCTAAGCCGTGCCGTGCTGTGCCGGCACGTCGTGCCTACCGTGCCTTACCATGCCATTAGTCATGCCATTAGCCGTGTCTAATCGTGCCATTAACGTGTCAGTAACCGTGCCAGCAACCGTGCCACCATCAACCGTGCCATTAGCGTGCTCAATCGTGCCATTAGCGTGCCATTAGCGTGCCAACTCGTGCCATAGCCGTGCCTAACCGTGCCTAATCGTGCCAATTGCCATTTTTTTATGCCAAATGACATTTGCATGTGTCAAATGTTATTTTGCTAAACAAATATTAAATCAAATGTAAAACTCTCAACAAGCTAACTTTTATTAATATTGAATAAATACATCTTTGTTATTTTGCTAAACAAAGGTGAGAATTGCATCACTATAGTTTGAGTACATCCCAACTAGGTTGGCACCCACTCAACTATCAATCATTTGCATTACTCAAACCTTTAATCTTAACTTAAAATTATAATAGGTAAATAAATAATAAAAAAATTACAATGCTTATTTATTTGTATTTAATGTTTAATTTGCTTCTAAATTTTCAAAATCTTCAGCCAAACTATCTTCAACATCTTGTATCCTACGGTTTGAATTGTCCCAATCCTCACGCAAATCGTGCCTAATCGTGCACATGACCATAATGCCCCTGGAAGTAGCCGTTTTTTGGCTGTTAATAGGGGCATTTTGGTAAAATAAAAATAAAAAAATAAAAAATAATCGTTTTACTGATAACAGTGCCTAATCGTGCCGTGCCGCCCGTTGGCACGCCTAACGGCTATAAACGTGTCGACCATTGGCACGTCTAACGGCTATAATCGTGCCTAATCGTGCCATTTAACGTGCCGTGCTCGTGCCATTGGCGTGCCGTGCCATGTAAGCGTGTCGTGCCGTGCCAGTTTGTCGTGCCGTGCTCGTGCCGTGCCCGTGCCGTGCTCGTGCCATTGGCGTGCCGTGCCGTGGTAGTGGGCCGTGTGGCTTGGCACGGCACGGTTAGGCCTCGTGCCGTGCCGTGCCATGCCAGCACGACACATTTAACAGCTCTAGCAACTTACTTCATATACTATCAAAGTTTCCAGATTGCGAAACAATGCCTATGAAAGTAAGTAATACGCCATAACACCATTCCATAATTTTCCGTGATTATGATTACATGATTAGAACAGAGCAGCCATATCCCAATTATTATCCTCTATTATTTTATAGCTCAACTAATTCAAGAATAACTCTAAAATTTTAAAATAATTTGATGTGTTGACCATTCCATTTGATGGTGGACCCCTCTTAAAGAGTGTTTCCACACTTCGTTGGAAAACACTAATATCTACAAAAGATAATTCTCAGCTTGGTAATGCTCACTTGTTGAGAACACCATGAACCTTTGGAGCTATCGTTTCTGTTGTGTCCATTGCTGCAGGTAAAAGCAGAATAGTAAATAAATATCAAATTAAATATTGCAGAGTGAAGAACAGTATAAACAAATGGCATCACAAAGAAAGTTAAATGAACAGGTATGCTCATTACAACAACCTTATTGAAGGGTAGACATGGGCCCCATTCTATGCCATACATGACATATTAACCATACATCGAAATCATAGATATGTGAAGTTGAGTACCAAATAAGTGTAGTAATTTTTTTTTTCATAAGCATAAATGTAAATGGTAGTAGTGAAACCCAAATCACATAGAGCCGTAGACAAAATCAATCCAGTGGTGGATGATAAACAACCAATCTATAAAACTTTTCCTAAAGATGAATGCACACAAGCGGGCCTGTTTGACCACTCATTAGTGGTTGGGTCCATAAAATCTTAATAGTGGCAATCGTGGAGAACCCAATTCATTTCTTTTCTTGGAAGCCAAGAAAAGAAATGAATTGGGTTCTCCACATCAGATTGTCAGCTTCACTGACAATCTGATGTGGAGAACCCAATTCATTTCTTTTCTTGGAAGCCAAGAAAAGAAATGAATTGGGTTCTCCACATCAGATTGTCAGCTTCACTGACAATCTGATGTGGAGAACCCAATTCATTTCTTTTCTTGGAAGTTGGAAGCCAAGACTTGTTTATTTTTTTCACTTTTTAGGAGTTATGTGTTTGTTCAAAATGTCTAATTAGACATTATTTTACTTTTTTATCCCTGTTATATAACACTTTAATATAATTCATTTCTCACTCCCAAGTTCTTCCATGTTCTTCAAAATAGACCCGAATAAATAGGAAATCAAACAAAATGTCAAATCAAAACAACTCCAACAGAAATCAAATAAAATGTCACATCCCAACAATATCCTATCTTTTTTTTTTTTTTTTATAAGCGCATCCCTACAATATCATGCAAGTCTTTAACAACTTATTATCATAAAACAGTCTTTACCAATTCATACTCACTAAAATACACAAAACACTAAAAACACATCAATTAAAAATTTTGCATTTTAAGTCGGCTGCAATTTAGTCACCCAATTAGTGCATAAAATGTTGGTCTTGCGGCAATTTGGTCACGAAAAGATTGGCCAAACTCCACTGTTCAATACAACCTTAATACGTGTCCATGAGGAACATCCTTCCTTTCCAACCTCCTCTATGGACAAGTCAATGAATCTCTTGGTAAGCTCATCCATAATTGTGAAGATATGTTTGCCTCCTTTCTTCTCTTTTGACTGTTCGTTAACTTCCGTAACTTCACTCAAAATAAAACCTTAATTAAAACCTAAAGACAATAACCAAGATATCAACCAAATGCCTCACTCATAACACTTTGTACTAAAATAATCTACAGAAATCATAAAAACTCGAAAACCAATCACAGATACAAATGAAGATAGGGAAAAAAAAAGTTAAGGGGAAGCGTCTATTTGTTTATGATTGAGATGAAAACCAATCATCAGAATTTGTCATTGATTATTCCCCAATAGTTTCTGTCCGAGTCTCCGTACCCATCATTGGATTCCTGGTACGTGTGCAGTTTGTTACTATCTACTGATGTGTCGTCCTCCACGCTTGCCACATGCTCAAACAGTTAGGCATGACTTGCACGTGCAGAATCTTGATTGTGTTGGGCCTGACGCTTTGGCATGTGGGGGTAGAAGACTCAGGCTTCACACATGGCAGACCTTACTCTTGGACTTGTGGACACAAATATGGGACTTCTCTCTTTCATTCAAGACTTCAACCTCTTGATTGATTCCCAGACCATACTATCGAATGCGTCCTCGATAGCCAGAACTCCCCTCACATATCCTTATCTGCTCCCTCCTCTGACCTACCTCACCCTTCACAATTAGACGGCCTCTAAACGACCAACTTTGTGGTTTAGGTAGAAGCTCAAAGTCTCCTTCTACACTCAGATATCTTTTTTTTTTTTTTTTGAAGAGAATTCAAATTTATTAATAAAGCCGAAATGGCAAAGAATGAACATCTTAATATATAATTACATAAACATCATCTACTACTGACCTATAAACCGCCAATCAGCTGGCAGTCACAAAAACCTCCCCTTGTTGATCGTATACTCTCACCTAAGAAGGGAGTCCCAACAGAAAATAAACTCGTGGCATCTAGTACCCTAAAAAAACTTTGAATGAGAGACCCACATGTAGATTAGGATTTTTGTATCAACTATAAATTTATCGATTTGCTCCACTCAGATATCTCTCTTCGACCAACACATCCCAAACCTCAAATTCTCATCAATCTAGCCTACTTGTTGCCATACTAGCAACCACCTGTTTCTTCTACATATTACACTCATACAACATCCAACCAATCACAAGTTTAATGCAAAATTGCAAGTTACATATCTTTGTAATGCTTTCCAGGTAGTGTCCACTTATCTGATCGATGAGGTGCTTCAATATATTTTTTTGCAGATTAATTGATTTTAAGAATAAATATTGCACAACTAAAGCTAATGCTTTTGATAGCTGTACACAAATTACTATGTAATGTTTGTGATTATGAACTGTGTTTCTGTTGTATTACATTGACAGTTTCACACATGATATAGTTTTCTGTTACATGTTGGCTTGCTAGCGAGTCAGATATAACATACTGTAAAAAAAATTTTGATGGCAATAAAATTTATGGAAATGAAGAAGTCAGAACACAAAAAAGGGAAAGAAAAAAATAAATAAAAAAGAACGAAGCACAGCTAACAAAAATATATGTTTACCCATCCATGTGCAATATGGTGTGCAGATTAGGAAATAAATTATTTTACATAACAAGTAAAGTAGTTGGTTGTTTTTTCCACATATTATGCATTCTATTCGACAGTAGAAGAAAGCAAAATATAGAGGAAGCAAAATAACAATAGAAATCAAAATATAGAGGAAAACAGTGTTCATAGCTTGAAGGGATCAACCTCTTTAAACCCAATGAATTGTATTTTATATTATCAAGAGATGCAAAATAACATTTTTAAGCTAAGCCAACAAGGTTACTATATAGGTCAGATTGGGAACTCTTAATTGTATAATTTTGCTCACTAAACTATCTAGAGAATTAATAGATCTCCCAAATTCAGTAGATTTTAGATTATCATTGCTATCAAGGAATTTCTGGAAGAATCAAATATAAAATGTAGAATTGAGATAAAGTGTCTCTGTTTGAGTGAATCGCATTATAAGATCAATAATTTGTCTCTGTTTTGTTCTTATTTTGTGTTTACCCAAAATAAAGTGTCTTAACAAATCAATGAAATTATGGAAAAGCAGAAATTGTTGGTTGAAATTTAACTGAAACCCTTGATTCAGTAAGTTAAAAAGATTAAACTGAAGAATGACTTAAGATAACCTTGAGGAAGATCTTCTTGGTTCTGTGTGGAGACGTCCATTGCAGAGATACTGTTTTTCTTCTTCTTGTTTCTGTTCTTCGCCATGGCTTCAAACTGTCTGCACAACAAAACCCTAAAAGAGGTTTTTGGAGGTTTTTAGGTGCTCTTGAAACGAAGACGAAGGTAAAGAATTTGCGAAGCTTGCAGATTTTTAGGGTTTTATATGTTACCGTCTTTTTAAACCGTTGATGGATCCAAAGGATGATCTATAGTTCACTAATCTTAAGTGTAACACGTGGCGTTGGTCAAGGCCTCAACGGGACCCACTTTAGATCTTAAGCCGTTGAAAAGAATGTTTGTTAAAGGGGTCCCAAAAAAGTTAGGGGCTTCCCAAATGTGTTTTTCTAAAGAGTAAATCTACCGGGTACCCTTAAACTCCAACTGGGTACCTCAAAGCACCAGTATCTTTCGAGTGATCGATCCTCCTGATGGCCACTCTCACAATAAGATTTTAACCAGTTGTGTGTGGATAGGGAGGTCTGCTCACACCCTAGGGACTAGTCGGGTGCTCTAAGAGACCCGGATACCTTAGACCTCAAAAAAGCACCAGTATCTTTCCAACCACTAAATTGAGGTTCTCTTTAATAGTACAGACCTCAAAAAGTATGGATGGAATGTCCAGCGATCAATGGACCATTTTGAAATCCATCAACAAACCCAATTTTAAATGTAAATTAACTAGCGCTATTAGCCGTTAGATCCACCATTTTATTTGTTTTTATTTTGTTAATAAAAATAATTATACTCTCAGATTTTAGCGGTATCACGACAAACATATTAAAGATTAAGTCTTAAAATGTGCTACCTCTTTGGTGCCTGCTCTTAAAGGAATCCCCCAAAAAATTTGGATGTTAATATATGAAGTCCTGGTTTTGGTTGAGCTCAAATAAAATGAATCAAAATTGAGAACGGATCGGGGTACAAACTTATATGTACACGTTATATGTACAGGTTCATGTGAGGCACACACGAAGTTTATCTAAGAATTAATTTTTAGTGAGGATGTTCTTTTCACCATGTAGAACATCTTCACAAAAAATCAATCTATTTTAAAACTTCTAACCTTATCAAATATTAGTTTAAAATTTACAATATTTATAAACTGTCTATAAATATTGTTAATTTAAACTAACATTTGATAGGATTAGAAGTTTTAGAATGGACATATTTTTAGTGATGATATTCTCCTCACCATATAGATCATCATCACCAAAACTTAGCACTTAAATCAACTTCATGTGAGCCCCATTAAACCTATATATATAACATGTACATCACTGCATATAACCCGGTACCTCGATCCATTCTTCTCAAAATTAACCCGGGTATATAATGGGTTTCTTTTAATGTTCATATCGAATCCCCCAAACAAAGAAAATTTCTTTTTAAATTGCATTCTAATTCAATTTATTTTTTTCGAGCTCTTCATTATTCTATCATAGTCTGACCCTACTTTTATATGGCTTATTTGATGCATTGGGATGACAATATGATTTTAATTTTTAAATATTAGAGATATTTTAACAGGGAATTGGGCCGTGTTTTCTTGTTTTTAGCCCACCGCTTCTTTTGTGTTGGGCTCAAACCCTTCACACATGTATGATTTTAGTTTTAAACCCTTGGTGTTTTGTTTGAAGCCCAAAATCTATTTTTTGATTTTTTAGTTTTCCTTTTATACCCCTGTCTCTTTCTTCCTTTTTTTTTTTTTTTTTTTTTATCGATCAACTCGAGATCGAATTCGAATTTACCTTGTTCTTCGTCGCGCCAAAAATTTCCTGCTTCAGATTTTTCTTCTTCTTCGATTTCAGCATATTCTTCGTCGATTCCAGCCTCTTCTTCGTCGATTCCAGCCTCTTCTTCATCGATTCTAGTTCGGTTTCTCTTTTCAAATCGAACCTGAAAGTTTTGCACTAAAATCTTTGAGTTCCTCAAAAACCCTAAAGTTTTGGTTGTTTTTCTTTTGTTTTTCGTCTTGTTTTTCGTTTTGTTCTTTTCAGATCTTTTTTTTTTCTGAAACTTAGTTTCTGTATGTTTCGTTTCTGAAACTACTTAATTTTTTAGTTTTCAGATCGGTTTTTTCTAACATTTTTTTTTTGCAGGTTCAACATTCTTCTTCTTCATCGTTTTTTTCAGTTTTCGTACAATTGATAGGTTTGTTTTTTTTCTGAAACTTAGTTTCTGAATGTTTCGTTTCTGAAACTACTTTGATATAGGGTTTTATTCTCGTTTTCTACTCTATTAGCCTCTGTTTCAGCACTGAAATCCTCTTGGTAGAGGGTTTCAGTCTATTCTGTATACTATTAGATTTTGTTTCAGGACTGAAACCCTCTCTCAAGAGGGTTTCAGTCTATTCTGTATACTATTAGATTTTGTTTCAGGACTGAAACCCTCTCTCAAGAGGGTTTCAGTCTATTCTGTATACTATTAGATTTTGTTTCAGGACTGAATTCAATTGGGATAGGGCTTCAGTCTTTTATGTTGTACTTTTTACTTCTTTTTAACTTCATTTTCATTAGCTTTTGTTGATTCTTAGTTTCTTTTCTTGTTTCTGTTTTGTAGGAATTTGTCTATTGATGTTCTTATTGTCTTTTATTTTGAGGATGACAATTATTCATTACGTATTAGTGTTGATTCTACCATCATTCAGTTAAAACTAAAGCTATGTGAGAAGTGGAAGAAACTGAGTCCTTCTGTTATGGAGCTTTCTTATAAAAGGGAATCAAAAGTTTTTGTGATGGATTTGGATTCTGATTTGCAGTCATTTGTGTGTTATGCTTGGGCAAAAGGGTTGGGTACTGATATGGTTTTTGTGAAGTATATTGAACCTTGTATAAGTCGAAGTTTGGTTGTGGGATCTTCTATGAGTAGTTCTATTTGCTCTGTTGCATCTGAAGACATTGAAATTGAAGTGAGGCAGCCCTTGAAATCTAGTTCGTGGGCTAGTTTGTTTAGTGGTGGTGTTGGTCAGAGATTTGAAGGAGGAGCGGCAGAATTACGTACCAAGCTTTTGAAGTATTCGCTTGAGACTGGGTATGATTATATATTTTTGAAGAATGAGCCGAAAAGGATTACTGTTAAATGTAAAAAGTGGAAAGAAACTGGGTGTAAATGGAGGATTCATACAAGTTTGTGGTGCGATGTTCTTGGTATTTTGGAAATCAAGAAAATTGAACCTCTTCATACTTGTGGTGCAGCTGTTAGAGATATTAAAAACCCTCGATGCTCTAATAAGCTAATCAAGGAGTTGGTGATCAATGAAGTACAAGATAGACCCTCTGTGAAGCCAAAAGAATTAATTGCTGGGTTTAGAAGAGATTACGGTTTGAAAGTAAATTACTACTATGCTTACACCGGCAAACAACTTGCTTTGCAAGAGATTCATGGTGATGCTGATTATTCGTATCATCATTTGCTTTCATATTTGAAGTGCTTGGATGAGAGCAATCCAGGAAGTTGTATAGTTTTGGAGATATTTGATGACAAGAGGTTCAGAAGATTGTTTGTATCATTTAGAGCATGTATTTCTGGGTTCAAGTTCTGTCGGCCTTTGCTTTATATGGATGGGACATCCTTGAAAGGGAAATATAATGGTTGTNATTCACGCAGTCTTCCCATCACTTCAATGTTGGATGTTGTTCGTGTAAATTTAATGAAGATGATGTCGGATAGGAGGGAAATGTCTATTGATTGGACTAGTAGACTTTGTCCTCATTATGAGAAAATCTTAGCTGAAACAATTGAGCTTGGTAGGACAATGAAGCTGATACGTTCTAGCGAAAATGTTTTTGAGGTTCAATCTACAAGATCTTATCGAGTTGACCTTTCACAATACCTTTGTTCTTGCAATATGTGGAAGATAAATGGATTTCCATGCGAGCATGCTGTTGCTTGCATTGTTGGTACTGGTCAGGATGTTTATAAGTTTTGTGAGAAGTTTTTCTTTGTTGAAAGCTTTCGTTCAAGCTATTCTTTTCCTATAGAACCAGTAATCATGGATGATAGGTTGGATGAGGTTCCTGATGATCCTCAAATAGTACCACCTATTGCTAAGCCAGGACCTGGAAGACCCAAGAAGAAAAGAATTGAGAGCTCAGGAGCGAAACCCAAGAAACAACAAAAGTGTGGCCGTTGCAAGAAGTTTGGAACACACAACCGAAAGACATGCAAAGAAACAATTTAGAATGGTTCTTGATTCTGTTTAATTTTTTTCTGGCATGTTAATTTTTTTCTGGATAACTTCCATTTTAATTTGAAATACAGTTTGGATTTAATAAAAAGTTTAATACAATACGTTGGTTTTGTTATATTTGGTGTTTTTTTGTTGTTTTGTTGGTTATTTCTATTTTTGAAGCTGCACTGAAACCCTATTGCTAGAGGGTTTCAGTATGTGCAATTGTGTCTGAACAATTAATTAACACTGAAATCCTCTAGTCAGAGGGTTTCAGTGTGTGTAATTCTATGACTTAGAAGTTGAATGTGATATAACAAACACTGAAGCCCTTTATTATTAGGGTTTTAGTGTTTGTAATTTTGTTTTAACCCGTGCAGTGCACTAAAACCCTCTTAGAGAGGATTTCAGTGTGTGTTAAGTAGTTCCTTGTGAGA
>MVGT01001068.1:178598-189241 GCA_002174775.1 Macleaya cordata | reverse complement strand
TGTTCAATTATGAAAGCAGTCTCTCTCTAATATATGTCTTACTATTTTAAATAGTACGATGATTCTATTTTATGGTTTACAATTCATTGAAACAAATTTATCATACATACCTTACTAATTTCATTATGACAAAAAATTATTATGATATATAAAAAAATAAATTTTTCTAAAAAAATGCCTGTGCTTTGCACGGGCTATAAAACTAGTTTCTTCTAAATGCGAAGCAGGTGGTCTCATCTTGGGAGGACTTAGGCCAAACCATCTCCGACTCACTGAACACCGGTCCTCCAATATTGTTCTAAAGGATCTATGGACTTCTGTAATTTGGATTGGTTTAATTGCTGCTATTGAAGAAGCCAAAACTTTAGATCCCTACAATTTTTTTATTTTCAACTAGGTATAGGTTTAATTATAAAATATATAGTATTTTATATTAAAATTATCAGGGCCCAATTCCCTGTGTTTTCTTGTTTTTAGCCCACCGTTTCTTTCGTGTTGGGCTCAAACCCTTTGCACATGTGTGATTTTATTTTTAAACCCTTAGTTTTTTGTTTGAAGCCCAAAATCTATTTTTTAGTTTTAGAGGTTTTCCTTTTATACCCCTGTCTCTTTCAGCCCTTTTTTTGATCGATCGACTCGAGATCGAATTGAAAATTCTAGCTTCTTCTTCGTCGCGCCAAAATTTTTCTAGTTTGGATTTTTCTTCTTTGTCGATTCCAGCTTATTCTTCGTCGATTCCAGCCTCTTCTTCATCAATTCTGGTTCGGTTTCTCTTTTCAAATCGATATTAAAAGTTTTGGTTAAAATCTTTGAGTTACTCAAGAGCCCTAAAACTTTCAAATCTTTCACATTGTATTCCCTGTTCTTTTAATTTTTTCTTCTTCTTTATTTAGGTTGTTTTTCTTTCGTTTTTTGTTTTGCTCTTTTTCAGATCTTTTTGTGTTATTGATTTTTGCTTACTTTTAGAAAGGTATTTTAGTTTTCAGATCGGTTTCTTCCAACTTTTTTTTTGCAGGTTCAACATTCTTCTTCTTCATCATTTTTTTCAGTTTACATACAATGAAAAGGTGTGTTCATTTTTGAAACTTATTTTACTACTTTGGTATATGGTTTTATTCTCGTTTGTACTCTATTAGCTCCTGTTTCAGCACTGAAACCCTTTTGGAAGGGGTTTCAATCTCATATGTATTCCATTAGTGTCTGTTTTAGCGACTTTCAGTCTTTTTTGTTGTACTGTTTACTTCTTTTTAACTTCATTTTCATCAGGCTTTTGTTGATTCTTAGTTTCTTTTCTTGTTTTTGTTTTGTAGGAATTTGGTTATTGATGTTCTTATTGTCTTTTATTTTGAGGATGACAATTATTCATTACGTATTACTGCTGATTCTACCATCATTCAGTTAAAACTAAAGCTATGTCAGAAGTGGAAGAAACTGAGTCCTTCTGTTATGGAGCTTTCTTATAAAAGGGAATCAAAAGTTATTGTGATGGATTTGGATTCTGATTTCCAGCCCTTTGTGTGTTATGCTTGGGCAAAAGGGTTGGGTACTAATATGGTTTTTGTGAAGTATATTGAACCTTGTATAAGTCGAAGTTTGGTTGGGGGATCCTCTATAATAGTTCTATTTGCTATGTTGCATCTGAAGATATTGAAATTGAAGTGAGGTAGCCCTTGAAATCTAGTTCATGGGCTAGTTTGTTTAGGGGTGGTGTTGGCCAAAGATTTGAAGGAGGAGCGGCAGAATTCTGTACCAAGCTTTTGAAGTATTCACTTGAGACTGGGTATGATTATATATTTTTGAAGAATGAGCTAAAAATGATTACTATTAAATGTAAAAAGTGGGAAGAAACTGGGTGTAAATGGAGGATTCATACAAGTTTGTGGTGCGATGTTCTAGGTATTTTGGAAATCAAGAAAATGGAACCTCTTTATACTTGTGGTGCAGGTGTTAGAGATATTAGAAACCCTTAATGCTCTAGTAAGCTAATCAAGGAGTTGGTGATCGATGAAGTACAAGATAGGCCCTCTGTGAGGCCAAGAGAATTAATTGTTGGGTTTAGAAGAGATTACGGTTTGAAAGTCAATTACTACGATGTTTACACCGGCAAACAACTTACTTTGCAAGAGATTCATGGTGATGCTGATTATTCGTATCATCATTTGCTTTCATATTTGAAGTGCTTGGATGAGAGCAATCCAGGAAGTTGTATAGTTTTGGAGATATTTGACGATAGGAGGATCAGAAGATTGTTTGTATCATTTAGAGCATGTTTTCTGGGTTCAAGTTCTGTCAGCCTTTGCTTTATATGGATGGGACATCCTTAAAGGGGAAATACAATGGTTGTTTGTTGGCAGCAACTGGAAGGAATGGAAATAATGGTATGGTACTTATTGTTTTGTTTATGTTTTAGTGTGATTACAATCTTTGAGGCTGCTGTTGAGTTAAAAAAATTTGAAACCCTCTAGATGTTAGGGTTGCAGTGAGTTTTGGTTGTTATATAGTACAAAATAATACATACTGAAACCCTCTACCAAGTGGGTTTCAAAGTGTATTATGCACTGAAACCCTCTAGCCTGACAGTTTCAGTGTGTGCTTTACAGACCCTAGAATTGCTTCTGTTTTTACTAGTTAACTGAATTCTTACTTATAATATTACTTTCCTTTGTTGTTGTAGGTTTTTTCCCTCTTGCTATGGCATTTGTAGATATTGAGAATGAAGAAAATTGGGATTGGTTTTCGAAGATTTTATATGATGTTGTTGAAGGTAGGCAATTGACAATAATTTACGATCGAAACAAAGGGTTGAAGACAACAGCTAAAGAGAATTTTAAGAATGCTTTCCATAGTAATTGTTATTACCATTTGAATAACAATCTTACTACCCATCTCTCTGGGAAGAATCCCTTGCGTGACAAAATTTTACGGTTATTCAAGTTATGCGTATATGCTCCTACGCCCTATGATTTCGAGAAGCTTATTAAAGATTTTAAGAAAGCTGGTGGTAGAGCAGCAATTGAATTCTTGGAAGGTGCTCCCTATGAGAATTGGGCAAATGCTTTTTTTGAAGGAAATAGGTATGGGTCTGTTAGTTCTTCTGTTCCAGAGAGCTTTAACTCTTGGCTTGGTGATTCACGCAGTATTCCCATCACTTCAATGTTGGATGTTATTCGTGTAAATTTAATGAAGATGATGTCAGATAGGAGGGAGATGTCTATTGATTGGACTAGTAGACTTTGTCCGCATTATGAGAAAATTTTAGCTGAAACAATTGAGCTTGGTAGGACAATGAAGCTGATACGTTCTAGAGAAAATGTTTTTGAGGTTCAGTTGCTTGCATTGTTGGTACTGGTCAGGATGTTTATAAGTTTTGTGAGAAGTTTTTCTTTGTTGAAAGCTTTCATTCAAGCTCACTACAAGAAAAAACCCCTTCTACAACGTTTCATTTACAACATTTTTTTGAAAATGTTGTAAAAACTTAGGTCTTTTACAACTTTTGTAACAGAAACGTTGTAAAATGTTGGTGATTTCAACATTTAATTTGGAAATGTCAGAAATTCTCATTTTTTTTACAATGTTTCGTGACAAATGTTGTAAAATCCTACATGTACAACTTTTTTTCATTGTTGTAAGAAATTCATTTTTAACAACGTTCTTCCAATTTAGTTAAAGTATTTATCTTTAACAATGTTCCTAAACATTGTAAAATAGTAATATTTAACAACGTTTATATCATGTTATAAGAAATTTAATTTTAACAACGTTCATCTAATGTAGTTAAAATATTAATCTTTAACAATGTTTCCTAAACATTGTAAAATAGTCATGTTTAACAATGTTTAAATCATGTTGTAAACTATTGTTTTTTAATCTCATTTCTGAAACATTGTAAATTAATATACCATAATACCATTTACCTCGAGTTTTAAACATTGTTAAATGTTTTTTTTATAACCATTTAAAATTTTCATATAGTATATATATCATAAAATTATTTCAATGTCAAATTTGTATAAACAAACTCAAAATCAAATTCAAATGAAAATATATATACTGATGAACAATAATAAATATCTAAGATACAAACATAATTATTTAATGCATGTACTACATTAAGTAAATTTAATCAAGTACCTACCCAATACCTAATTAACTGTTTATTAGATTGTGTCAAGTATAGGCTTATTTACATTTTTTTTATAGTTGTTTGACCTCGCATCAAAATTGAGTTTCTTTTTTTGGTAATTTGTAATCTAATTGAACTAAACTAAACAAATTGAAATGATACCTGAGAAAAAATTGGAATTATGCGTACTTTAACCCAAAATTGAATTTCTTTTTTTGGTAATTTGTAATATATATTAACTCATTCGAAATTCACATGCTAGCAAAATCGACTTATTAATAAAAAAAATAAAAAATTTGATTTTATCTTTGGATTCCACCGTTATATACTATTGTTGTTAGAAAGTTTTGGTGGTGACCGAGTCCGAGCCAAGTTCGAGTCGAGTCTGAGTCATCCTGAGTTAATGACGAGCCAAATTACGAAAGAAAAAAAAGACTCGAGACAAACAGGCCAAGTTAGGCGAGTGAAGAGAGTTAACCCGAGTCAATCACCAGCCAAAAAATGTAAAGAAGAATACATAAAAGAAATAGAGCTTAGTGAACCGAGTCGAACTTACCGAGTTGGGTGAGTCAGCACCGAGTTACACCGAATCCACAATGTGTTGGGCCTAGTAATGGTTAGTTAGGTAGGTGGTGACCGAGTGAAATTCGAGTTAGGTGTGACTCGGCTGAGTTGGAGAACTATCATCCCTAAATCAATTGTTAAAAATTACCTCTATGTAGGTCTTATATGCCACGTGATTAGCACAATGACATGACACAAAGGCATGACATAATGTCATGGCACAAGGACATTGCACCGATAATGGCACAATGTCTCGATTCTTGGTCATAGCACATCAGCGTGACATTTGTCATAGCACAGTGGCACAACACTAAATTATGAAATTAACCATGGCACATGGCCATGAGGTCATTGTACAAGGTCATAGGACTTGGTATTATATCCTCGCCATGTAGATTAACTTGACTAAAGATTACACGAAAATTTGATTTAAATTTTGAGTTTTATATGGAAAAAAAATTTTAAAATCTTTTTACCGTCCAAAATTTTAAAACATTGTTTATGGGTTTAGAATTAAGAATATTTTTTTATTTTGTTATGGTGATCTACATAGTGAAGGAGATCATCTGCAAAAAATATGAGTATTTGGAACATATCAATGTGGACCCACAGTAATAACAAATAAATAAAAAATAAGATAAATTGACCCCACAAGTAGTTAATAGAAAATTAAGCTACTAAAAAAATTGGGACACAATTCCCGCCCCCTTCAAGTCACGTTCCCGCCCTCACTAAAAATCAGGACTCCAAAATTCTCTCTTCTTCCTCTTTCCCTTCTTTTTCATTTTTCTCTCTCAGAAAAAACTCTCTGCTAACCCTAGCCATTATTCTCCTATACCTTCTCTCTCTTTCTCACTCTCTCTCTCTCTTCCCCTCCATTCTCTATAACGAAGGAACACGATCTCCCCTATTTTCTCTCTTCCCTGAACTATCGATGGGGCTTTAGATTAGGGTCTTTTTTGGGCGTTATTTTAGAAACTAGGTTTTTAGAATCTTATTGTTTCAAGTAACTTCTCTTCCTCCTCAAGAAGAGAAAGGGATTTCGGAAGATCAATCCACCCAGGAGCAAAATCACAAGTGAGGTAAGGATCGATCAATCCATTCCTATCCCTTTCTTTCCCCCTGTCTCTCTCTCTCTCTATTTCGTTCAATCTCTTTTAGTTTTGTTTTGTTTCATTTTTTTCCTTTATCAGTTAAAGATAAGATTTATACAACTGATCGAATCTATTACACGTTCTCTCGTTTTTTTATCAGTAAAAGATAATAGAGCTCTCTAATTCGTTCTATCTCTTTGTTTAGTTTTGTTCTGTTTTTTTTATCAGTTAAAGATATTATGTATGCAATTGATCGATTCTCTTACATGTTCTCTCTGTTTTATTTTTTTATCATTAAAAGATAATAATATTGATCAATAGATAGATAATTGATCGGTTCTCTCACTTGTTCTCTCTGATCATCTCTCTATTTCGTTTTATCTCTCTATTTTGTTCTTTTTCTTTTTTTTTTAACAGTAAATGATAATACGTTGATAGGTAGATAATTGATTCTCTCACCTTTTCTTTCTGATCATCTCTTTTTTTTCGATTTTTTTGTTCTTTGATTATCACAACGATTAATCATCTCCTCTCTCTTTCATTCTGTTATACACAATCTATTTTTTTTTCTTCTAATCGACTGTTGCCTCGATTTTTATCTATTATTTAACCAGAAAATCAACTAGGCCCTCTATGTTTTTTTTATTAGCAAGAATAAATACATGAGGTTCTAAGAAGGAACCCTATAAAAAAACGCATATTGTAACCCCCACCAGACTGTATGCAGATCAATCAAAAATTTGTGTTGATTTCCTATCATATTCTGTTTGTTTTTTTTGTTTAAACTCTATCTATCTATTTAGGTTTCCTATCTGATTTAGATTTCCACAAAAAACTGAGTTAGTGTGTATGGATTGAAACTACTTGATGGCGCCAGTTGGCGTATATGGAGGCCCGGGACCCAACTTCTCTAAAAATAAGTGGGGAGGGCCTAGTTTGATGTAAAACGACCTTCTGAGCAAGACTAACTGCATTGCAGTTAGCTCGGGTGTTTTTTGGCCAAATTCCATCGTTTAGGCCTCGAAATTGGTATTTTTACTATTTTAGGAAAGTTTTCTTTTAGTATTTTCTTCCTCTAGAAAATTCAGATTTAGTTACCATTTTTTTCAGATTGCTTCTCTTAATTAGTAGTTTCTATTATTGTGTTTAGCACAAAACTTTCTTTTTATAGTAATTTTCGCTTTTAGGGCTATTACTTGCTTCTCAAGTAATTTTCTTATATTTAAGAGCAGTTCTAATACTTTAGAACTCAGTTTTTGATTAAATTAATAAGAATTGAAGAAGTTTTCTTCTCTATTGTTCGTGATTTGAGTTTTCTGTAATATGCCCCGCATCACTACTACAGAGAGAAAACCAGGATTGAATGTTCTTAATTTGTAAAGTTATAATTTTTAATTTGTTTCCAATTCTAATTTGATGTAGAGTTTATAGAGGTAATTGAGAAATCCAATCGTAAGCCCAATTTGGTTTCTTTGAATACTAAAGTAGTTATTAAAATATTACAACAAATTTTTTTTAATTAAAAAAGTTAGTTTAGTTTTTGTTTTTGCATTATTTTAATTTGAGTAGGTTACTTGTACTTCGTAATTAGTTGAGAGGACTCTACTTCTTGATTATATCTCAAAAATTTTAGATTAAACAATGAGCTATAGATAAACAGTTGATAATTATACTCGGCGGTCTTCAGCCATATGCTAGGCCAACATATAGAAATATCCTAGCAACCTATTGCAATTGTAGTAGTAGTTGCTACAACAAAGGTATCAACAGTAGTGTATCAATTTTATACCCCTAATTTTCTGTTCTACTCCTATAAATTAGATTTTGTTATAGCAATTAGCAATACCATTGGTTCCTTAGCTTCAGACCCTTTTTATTGCATTATTGTAATGTTAAACATTCTATTGCTCTTCTCTTATTCTAATTTTTGTGTGTTAACTCTAATAAGTCTTGCATAAGTATGTTTTTAGGTTTGGAAGCTATAGTTGTTTGGCTTTTAGTCATTCAAGTAGTTGATTTGAAGTTTTTAGTCATTAATCTTTTTGTGATTTGAATTCGTTGGCTAATAAAGTAGTTAACCTGTTTTAATTTGCATTATTTTTATGTGACTTGTATGTTACTATAATCAATTCTAGGACCAAATGTATGTATCCTATATTATATAATCAGTAGTGTATTACTTTTAATTAGCATTTTTAATTTGCTAGAAGCAATTGAAAATAAACAAATACTATAATTTTTATATTAATTGATGTTGCTTTGAAAAAGAAATGGTTTTTNCACAAATTGTGCCGTGAGGCACAATCTGTGCCGTACGGCAGAGATTGTGCCTCACGGCACAGATTGTGCCTCACGGCACAATCTTTGCCTCCTCCCTCAAACCCCTTACTCCATCCCCAAATCTAGGACCGGAGGGAGGGGTTTGGATGTTTGGGGTGCCCATGGTACTTGCCCTAACCTCAAAAAATACTTTTTTTGCTTGTTTAAGGTGTCCATAACACTTGCCCTAATAAGCCTTGCATAAGTATGTTTTTAGGTTTGGAAGCTATAGTTGTTTGGCTTTTAGTCATTCAAGTAGTTGATTTGAAGTTTTTAGTCATTAATCTTTTTGTGATTTGAATTCGTTGGCTAATAAAGTAGTTAACCTGTTTTAATTTGCATTATTTTTATGTGACTTGTATGTTACTATAATCAATTCTAGGACCAAATGTATGTATCCTATATTATATAATCAGTAGTGTATTACTTTTAATTAGCATTTTTAATTTGCTAGAAGCAATTGAAAATAAACAAATACTATAATTTTTATATTAATTGATGTTGCTTTGAAAAAGAAATGGTTTTTAATGTGTTAGAAGTTTATATTCTAATGTTACTGTTCACGTGAACAATAACAAATATAAACTTCTAACATATTGTTTTGTTTTTGTATGATTTTAAAAGTTATTTTGACATTTTAGTTTGTTGGGTTTTTGTTTTTACCAGGATTGATTTTGCATTCATTTTCTTCGTTTTCTTCGTATTAAGTTAGGTACTCTTTGATTAGAGAGAAACTAAATGTTATAGTTTTGCTAATTATACTTTTATATTTAACAACAGTCCACGCTCTTTCCATTAGGTTTGTTCTTAATTGATTTGAGTTCATTTGTGATACACATTGCCTCACATGCCTATTACTATCTATATTTGTTTTTTACTTAAAAACAATTCTTTTTTTAGGTTTGAACTTAGACCACACGTCATTCTCATGATGGACAAAGCTTGGGTCTATTTGCTAAGGTTTTAATAATCACCTATTTTTTAAGAGATTGAAAATCACCTCTAGGATCAAGGATTTTTAGTGTATTTACTTTTTTGTTGTTGTTGGATTTAATTTACAATATTGTGATAGTTATCTCTCTTCTTTTTTTGCTTTTCTTTTTTATTTTATGATATTGTAGAGCTAGTTCTGAATATCAACAAGGAGCAAAGAATTTCATAGACACTGCTATAAAGAATCTCAAAAAAAGAAAAGAAAAAGAGAATCTCAATGAACCTATAGAGATTTCTTGTCCTTGTATAGATTGTAGGAACACGGCTGATCTCCATCCTGGTTCTATTGTGTATGAGCACTTGGTTCGTAGAGGGATGGACCTACTTACACTACTTGGGTTTTTCATGGAGAAAACTCTAGCACTTCTACACAAGTACTTCAAGGTATTGAAATGTCCAATACATATCAGATGTATGTAGACGCACATTTTCAAGATGAGGAGATTGTAGATCATAGTTATGAAAGAAGGGAGGGAGGATTTATCAAAGTGTTGGGAGATGCTGACACGCCTTTATATGATGGTTGCACAAAACAGACAAGATTGTCTGCAACAGTAGCTTTATACAAAATCAAGACTATGAATGGTTTATCTCAAAAAAGTTTTGACGAACTTCGACTACTCGTGGTATGCTACCAGAAGAGAACACACTTCCTAAATCTACATATGAAACAAAGAAGTTACTGAAGTCTTTCGAACTAAATTATGAAAAAATACATGCATATGTAAATGATTGTTGTTTGTTTAGAAAAGAACTTGCAGATAAGGATAACTGCCCAAAGTGTGGCTTTTCTCGTTGGAAAGTGGATGAATGCAACACAAAAGAGAACGAAAGCGAGAATAAGTCTATGAAGAGGATTCCGGTGAAGGTACTTAGGTATTTTCCCATCATACCAAGACTTAAAAGAATGTTTAGATCTGCAGAATTATCTGAACAATTGAGATGGCATAGCACGCATGGGAGTAAAGATGGCAAGTTACGCCATCCTGTTGATTCGTTGGCTTAGAAGACAATTGATCGAAAGTGGCCTAATTTCGCGGTAGATCCACGTAATTTAAGACTCGGACTTGCCACTGATGGATTTAATCATTTTCATGATCTTAGCTCCACGTATAGTTGTTGGCATGTGATGCTTGTTGCATACAACCTTCCCCCTTGGTTATGCATGAAAAAAGAACATCTAATGCTGACTTTATTAATTCCAGGGCCGAAGCAACCAGGTAACGACATTGATGTATATTTGCAGCCCCTTATAGAAGATTTAAAAGAGTTATGGAACGAAGGGGTTGAGGTTTTTGATGCTTTCAGTAAAACTACGTTCAAGTTGAATGCTATTCTGATGTGGACAATAAATGATTTTCCTGCTTACGGGAATCTAGCTAGATGCACCACAAAAGGGAAGGCAGCATGTCCTATTTGCGGCCTTAACACTTGTTCAAAGTAGCTTCCATTTAGTAGTAAGTCCGCATACATGGGTCATAGAAGATTTCTTCCTCCAAATCATCCCTTTCGAACAAAAAAAAGTTGGTTTGATGGACATTATGAAGAAA
>MVGT01001068.1:147882-174215 GCA_002174775.1 Macleaya cordata | reverse complement strand
GTCTGAACACTCTACAGGTTGTTGACATAGCCTACAAACAAAGGAGACTCTGCCGAAATTTCAGCAAGATATACTTATGGAGTTAGGTAATCTACTTATACCATAGTTTTTTTAATCTATAGATTTATAGTTGGAAAAATGTTGACAATGTGAAAAGAATGGTGAGTCTGTTTCACATATCTTACTCCATAGTGACTATACTTTTGAATTATAGACTATTTAATCTCAATTGGGCAATATATGTTTATTTGATAAATGAATTACATATTTAAAGGTTAGAGGAAGAAAAAGAGGTATGAAACCTAGAGCTTGATTCCTTTTGCCTTATCCTTGATTCATAATAACTTTATACATTTTATTTTTTCAAATAAATCTGTTTATAGTTTGAAGATTTCATCAACAGCTTGTGTGATGAAAATTTTTGAAGAATGAAGAAAATGAAATCCAATGACTAATTCTTTTGAGTTCAATTCTTCTTGAATGTTAATATATATTCTTATGATTATGAGGTTTTAAGTTTTATATATCTTATTTGATATGAACTCTCTACAGGTGATTGACAAAATTTCAGCAAGATATACTTATAAGGTCAGGTAATCTACTTATACATATT
The DNA here is from genome assembly GCA_002174775.1 of Macleaya cordata. Lineage (NCBI taxonomy): Eukaryota > Viridiplantae > Streptophyta > Magnoliopsida > Ranunculales > Papaveraceae > Macleaya > Macleaya cordata. Next base: position 173,602 of record MVGT01001068.1, on the reverse strand, counting down.
GAACTTTTATAGATTTATGGTTGGAAACAGTATTTTATATGATTATATTGTTTCTAAATATAGAAAAAATTAGTTTGAAACAATGAATGAAATCATTAGCTACAGGTACCTATAGCTAGTTATTAGTACTAGATTTTTTTTTTTGAAAATGTGCATATATTCAACAATGTTTTCGCAATGTTGTAAAATAATTCTTCTACAATGTTGTAGAAGTGTAATAATATTTTTATGTATGACAGAATTAATGCCATATTTCACAACATTTTTACATCATTGTTAATATTGTTAATTACAACGTTTAAGTAGAGTTGTTATAGAATTTACGACCATATAGGATGAATATTGTGAAAATATATTCTACAACATTTTCTAACCATTGTTAGTATGGTTAATTACAACGTATACCTAAAGTTGTTAATAAATTTATTACAACAAGTAATAAATATTGTAAAGAACCTATTTACAACTNAAATATATTCTACAACATTTTCTAACCATTGTTAGTATGGTTAATTACAACGTATACCTAAAGTTGTTAATAAATTTATTACAACAAGTAATAAATATTGTAAAGAACCTATTTACAACTTTTTGAACTGTTGTTAATGGACAATCGGCAATATAACAAAAACGTTGTAAAAAATTGGTTACAATGCTTTTAAATCGTCGTTAAAGTAGTAATGACAACTTATGAAATCTGTTGTGATAAATGTATACAACGTGGGATAAACGTAGTAAAAATTATACCATACTCTCCAAAAACACATATTTACAACGTGTGGTACAACGTTGGGCAAACGTTGTAAAATATTTCTTACTTTTTACAACACCAGGATATCACAACGTTTGATAAAACGTTGTCAAACTAATTTAACAACGTTTTGCCAACGTTGTAAAATGGGTTTTTTCTTGTAGTGGCTATTCTTTTCCTATAGAACCAGTAATCATGGATGATAGGTTGGATGAGGTTCCTGATGATCCTCAAATAGTACCACCTATTGCTAAGCCAGGACCTGGAAGACCCAAGAAGAAAAGAATTGAGAGCTCAGGAGCGAAACCCAAGAAACAACAAAAGTGTGGCCGTTGCAAGAAGTTTGGAACACACAACAGAAAGACATGCAAAGAAACAATTTAGAATGGTTTTTAATTTTTTTTAATTTTTTTGGCACGTTAATTTTCTTCTGGATAACTTCCATTTTTATTTGAAATACAGTTTAGATTTAATAAAAAGTTTAATTCAATACGTTGGTTTAGTTCTATTTGGTATTTTTTGTTGTTTTGTTGGTTATTTCTATTTTTGAAGCTATACTGAAACCCTATTGCTAGAGGGTTTCAGTATGTGCAATTGTGTCTGAACCATTAATTAATACTGAAACCTTCTAGTTGTGTAATTTTTAATGACTAAGAAGTTGAATGTGATATAACAAACACTGAAACCCTCTACTATTAGGGTTTCAGTGTTTGGAATTTTGTTTCAACCTATACAATGCTCCAGAGGGTTTCAATGTGTGTTATTCCTTAACTAAGAAGTTGAATGTGATAAAACAAACACTAAAACCCTCTACTATTAGGGTTTCAGTGTTTGTAATTTGTTTCAACCCATATAATGCATTGAAATCCTCTAGAGGGAGGATTTCAGTGTGTGTTATTCCTTAATAAGTAGTTCATTGTGAGAAAACAAACACTGAAATCCTCTAACAATAGGGTTTCAATGTTTATAATTTCGTTCAAACCATTAGTGTGAGGGTTTCAGTGCATTAGTATCCTTCAACAATAGAGTTGTTGTGTGACCATTCAATATTAACTGTTCATGTTTGTTTAACAAGATTAATAAAGGCTGAATTTACACAAAATAACACAATCTTGATTTAAAATATACAATTATATTCTGTTAAGAAACAATAACGAATTCTTTACAAAAGAATTCTTTACAAAAGATGACTTTTCTTTAACAATCAAGTACATTAATCAGTATGAAAATTATCTCCAGCGTCTTTTTGGTTGCTTCCCTGCCGTATTTTACATCCGTTATCATTTCATAAGCCATTTCTCCTCTCATAGCATCAACTTTTTCTTCTGGAAATTCATCCCCTATGCATGTGTGTTATGTAAATCTCTTCATATACTCACAGACAAAAATACTATAGTCAACCCTGAAGAAAGAAACAACTTAATTGTTAAAAACTAGTTTCTTGATCCACATTCAACTCTACAAAATAGAACAAACTTTTTGTTTCATTATACTTACGAGACAGGATCTTGTTTTCTATTTCTCTTCCTATGTTGTTTTCTTCGTAATGCTCTTGAAAAAACTTCAACATAATTTATTTCTGTATTCAATTATAAATAATAAATCAATAATAAAGATGAATAGTATAAAATGGTATAGTATAAAAGCATTTTTGTAGCTTATTTACCATTTTCAATGCATCGTCCATGAATTTGTCCTTCTTCTTGTTCACTTTCTTTTCTTTTTTTGGTCGTGGCTTTAAGGAGTTACAAAAGTACCGTTTCCATTCTTTGTATATCAAAACAAGCAGCGTCCAATGGAAACCAGTTCTATCCTTTGTTGATTTCTTGTGGTTGATTGGAAAGTAAATGATTTCTGCATCATCATTGTTTATTTCTTTCATTTTTTCTTTGATGAAGTATTTAATCCCACTAGCATTTTTACTTTCGACTGATTCCTACAAAATATTAGATGAAGACAAATAAGAAGATTAATTAGTTACTAATCAAACACTGAAATCATGAAACCCTATTCCTAGAAAAAATAAATTTTATTATTGACACAAAATGAGAATATACAATACACAAAGCAATGCGCTGAAACCCTTAAGTGAGAGGGTTTCAGTGTGTGTTATTCAGTGACTAAGTAGTTAAATCAATTTAAACACACACTAAAACCCTCTTACTAACCCTTTAGTGAGAGGGTTTCAGTTCATATTTCTGCTTGTATAACACACTGAAACCCTTTAGCTTTTCATTGAAAAAATAGTAAACCCTTTAAACAAAGAGGGTTGCAGTGCCTAATTTTTCTCACCTCTTCTTCCTTCAACATGTCCAAATTCCTTGCACTCATTTTCTCATGTAGCTCCATTAGATCCCATCTTACAATCGTTGGGGTCATCTCCTTGTACTCTGATTTTGGCTCCATTATGTGCACTTTCTCACGGAACCAATACTGTAGTAAAGATAGTTGTTTTTGTTAGAGTAATTCCTCAACTTGATTTAAAAATTAAATTGAAACTAACTCCTTAATACTATTTACTTACCAGAATTGCAATAGTACATCCTGTTAGTAATGAATGGCTGGAATTAAGGTTTGTCATAAGGTATTCATGGACAAATTTTGCCCATAAAATGCTCGACATTTCGGTGAAGTCCACTAACTTATTCGCTACAAAAGCTGTAGAGTGTCGTTGTTATTTGCAAAGAATATTGTGTTTGCCATAAACATTGTAAGTAATCGGAAAAAGTCCTCTATACTTTCTTGGTCTTCACTAAGCACAGCCACCTTCAATTCTTGCCTAATTTGTTGAACTTTTATTTTTCCCGTTGAAAACAATACTCTTTTAAAGAAGCTGTTATTGCCCTATTTTTACTGAGACACCCTCCATTGGCAGTCCAAATATTGAAGAAATGTCCTCAACCTTCAAACAGATCTTCTTACTTCCAAACTTGAATTTCTTTATTAGTCTGTCATATTTTTCCAAGATCTTGGAAATATCTTCATTACTTTTTGTTGTTGTCTCCTTTGTGATCTTTCCTTCATGAACTGCCATAAAGAATACTCCAAAAGGAGTTTTCTTTATCAACTCTAGATGCTTTTCAGTTATTGATTTCTTTAGGTCATTTACTAGTGCTATTAATGCAATAGTACAAGACCTGTAGTGAATCAACTCCGGTGTTTTTTTCTTGGACACTGATTTTTTTTCAATCGTCTTTGTACTGTTTGTTAATTGCTTCTTCTGGTCTGTCATTTTCTGCAAAAAAAAAAGATATTCAGTTAGTGACACAAAATAAAAACAAAAATTATACACAGCAATACACTGAAATCCTCTCACAAGAGGGTTTCAGTGTGTGCAATTAAGTTGATTTCAGTGTGTGCAATTAAGTGACTAAGTAGTTTAACACACACTAAAACCCTCAAGTAAAAGGATTTCACTGTGTGCAACTGTGTCCATGACACTACAAAGCACTGAAACCCTCAAGTAAGTGTGTGCAGTTAAGTAACTAAGTAGTGCAATTGTGTCCATGACACTACAAAGCACTAGGGTTTCAGTGTGTGCAATTAAGTGACTAAGTAGTTTAACACACACTGAAACCCTCAAGTGAAAGGGTTTCAGTGTGTGCAATTGTGTCCATCACACTACAAAGCATGAAACCCTCTCACAAGAGGGTTTCAGTTTATGCAAATAAGTTGTTAAGTAGTTTAACACACACTGAAACCCTCAAACACTGAAATCCTCAAGGTAGAGGGTTTCAGTGTGTGTTATGTATTACTTTAGCGGTTGAGCCTTGGAATTAAAGACTGAGGGTTTCAGTGTTTAAAATTGTATGTTAACCCTTACAGTTTACAGAAATCTTCATTGAAGAGGTCTTCAGTGTTTGTTATTTCGTCTGAGTCGGTTAATCAGTGGAAACAACTATTGAAATCCTAATAGATCTATAGTTTAACAGTAATGGTCATTGATGGAGAGAAAGTTAGAGAGAGATTACTTGAGTTAAAGAGACGAGATCTTGTAGAAAGGTGACGATGACGGCAACAGCAAGATCTTGAAGAAAGGTGATGATCAAGACGAAAAGTAGTTGAAAGTAAGTTTCAGTCATTTTCAAGATCTGGTCGAGATCTTCAGCGCGAGAGAAAAAAGATGAGAAAGAGAGAGAGAGAGAGAGAGAGAGAGAGAGAGAGAGAGAGAGAGAGAAAGAGAGAGAGAGGAAGAGAATGTTATTGTAGTACAGTGACTTTGACGGTGACGGTCTTCTTCTTTGGCGACGGCGACGACGAGTTCTTATTGAATGGTGACGGCGACGGTGACGATGACTATTTTAGGATATTAGGGTTTTCTGTTAGTTCTTAACGGAGTTGATGATTTGATTTCAACATGTTTTTTATTTTTTAAATGGATATTTTTGTCTTTTTACATGCACACATTTGGAGTTTTAACCCCAGAGGCCATAAACAAAAACAAAACGTTGGATGTCCTGCATCCTAACATTTTTCACATGCAGGGATCTTAGCCCAAAACCTTGTAAAATTATAGGATAGCTCATAGTGAGTAATGGTCAAAATTGATTTTGACCAACATGAATTTCACCTAAGATGGCTCATAGAGAATTCTAGGATTCTCAATATCATCAGTCATCCTTTTCACATACCCTCGTGATTCGCATCTATCCCAAAATGATATGCATCCATTGTAGATTGTGCTTTCTATAAGAAATTTTGTAGGTTTTTTGGTAAGCCGAGCATCATCGCCTTTTATATTAGAAGGAGCCCCCATTGGCAATTGTCTTCTTACACGCACTTCATTGGCAATCCGGACAAACATACTTTGCCATCTCAGTATCTCACATGTGCGCAAATGTGAGCTGGCAAATTAAGCGGCGAGACGTTATGAAAACCTTATTTTCATCGGTAACGATTTAAGTATCTCACCTCCCTCAAGATAGTCTATGTTCAGCCACCTATAACAGAACACTAGCCCCTATATCCCGTGCAAGGCACAGGGGCTTTTTTTTTAAAAAAAATTAAGTTTTTTTATTAGATAATTAAAAAATTTAGTTGTTTCATTGGGCCATATGTTTATAATGTAGGTTTGTTTAACCCACACCTAAGAGAGAGGGTTTTGTTAACCCAATATCAGATAATATATTGGGCCATACATTTATAATGTAAGTTTTTTTAACCCACACCTAAGAGAGAGAGTTTTGTTAACCCAAGGCTTCTCCTATAGTATATTACTATCCCCTACATCCCGTGCAAGGCACGGGGGCTTCTTTTAAAAAAGAAATTTTGAATATTTTATTAGATAATTAGAAAATTTAGTTGTTTTAGATTAGGCCATATGTTTATAATGTAGATTTTTTTAACCCACACCTAAGAGAGAGGGTTTTGTTAACCCAAGGCTTCTCCTATAGTATATTATAATAGATAATAGATATGTGAGAGCATATCTTCGATCCATTACGGTCGAACATAAGCTAACTTGTTAGTATATAGGGGGTCCAACATGTAGCGAACAACAACCACTATAACAGTTTTTGTGAGGGTTGGAAAAGCTCAAAGGAAAACCTTCAAAAAGTATTTGTTTGTGAGTTTTAGAGGGCGTTTGGCAACCAGAAGCTTCTAAAAAAAGTAAAAGTGCTTTTGAGAAGTAAAAAATAAGGAAAAGTTTGTATGGTAAACTCTTGACTTATAAGTCTAAAAAAATGATGAGTTATTAGTTGTTACACGGTACTCGAGGAGAAGTAACTTCTAAGAAGTAGAAAAGCAAAAAAAAATTACTCCAGAAATAAGCAACTTTTTTGCTTCTAGAAGCCACTTTCAAAATATGTTACCATACGAACTTTTTTGCGTCAAAAAGCAACTTCTTAAGTGGTTGCCAAACGCCCTCTTAAGATAGTTGGAAGAAATATTACCTTCTCAAAATGATTTTTTGAAAGAAATTTCCTCCATCAATAGGATTTTTTTTTTAAAAAAAAAACTTATATTCTTCCATGATTAACACCTCCTATCACCAGAAAATGGGGTTGCCAGAAATGGAGTTGTTTATTGGAGGTGGTAGAGTGGAGTTAGGGTTTCAAAATTTCAAAACCCCATTCTCTGACCAACGAAAAATAACCCTTATACTCCCGCGTGTTTTTTTAAGTCAACACAAATAACTAAAGAATAATGCTAGAAGTACTCTCAGGATGACTCTCAGGATGCGGTGGCAAGATTTGTTTGTGTAAAGTTACTTTTTACTTTTTCAAGTTTAAAGCAGATCTTGCCAACTCATCATGCATCCTCGGAGTCATCCTAGGTGTACTTCTAGCATTATTCATAACTAAAATTGACCATATTTTTTGAGTGCCCTTGTTTTTTTAGATGTCTTCCTACAACCTACCGATAATTACTTCTGGACACATAAAACCTCCTCAGGAGCACGTGAGCGTCTCTAATGGGTGTTTTTCTTTTCTTTTCTTTTTTTTTTTGTTGGAAGGTGAGTTTCGATTTTGGAACAACGAATGCTAGCATGCAAAAAAAAATTTATATTTTAATACACAACAAATTTTTATGGAAAATGTTGCTTATCCCAAACTCATTCCTAAATGTTTTCTATTTTGAGGTGGCAACTAACGAATTGAGCACATTTAAAACTTCAATGAACGTATTAAATCTTGAGCTGCCAAAATGGGAGGAAAAGCACTGCGAGGAGAATTTGGGAGATGAATACCATTGCAAAATTTTAAAACATTTTTTCTTCTCAATCTTTTACAAAACTAGCGCCTTATTTTTGACGTTTGATATAGGGATCCACGTTCAAGAGGGCTCCTCAATGTGTGCTGTTCTAACTCATGTGTCGGTAGTGGGATTCCCACAACCGAATGATTGTCGGTAGTGGGATTCCCACAACCGAATGAATATTGGTAATGGGGTGGTTTGTCTCCCATTACCAAATAATAAATTGGTTGTTGAGTGTGGTGGGTGAGTTATTGTAAGTGGCTAATTATTTAGTAAATGTGTCTGGTGAAGAGCCTTATAAATAGGCTCTTCATCACCGAGGAACATACACCAATTTGTACTTAGAAGTACTCTAGAGAGACTTAGTGTTCTATAGTGAGTAAGTGTAAGCGTGGAGCATAAGTGAGTGTGAGTACATTGTATATGGTGTGAGGTGAGTGCATTGTATTTTCTGATATTATCAAAGGATTGATCTCTGCTGTCCGTGGATGTAGGCAAATTGCCGAACCACGTAAATCTTTGTGTTTGTGTGTTTTACAGTTTCCGCTGTGTTTCTGTTTTCTGTGATCGATCTTGGGTTATAGGGCGGATTTCTGCCCATTTGCACAACAAACTGGTATCAGAGCTCCGGGGTACTATTCATTCGTGAATAGTGACATTTGTATAAATACGTAGTTCGGCGTATTGACGTGAATAGTAAAAACGTGAATAGTGAAATCACTATTCATCAGGTACTATTTATTTGTGTTGTTCATCCTCGAGTTCTGCACGTGATCAGAACAGATGTCGAAGGTATCAAATGCAAAGTTTGAAATTGAAAAGTTTGATGGCACGAACAACTTTGGAATGTGGCAGTGTGAAGTTCGTGACATATTAAATCAGCAGGATTTGGAGATCGCTCTGGAGGAGAATAAACCTGCAGATATGGACGAGAAGGACTGGAAAAAGATAAATCGCCTTGCCTGTGGCACAATCAGATTGTGCCTAGCGAAAGATCAGAAATACTCTGTAATGAAGGAAAAACAAGCATATGTTCTTTGGAAGACACTGGAGGACAAGTACATGATGAAAGGTATGATGAATCGCATCATGTTGCAGAGACGAGTCTTCAGGTTCAACAAACTCCCAGGTACGTCAATGTCTGAACATCTCAGTGAATATAATAAGTTACTTGCTGATCTGTTTAACATTGAAGTTGAGCTCCCGGAGGAAATCAAAATTGTTTGTTTCCTTGCCTCTCTTCCCGATTCATATGAAACATTAATTTCCACATTGTCGAACGGGATAGAGAAAGGAGAGATGAAGTACAATGATGTTACATCTGCTCTTATCAACCATGAGTTGAGATTGAAGGACAGGGAAGTAAACAGAGGTTCGACTTCCGAGGCTTTGACAGTCAGAGGCAGATCTGACAGTAGAAAACCTGGCAAATCGCGATCAAAGTCAAAATCCAAATCAAAGTATCCGGCAAAGGATGAATGTTCCTTTTGTCGTCAGAAAGGGCATTGGAAGATAAATTGTCCTAAGTTGAAGAACAAAGGTAAGATGCAAAATTCGGACGCGAATGTTGCAGAATCTGGACCTAGTGATGAAGATGATACATTCTCGTTGATTGTTCAAGAATCTGCACTTGTCAGTCAGACTGATGAGTGGATTTTAGACTCTGGATGCTCCTATCATATGTGTCCCAACAGGGACTGGTTTTCTGACTTTCATGAGTTAGATGGACCTATGGTTTTTATGGGTAACAACAACACCTGTAAAACTATAGGGATTGGGACGATCCGTTTGAAGATGTACGATGGTACTGTACGAGAAATGGAAGACGTTCGGTATGTGCCGGAATTGAAAAAGAATCTGATATCACTGGGTCAACTGGACTCCAAGGGCTTCAAAGTTGTTTTGAAGGATGGCATATTAAAGGTATATTCCAATGCACTAGTAGTGATAAAAGGGGTAAAACAAGGAAATCTGTATTTTTTGCAGGGGAATACAGTAACAGGTGGAGCAGCAACAACCTTATCTGTTGGTGTAGAATCAGACACTACCAGATTGTGGCACATGCGGCTAGGGCATGCAGGTGAAAAGGCTCTGCAGAAATTAATTGGGCAGGGTTTGTTGAAAGGCGCAAAATCATGCAGCAAGTTAGGATTTTGCGAACATTGTGTGAAGGGGAAGCAGACCAGAAAGAGTTTCGGTACCGCAAAGCACACCACCAAGGGCATTCTGGACTATGTTCACACAGATGTATGGGGACCCACAAAGACTGCATCTTTGGGGGGTATGCATTATTTTGTCTCCTTTGTTGATGACTTCACCAGAAGAGTATGGGTGTACACCATGAAGCAGAAGGATGAAGTCTTAGATATTTTTTTGAAGTGGAAGAAGAAGGTCGAGACAAAGACCGGCAGGAAGTTGAAAGCGCTACGATCGGACAATGGTGGTGAGTACAAGTCTGATCCATTCCTGCAATTCTGTGAAGATGAAGGTATTGAACGTCACTTTACAGTAAGGGAGACTCCACAACAAAATGGGGTGGCTGAACGCATGAACCGTACTCTACTGGAGAAAGTACGGTGTATGTTGTCCAATTCTGGATTGGGGAAGCAGTTTTGGGCTGCAGCAGTAGAATATGCATGTCACCTTGTTAATCGGCTACCTACAACAGCAATCGGGGGTAGAACTCCAATGGAGGTATGGTCTGGAAAACCTGTTTCAGATTATGATTCATTACATGTATTTGGTTGTTCTGCTTATTATCATGTGAAGGAAAGCAAATTGGACCCTAGAGCCAAGAAAGCAATCTTCTTGGGTTTCATGTCTGGGGTGAAGGGATACAAGCTTTGGTGTCCTGAGTCGAAAAAGATGGTGATAAGCAGAGACGTGACCTTTGATGAGACTGCAATGTTCGAGAAGAAAAATTCTGAGAAAGAGGACCAGACACTAAGAACTCTGCAGCAGGTGGAGTTTGTGACTCCAGTTGATCCAGCTAAGTTTGTTATGACAAACCAGAATCCTACTGATGATCTCGACAGTGAGGATTCAAGTGAAGTTGAAGCAGTTGAGGCGCCAGCCCAAGACCCTCAACCAGCAGTACCAGCAAATGAAGATAGCATCGCTATCAGACGAGAGCGAAGAGAAATCCATAAGCCAGCTCGGTTTATGGATATGGTGGCGTATGCTCTCCCGATCATTGAAGAAGACATTCCTTCTACCTACAAAGAAGCAATAAAGACAGAAGAAAGTTCGGAGTGGAAGAAAGCTATGTGTGAGGAGATGAACTCTCTTTACAAGAACAACACTTGGGAACTTATACAGTTACCTAAGGGGCAGAAGGCGATCGGGTGCAAGTGGGTATACACCAAGAAGGAAGGATCTCCTAGTTCCAGCAGTGTGAGATTCAAGGCACGGCTAGTAGCCAAGGGTTATGCGCAGCGGGAAGGTATCGACTACAATGAAGTATTTTCTCCGGTGGTGAAGCATACCTCAATTAGAATCTTATTGGCCTTGGTCGCACAGCTTGATCTCGAGTTGGTGCAGCTCGATGTGAAGACAGCATTCCTGCATGGTGATCTAGAAGAGGAGATCTACATGAAGCAACCTGAAGGTTTTCAGGAAACTGGTAAAGAAGATTGGGTTTGTAAACTGACGAAGTCGTTGTACGGATTGAAGCAGTCTCCAAGGCAATGGTATAAACGATTCGACAAGTTTATGAAGCAGCAGAAGTATACAAGCAGCATGTATGATCCATGTGTGTACTTAAAGCAGCTCCAAGATGGGTCCTACATTTATCTACTTTTATATGTGGATGACATGCTCATCGCATCTAAAAGCACGGTGGAGATTCAGTGGTTAAAAGACCAGCTGAGCAAGGAGTTCGAGATGAAAGATCTCGGAGAAGCAAGGAAAATCTTGGGGATGGAAATTCAGAGGGACAGAAAGACAAACACGGTATGTCTCTCACAAAGATCATATTTGAAGAAGGTCCTGCAACGTTTTGGTTTGGATGAAAAGTCTAAACCGATTAGTCAACCTTTAGCTCCACATTTCAAACTTAAAGCTACACAGTCACCACAGTCGGAAGAGGAGCAGAGGTATATGGCTCAGGTACCATATGCAAGTGCAGTTGGCAGTCTGATGTATGCTATGGTATGCACCAGACCAGATATTTCACAAGCTGTCAGCATGGTTAGTAGATATATGCATAATCCAGGAAAGGAGCACTGGCAGGCAGTGAAGTGGATTCTGCGGTATATCCTGGGTACCGTAGATATTGGGTTGAAGTTTGTACGTGATGAGGTGAATGGTCAGAAGGTTACAGGGTACTGTGATTCTGACTACGCTGGTGATTTGGATAAGTTCCGGTCTACTACTGGTTATGTATTCACACTCGCTGGAGGACCGGTAAGTTGGAGGTCGACTTTGCAATCTACAGTAGCATTGTCTACAACTGAAGCTGAGTACATGGCAGCAGTAGAAAGCATCAAGGAGGCCATTTGGATGAGAGGGTTGTTTGATGAGTTGGGGATTTATCAAAAGCACGTGGATGTGTATTGTGACAGTCAAAGCGCAATACATTTAGCAAAGAATCAAGTTCATCATGCCCGTACAAAGCACATTAGCGTACGCTATCACTTTATACGGGAGATCGTGGAAGAAGGGGATGTCCGTTTGCAGAAGATAGGAACTGCTGATAATCCAGCAGATATGCTGACCAAGGTGGTTACTGGGAAGAAGTTCAGGCATTGCCTGAGTTTGCTTAACATTCTGCATGTTTGAAGCACCTTCGGGTGCATTGGTGCCTTCGGGCACAATTGCAGCCCTATTGAGGGATTGAAGCACTTTTGGGTGATTGGAGACAGTAGAGATCATTTGCAGGCATGGATGTTGAATCAATTGAGATTTCATGCCAAGGTGGAGAAATCAAAAAAAATAATAATAATAAAAAAAATAAAAAAAAAAAAATTCACCAAGGTGGAGATTGTCGGTAGTGGGATTCCCACAACCGAATGATTGTCGGTAGTGGGATTCCCACAACCGAATGAATATTGGTAATGGGGTGGTTTGTCTCCCATTACCAAATAATAAATTGGTTGGTGAGTTTTAAATTGTTGAGTGTGGTGGGTGAGTTATTGTAAGTGGCTAATTATTTAGTAAATGTGTCTGGTGAAGAGCCTTATAAATAGGCTCTTCATCACCGAGGAACATACACCAATTTGTACTTAGAAGTACTCTAGAGAGACTTAGTGTTCTATAGTGAGTAAGTGTAAGTGTGGAGCATAAGTGAGTGTGAGTACATTGTATATGGTGTGAGGTGAGTGCATTGTATTTTCTGATATTATCAAAGGATTGATCTCTGCTGTCCGTGGATGTAGGCAAATTGCCGAACCACGTAAATCTTTGTGTTTGTGTGTTTTACAGTTTCCGCTGTGTTTCTGTTTTCTGTGATCGATCTTGGGTTATAGGGCGGATTTCTGCCCATTTGCACAACATCATGGGATCTTTTCAGGTGCTCATTACTTGCCGGAACAACAAGAAGCTTCTTGGCAGAGTGAGAGCCTTTGATCGACACTGTAACATGGTTCTTGAAAATGTCAGGGAGATGTGGACTGAGGCACCTAAAACAGGGAAAGGCAAGAAGAAAGCTCATCCAGCAGTTAACAAAGATAGGTTCATCAGTAAGATGTTCCTCCGTGGAGATTCTGTTATCATTGTTCTTAGGAATCCCAAGTGAGAGGTAAGCGTCTTCCATGGTAACGTCCACAATTTACAAGCTTGCTGTTCAGATGGACAAAATGAATTGCAGAATAGTTATCTACTTACTATTTTAAAGAGATCACACTTCCTGGAGCTTTTGTTCATGCTGCCATCATGGATATTACATCTTATCACTGATACAATCTTTGTTAGGCATTGGTTGCTAATGTGATTGGTTAGCGAGATGCTATTGACATATATTTTAATGTTATAATAGTGTTACTGGGTTGAGTTCTGACATAGAACTTGGTGTAGCTCTTACAACGTTGTTTTTGTTTGTCGCTTTGGATTAATGAACACATCCTTTTCAATGCTACCTTAGTCTTAACTTACTTCTTTTTATTCGGAGTGATGACATTCTCTTATGCAATATATATGGTCTGTCATGATTAAGTTTTAGAAATTGAGAGAAATTTATCAATGATCAGTCGTCTATAATTAACCAACATCTCTGTTACAGGAGTAGCTGGACTGTTAGATGCTGATATACTCTGGGGGAACTATTTTATGGAGAGAAAGAATAGGGAGGTGCAGAAGAAAACTTTTAATTACTTGGTTCTTTTTGGTGTAGTTGAATGAGAAAAAAGAACTTGAAAGCTCTCCTGCTGCTTTGTAGCGTGTGCATGAGAGAGAGAACATGTAACTGAAATCACTTGTACACTGTAGGTTTCTTTAGCTAAAGTTTAATTGACCCTGTTTCGTTTTGTTCAGTCTCTGTTATTGTCTTGCTTATTGGCCTTGTCTCTATCTCACCTGCTGTAACCTGTCCTTGGGTTATTGACTAGTTTGTTGAGGAATATCGGAACAACAATTAATTAAAAACTGGAAACTGGATTACTCCAAGGCACGTATACACGCTGTCTTTTAAGAGATGTTTCTCCCCTTCCGGTAGAAACCGCGATGTCACTCTAGGGTGATAAGAAAATCCCTCTCAGGATACAATGGAGGTCGTTTGATTCAATGTGTGACTAATTGATCAAACCAAAGTTTACACTCTGAAAGTAAGACTGATGATGCCTAATACGAGATGAAGAAGATACGAAAATTTTGTTATCTCTTAGGGACTGGTTGAGGGTCGTATTTATAGTTTCTGTAGTGTCTATTGGTCGTGACTGTTGGGCTGCCAATGGTTGTCACCAACGGTTGTCTCCAACAGTCAACGAACCTATATACAAATACGATGAAACTATTGACCTTTCGGGGGCGTTGCCCCCGAGCCCCCACGAGGGGCGCTGCCCCCTCGACCCCTGTTCGAACAACATAACCAGAAAACAATGATTTTTAATGAAAATATCTAACATTCCCCCACTATTTTCAAAAAACATGATTCTAAATAAAATGAAAGAAAGAGAAGAATAAAATGACTGCATCACCAGAGTGATTGCCTACGTACCCATGAGGGATCAAGCCATCGTAGTTCATGCAAGCGATAAATCGACTCTATCGATAAAATAGGCATCATCGTAGGAAGTAGTACATAAATGAAAGTAGCTTTTGACTTTGAACTTCCATTTAGTGTAAATAACTCAAAGTTTTATCAAGGTGCTGTGGTGAACGAATCTTGAACCAAGGACCCTGTAATGACTAACCGGAGTTATCACACATACTACATTCCAAATAAGAGTGTCTTTTTATTCCAACGCATTAATGGCCTTGCGTAATACCCTGATTTCTTGAGTGCTTTAGAGACGGTCTAAAATCTCATAAAAAGCGGCCTGACTTTCTCACTCTTATAGGTAAGTTCCTATAAAGTGATTTTGCGATTCACTTTATCTCACAATAGAACTTATTAAGGAATCTAATCCACCCATCTTGCCATGCGGGAGGCACCAGTGAAACCTAGTATATATATATATATTTGGGGAGGGATATTGCACCACTTATTTTTGTGGGGCCCATATGTTGATGATTTGGGGCACGCATTTAATTATTACATTAATTATTAATTTTTATTAACAAGTTAATTACCAACCGTTTAATTATCTATAGTATTAATTACCATATTAATTACTCATTCCTAATAGCAAATAGTATGACTATATGAGGCTATATATGAAATTACTTGTTTCAAAAAATTACTCTAATTATCTCTATAAACATCTCTATATTTAGCTTCTAATTAGGCTAATTAGATACCAATGAAGAAAGTATAATGAATATAGAAATAAGAATCTAATTAATTTGATATCGGTTATAAAATTTTTTGAAATATTAATTAATTATTTTCTTAATTACTCATAATGTTACAATATTCTCCTTAATCACTCAATGTATTCCTCTGCCACAATTATCTCTTCTTGTATAAATACTTATCGATTCTCCTTACTCACATGTGAAGTCATTTTCTTTTGTACATATCTCCACAACACAAGGTAATCACGGTTCTAAAAAAGCCATTTGTATTTTGTATTTTTTCTGTTTTTCCATCATTTAATTTGGTTAACTTTGTGATAGGTGGAGATCGGAATCGGCGACCGCTGCATGACAATCTCTATTGAAACATCCTTAGAGAAAATTCTACCTCGCTTCATCTACCCCGTGAAAGTAAAGCTAGATTATTCTCTTCTTCTACCAGATCCAAATTATTCTCTATAACTTTTAAGTATAATCTTTTACTCCATATTTGATTTATATTTGTCTTTATATTTTTAATATTATAGTATTTCAAGAGCAGATATTACTCTCTCTCTCTCTATTCTCCATTCTCTTCTCTTTCTTTCTGAAAGAGCATGTAATTTAATGACTTGATCAATCAAACTAATTTTAAAGATTTTTTTATAGAACCAATTTTGAAGAATGAACAATTTGATATGTATACTACCTCCCATTAAGTATGTTTACACGTCTTAGTTAGTCAATTAAAAATTGAAGAATGAATAAGTTAATAATACTCTTATATTTCTCTCTCTCTCTCTTTCTTTATATCTTTCTCTTAATTAATCAAAAAAAAAGTTAAATTATGAACAATTTGAGTATTATTCTCTCTCAGCTTCTTTAGATATTTCTCTCTCTCTCTCTCTCTCTCTCTCTAATAATATTTATAAGATGACTTGATTAGTTACTTAATAAGCTAAATTGATACTAATTATTAAAGTTCTAATCTGATCCAAATAGTTAAGGATTTGATGAGTTGATTTTCAGTTACTACGAATCGATTTTATTAGATGGAAGAAAGGAGAAGTGATATTATATTAACAATCTAACAAAATAGAATTGAAATTGCATTGACCTTAATTTATAATAAAAATGTAAACATTAACTAATTTGACTTTCTGACATTCATTGAATTAATTTGAATAACATAATGTATGAAATGGAATAAAAAGAAATTCAACAGTTAAAAAAAATAGATGCTTAGTTTTATTTTTCCAATATTATAGAAGCATTTTTTTAAAAAAAAATGCTTTAAAACTCCAAATAGAAGCATTTTTTACTTGTATATCAATTTTAATTAATAATAACAAACACAAAAGTATACTCATGAGCACATAGGCCTTTGGCTCAATGGTTGTGCATCCCTCCAATAAAATCTTTAATAGTGGGAGGTCTTGGGATCAAAATTTCTCGGTCGTAGTATTGCCGTTAAGTTTGTCCCATGTAATCTGATAATAAATATAGGTACGTTGTTATTGGTGGTTTCTCTACTCCCGTTAGTAGGTGTATTTCCTGCGTTCATTGGTGACGATGTTCTTAGTTGTTTCTCTGCGCTTCTCACACATCCACTGCGTGTATTTACGCCATAATCTAGGCAATAGTCCCCATCCAAAAAAAAAGTATACTCATGAGTCATGAGAAGTAATTTAAAATATAATAAAGTCTCACTAATGCCATATTTGATATTCCATTTAAGTTCATGTCCAATAATCTATCCATTCAAATTTATGTCCAATAATTTCTTATAACCCTCCTTGACCATATTAATAATAAAGAATAATTATTAATATAGTAACTGTACACCCACACTAACAACCCTTCTAAAATAATCCAATGGTTATTGTCACACCCCGATTTTTGGTACTCTAAATCTGACCCGATTCGTCGAGTCCAAAAACCAAGGCGTGATTAGTGTAATAGATATGTAAGTAAAAATATCGAATAAAACTCGTTTACTTTACTTTTGAAAGACAATGAATTTAAAAATATTTTATTAATAGTCTACTTTAGTCAACATTGGTTACCTTAAAGTCAGGCCCAAGTCAACCAAGTCCATGTAAAGGTCAACTTAAGTCTCTAGCTAAGTCAAAGTCAATTCAAGTCAACCAATATTTAGGTCAATACTCATTGACTCGTCAAAATCAGTCCAAGTCAAAGAAAAATAAAAATGTAATGTTTTTTAAAATAAAACAATTTTCGTGTCAACTGTATACAGTCGAGTAAAATAGGCGTATCTTCTTAACCGTAAATCCGAATTTTAGAAATAAACCCATTCTAAAAATTAGATTCACAGATCTACAATTTTATCAAAATAGACTGAGGCCAATTCTGAAAATAAAGGGCCCAAATATGCATCTGAAGTACTGATACAGACGTGTAAAAACTCAGAAAATATAATTTCAGCTTTTTAAGAATTTTTATAAAATCAGTAACTTTAAAGAGAAATTACTCTCTAACCAGAAATCTAAAATACATGTTGTAATACCTTTTTGAAAAGGAAAAATCGAGAGCTATAACTTTGTTAGAAATACACTCGGCTCAATTTGGACCGGAACATATCCAAAAATACTGTTTTGTAAATCTGATAGTATGAATTACGGGAATTATACAATTTCGTATAAAACCTAATTAATTCAATGATTCTTGACGGAAATTAAATGTAAATTAATACATCAAGTATACAATTAAAATCTTAACATCTAAGTTCATAAGAATGTTAAAACAATAAGAATTAATACAAAATAACCCTTATCCCAAGTGATAGAATAGTAGTCTAATCTATCAGTTATATTTATAAAATTTGATAACATAAGTTATTTGCTTTTTAACCTACACATCTTTAAATCCTTCACCTCAACATAACCTGTGGGGGGAAATTTAGGGGTGAGTAAACTCAGTAGGCAAATATCAACCCAAAAATAATAGATTGAAAACATGATTCATCAAAATCACAAGAATAATTAACTGATGAACTTGTAAATAAATTACCATTAAATGATTTATTTTCCAACCATTTAATATCTTATCTTGTATTAAACCGGGTGACAACCGCTTCCTCAGGCAGAAACAACGGTCGGCCGCTTCCTCAGGCGGAAACAACGGTCTAAGGGGGTCTCCCTTTTCCTACCCATTTGATTATCATTTACATAATCCTTTTTAGATTTATTATCAATCTAAATCAATTTCCATCACTTAAAAATAAATAGTGATCATATTAACAAAATGCATATTTAATTTGTAAATAATACAAAATAATTCATCTCCATGCATTTTTATAATAAAACACAAAATAGGTTTTAGTTATAATAGAGGGAAGTTCCACATATCCACTAGAGCTGCCCTTACATAGCTCTGATAATTTTATAAAAAAAAAAAACAACCAATTTTTAAAGAGAACGGATCGGCATACAGCCTTATTTGTACATTTTATATATCCAGTGGCATGTGGGGCCTACATGAGGTTGATCTAAGGACTGCTATCTCTTCACCTTGTTGATCATCTTCACCAAAAATCACCCCATTCTAAAACTGCTAGTCTCATTAAAAATTGATTATTTTCTCATCGTTCATTGTTCACCGTTAATTTTTAATCAACTTCGGATCAATTTTTGATGGGGCTAAAAATTTTAGAATGATATTATTTTTGGTAGGGATGTTACTCATCTTTTAGATCATTTTCACAAAAAATTAGCCCTTCGTTCCTCATCATGTGGGCCTCACAATTAATGTAAAAATAATGATGTACACTCATCCCGACTCATTTTTAAATGCTTATATAATTGCCTAAATATTTTTTTAGTATAAATCTACTCTAAAGAATACATCCAATGCACAGCCATACCCCCTACAATTTTATAAGGAGCAGCAGCCAATACGTTCATTAGGTAGCCGGCATGTCCCCATCCTAAACGGAAGTCATCTCCTGAGTGGTCCGTATGTATATATTATCTCATATATAACCCAGCTTATATATAACCCAGGTATACTATCACGAGTCTCAAACTAGTCCTGATCCATCATCTCTCTCTCTCTCTCTCCCTTATCTGTCTGTCCTAATCTCGCCAAAGTTCATAGCTAGCTAGAGAGAGAAAGAGAAAGGAGGAGGAGCAAACTTAATTAATTCACGAATCATCAACTCCTCCACTGAATGTCCACAAGTTGATCTTCTGTAAACTTCTAAATCTACATGCATAAAGTTATTTTCAAAAAGTAATCCTTTTTCAACAGCGCTGTCGCCATTGATTTCTACTGCTTTCGTGATTCTAATCAAAACGCTAGCTAGGGTTGTTTTCAATCTTGATCTATTATCTCTTCATCCGTAAGTTTTCTTACGGTGAGATTTTGATCTCTCGTGTTTTTTCTTTTATTATTTCCTTTTTCTTCTTCTGGATTCATTTATTGATCGATTTCATTTCTTAGAACCTGAAATGATTTCCAATAAGCCATTAATATTTTAAAGAAGAAATCATAGCATTTTTCGTATTCTAATTAATGTAAGACTTTTATCTATTTTTTTTTTTTTTTGAAATTTGAGATTCAGTAGCAGAGCTCTTTCGATCTTCGATGTATATATCATCTCTGTTCTGTGTTGTTGCAGAGAGAGAGACAGAGTTTATTGACTATTATGATTCCGAGGCTGATCCGATCAATCAAGAAGTGACGTTTCATCAGCACTTTCAATAACCAATCGAAATCGCCAAAAAAGAAAGAAACAAATTTCAGAGATCGATCGATCTTAATTTGTTTAAGCGATTGATCGATCGATGAGGCACGGACGAGACAATCATCATCATCATAATCATAATCATCATCATCGTGAGAGAGCAGATTCTGAAAAGGAAGAAGTAGAAGATGAAGAGAAAGAGTTTCAGGTGGAGGAATTGAAAGACCGAATCCTTTCATCAAGAGGAAGTCGATTCGATTTGATAACGAACGAGTTAGGACTCGATCGGAATCGGAGAAAACTCAGTCGCGAAAACCTTTTTAATGGAATTAAAGGTTTCGTCATTCATCCAGACAACAGGTATTTATGTCTGAAACCAAAAAACAAACCTCTTCATCTTAATTTCTCTCTCAATTCTAATCTGAAGCACCGTTGATGATTCTTGATTTTTGTGGCACACAAAGAGGAGCATGAACGGTGTGGATTAGGGCACGATGAACTACCATATCGTCATGTGAAATAAGCTAGCAGTACTTCTGTTATCCAAAATCTCTGCGCTTTTAGTTAGTTTGGTTCAGATTTTTTTTTTTCTTTCTTTCTTTGGGTGTTTTTTGGTTTATCCTGAAAACGGCCAAATAGAGCAAAGGGAAATACAAAATGAGTTGAATGGTAATGAGGACGAAGCCGTCAACTTCACCTCCCCCATACACGTGGCTCTTATTTTTAAGTGGAACTGGGATTTAAATTTTTTGTCATCCAATTCAGAAGAAACTAGTTTTGAAGCCTGTGATACGCACGGGCAACAATGTTAGAAAATGATTTGAAATTCAATGTAATTAAATTATATTAATAAACATGATTTAATTAGTATGATTTATAATTTTTTTACAATAATTGTTATTAGTAATTTAAAATATAGAGAGGAAAATTATCAAATGAATGATATATATCAAATAAAAAGTAATTAACATCTCAATGTTTGACTCCATCCAACATAATATATTTTTTTCAATAATTCAAATTTAATTTATAATTTTTTGATATATTTTAGCAATAGTAAGTTTAATAGAAACACTAATCGAAATAATAAAATTAAATAATAGAATAATGATTCGCATAATTATAAAAATAATTACATTATAAACAATGATCTAAATACTTAGAAAAGAAGGAAAACATTCCCTTACCGAAGTGTGGATAAATTACAAAAGTTAAAAAAGAATTAAAATTTACAAATATAAAGTGACCCATTATACTTCAGGAATAAAAAAAATATAGAGGAGATAGACGGAGAGAGACTTTATAATGTTGAACAGGTTGGTATGGATGAATCTTTGTAACCCATTCGGTTCAATTCAAATTCTCCAAGCGCTGCAAATCAAGGTTGAAAACCACAAACGTTAACACAACTAAACAAATTTAAAATTACAAAATACATATGCATCTTGGAAACAATATCTAGTACTACTGAAAGCATATTGAGAATATTATTTAGAATATAATTTATCATACTTAATTATATATGTCATAGTATTGGGACGAAAACCTATCAAACATACCATACTGAACAAAAAACTAAATTTACAGATAAACTAAAAAATAATGATACTAAATTTCTTACTAAAATAAAAATAATAATATTGTTTCTCGTGGATTAAAACATCAACTCAAAGACTTTTTATTTCCTTTCTTTGTCTTATTTTAGAAAAAAATAAAAATATTTTAATATAAAATAATATAGAACTCACTAACATAAACTATTTTAGAAATACAGAATCATCTACCAAAAAATAATAGAATAAGAATATCCAAAATATTTTGGTTATAATAAATATGTTTCTAGTTTGTAGATGTTGTGGCCTGTGCATTTCAACTTGCTAAAACGACTTGGAAAATAAATTTTCGGCTCAAAATCTATTAAAGTTTAAACAGAAAATTAAGTAATTTAAACATTCTCCATTTAGGCCCAGTCTTACCATCCTTATAGAACCATTATTTGAAATATACAAATTCTTATCGAGAAGAGTATCTACCTTTTTTAAATAGTAAAACCTGGATCCTGATAGAGCAGTCAATAGCAAATAGCTTAGATATCAAGCCTGTTACATAACATTAAAATGAAAACAAAAGACACAGATTATAAAATCAAATAAAATTAAATAATAAAAGAGATTAAAAAATGCTAATAGAATCTGTAAATTGGGGGCTATATTGAGGAGCTTTAAGTTGAGTTTGCTTTCTCTCTTAATCTATTTATACTGTAGCAATTAGAAACCAGTGCAAAATAAATAAATTAATTATAAATTTATTACTAATAAATAGAATAAATGATAATATTCTAAAACCCCAACGTATTTTTAGGAACTTAAATGGAAATCATGCATGTAATCTTTTCAGTATATTAAGGTTTTTTTTCATTAAATTAAAATATATTTTTAAGTAATAACAAATGTTGTTAGTATTTCTAATTACTAATATATTAATTACACATAACTAATAATGAATTTGGATAGAAAAATTGTAGTATTTAGAAACCAATACAAAATAAATGAAGTAATTACAAATTTATTTATAATAAATAAAATAAATGGCAATATTCTAAAATCATAATGTATTTTTAGGAACCTAAATGGAAATCATGCATGGAATCTTTACTTAATATTGATAATATAATTAGTGTGTATTAATTGTGCAGCTCGCTCAAAATGGAATACTTGTAATGCATTAATGATAGGTTATTGACAGTATTAAAAATAATTTAAGATGGGAGAGAGAATTTTAGGAATTCAAACTATATTTAATTAATTATTAATCAACAAAAAGTGGTGACATGGACAAAAAAATTGATGTGGCACTCTGAGAGAATAGAGTGCCACGTGGATAGATGATGCGCAACGTCAGACGCTTCAGCTATAGTAATATAGTATAGATTATCTTTAATTCAATTACTTGCTGGTCAATTTATGCAGACGGAGAAATACAAAATGACGTGATTAATTTTGTAAAGCTGATAACACAAGTGAAATAGAGAACATTTTTAAAATTATTTAACAAATTAAATTCGAAATGTCCCGAAAGTTTTTGAAAATCTTTGTCTAGCCTCTGGTTTAGTTGGTAAGTTTGCTAAAACAAGAATCTGAATGGTATTCGTCATTTCTTAGGAATTTCAAAAACTTTAAAAATACATTTTTGCGGTGTCGTCACTGTCGTTGAGAAACTTATTTTTTTTTGGTATGATTAGGATGTGCCAGTGCCACGTCCAAAGCATATCCCGTGTTATTTTTAAATTTTGAATAAATATTTATTAAAAATTAAGAATATTAATATTGTATAATGCATATAATTTCTTTTTTTGACCCTTTTATAGGATTCCTATATAATAATAATATTACTATTCGCCAGCTACACTAAAATTTGCTTACGAAACAAAGATAAAAACAAAATATAATCAGAGAACAAGAAAAAAACCCAACACTAAGCTTACATTTAAGTTCCACCTCACCCAAAATTAGTTTTTTAAATAAAACCTAAAAATCAGTAAAAGACGAAATTACCCTTACTTAAAAGAAATAAATTTAGAGAAAGAAAGAAGAGAGAAAGAAGGGAGAGAAAGAGAGTCGAGAGGAACCTAAAGAGGGAAGGAAGAAGAGATCGAACTACACATCTGCAGATTCGACTCGCCGGAAAAGTTGCGATGAGAGGAAGATGATAGAGAAGAAGAAGAAGAAGAAGAAGAAGATGAAGATGAAGATGAAGATGAAGATGTAGGATTTTTTTTTGAATATTAACTTTGATCTAGGTTTCTATTTCTTTTAATTTCTGATATTATCTAGATTAGTTGTCGATTTATTTTTCAAAACACAAGAATACAGTTGCATAACACTTGCATACACAGTTACATCTCACTTGCACCTCAGTTGCATAACACTTCACACAGTTGCGCATTACTTGCATGTCACTTACATATCAGTTGCATCAGTTGCATATCACTTGCATATCAGTTGCATATCAGTTGCATGTCATTTGTATGTCATTTGCATGTCACTTACATATCACTTGCACGTCTCTTGCGTATCAGTTGCATGTCAGTTGCATCAGTTGCATGTCATTTGCATATCAGTTGCATATCATTTGCAGGTCTCTTGCGTATCAGTTGCATGTCACTTGCATATCATTTGCATCTCACTTGCATGTCAGTTGCACCTCACTTATACCTCACTCTTGCATGTCAGTTGTACCTCACTTGCATCTCAGTTGCATCTCACTTGCATATCAGTTGCATACTATTTTTTTTTTACAGAAAATTAAGAAGATGAAGGTGAAGATAGAGCAGAAGAAGAAGAAGAAGATGATGAAGTGATCGCCGACAGATCAAACTTGCCGGAAAAAATGGTGAAGAAGGCAGCCCCCATCACCTATAATCTCTCTCTCTCTCTAAAATTCTCTCTCTAGAAGAAGAAGAAGAAGAAAAAGAAGAAGATGAAGAAGATGAAGAAGAAGATGATGAAAATATCACCGACAGATCTAACTCGCCGGAAAAAATGGTGAAAAAGGCAGCTCCCATCACCTACAATATCTCATTCTCTAAAATTCTCTCTCTAGAAGAAGAAGAGGAAGAAGAAGAAGAGGAAGAAGAAGAAGAAGATGAAGAAGATGAAGAAGATAAAGAAGAATCGCCGGTAGATCTAACTCGTCGGAAAAATAGTGAAGAAGGCAGCCCCTAGCCATCACCTACGATCTCTCTTTCTCTCTCTAAAATTCTCTCTCTATTACTTCCTTTTCAAATAAATGAAGGGTAAATATGTAAATAAAAAATAAATAAAACCAAGTCAAAGAGTTAAAAATGCCATGTGTACAAAAGACAAAAAAAAATTTGGGTTGCATTTAAAAAGCTAAAGTTAGCTGGGTGAGAAGTTAAAGCATAGCTAGAATTGAGGTTCCTCCCTAATTTCATGAAATATAAATTGGAAAGAGAAATGATTCAAATAGGACACACCACTTTGACGTTACACAGTAGTAATCTAATAGCAGCTCGACTACTACGGTTGTCGTGGTAATAGGTAGCGTGCGTTATGTGTTGTGTGTCAGTCCACGTATCCAAGTTGGACTTTTAATCAATGCTAGTTAGTTAGATTTGGTGGTGTTTTAATTAGGCCGGGCTTCAGATGTCCGGCGGCATCTCGGGAGCTGACTAATACCACACTGCCATCACCTGTACATGTACACATGTTATGACTGAGAAAAACGGTCCACTCTAATTGTTCCAAAACATGACCATCATGTACGTATAAAAATGGTTGTTTGTTCTGATGTTGGTATCATCTATATATGGAACTTCCTTGTTAGATTTGGGACCCTGCTAGCTTCTACATTTTCGTCTTGTACAAATTACAAAATGGGTTTTGGTGGTCTTGTTCTGTACACATGCATGATGGTATGGCCTCTTCACATGTGGTTATACACCTTCTCACTTAGGCACCGCATTAAATAACATAAAAAGAAATAAATAGCTAGATGGTATTTAATATATAATTTGAACCGTACCGTTGTAAATAAGTGTCGACGTTCCTGCTCCAAATCCTTGTTCATTCATACTCTCGCATCTCTGATTGCTTATTAGGATGGCATCCCATTGTACAGGGTTCTAATGTATTGGAGTCCACCATCCTACCTGCGCGCGGCTACCGGACATTTTT
>MVGT01001068.1:123692-145755 GCA_002174775.1 Macleaya cordata | reverse complement strand
AAAAAAAAACAATGAGACGTGGTCTTACCTCTACGCTCCATGGGACGTACTTTCTGCTCCACGCCCCGTAAATCTTTCTCCAGACTCATTTCCAAAAAGCTAATTTTAGCCTATCTGGGACTCTCGTAGGGGGAAATTCTTATTTTTCCCTACCCACTACTCAACTCAAATAAGGTAAAAAGGTATTTTAACATACCACTGTGGATGCTCTAAGTCCCTCGCTTAACGTGACATCATCTCCACAAACCCATTTTTTGGGCCGACTAAATGTCCAATGTTTATGTGGTGTGGTGGGATCCACCACAGTTCCACTCTCAAAAATAATTAAGACGGTTTTTCTAATTATCCAAAGGTATTGTTAAAAGAGTTCTTCCAAATATTTAGAGATCCACAAATTAAAAGGACTTTTAGTCCAAAATTTCTCATTCAAATTATTACAAGGGGTAGTGTGGGGACACTAACTTAACACTTTTTTTTTTTCTGTTCACCATACTAAAATTAAATAGTATATCCCAACCCTACCAATATTATCATCATCTTCATTTTCACCAATCCTCCACCGCCCACCACTTCCACTGGTAACCTCCACTGCCAGCTACATTGCCACCACCGCCAGCCACTAAAAAGGAAAAAAAAATTCTAAATTTGAATTTTTTTATTTCAGATTTGGAGTTACAGGTGAGAGAGAGAGAGAGGGAGAGAAAGAGGCTAGAAAGAAGGGGCAAGGAGAAAGAGGGAGGAGAGAGTTACAGGTGAGAGAAAAAGGCTAGAAAGAAGGGGAAAGCCAGTAAGAGGGAGGAGAGAGAGAAAGAGGGGGGAGCAGGGACGTGGGAGGTGAGAGAGAAAGAGGGGGGACAGAGTCGTGAAAGAAGAAAAAGAAAAAAGAAAAAAGAAAAGAAAAAAGAAGAAAGAAGAAAGTAGAAAAAGGAAAAAAGAAGAAGAAAGAAGAAAAAAGAAGAATTGGCCAGAGTTGGTGGTGGTGGCCGAAAGTGGAGTGGTGGTGACTAAATGTGGGGACGGTGAGTGTATTTTTTGTTGGAGTATTTTTTAAGGTTGGAGTGCTTTTAAAGGTTGGGATATTATTTGAGGTTGAGTGAAAAAATATCAACCCATTTTTAGATGACCATCCCCTAAGTAAAATTAAATCCATCCCCTCAACCAATTTAAACAATCTAGTCTACCCCCAATCTTGTCCATCCCCCTAACATTTTGAAGAACTCCTTTAACAACACCCTTATCCAACTGTGAGACTCGCCATGTCACTATCTAACATTTGGTCGGACCAAATAGAAGCATACGTCCAAATTTTGAACGTGCTGCTAATTTTTTTGAATTAAGGGATCTATTGTCCAAGATACATTTTTTAAGGCGTAGATACACTAAACTAAGTATGTGAAAAGCACAAGAAAACGCCAACAACATCATATCAAGATAAAGAGCTATAGAAACTGCCACCAACAAACTATAAAAAAGTACCTACATAGATAGACTTACCGATATATATTTATTTATTACTAGAATTAAATGAGAAAAACTTAATGGTACACTACACACCCAAAAAGTCTTTTTTCTAAAACTTGTCTGGACATGAGAGGGATACACAACCATTTGGGCAAAGGCCCATGTGCAACATGCTGCTATTTGGAGATAGAAAACCAACGAGACCCAAATTTGGCCTTTTTTAAAGTATAGGAAGCCTCTAGCTCTAGGGATGCGTTTAGCTTGAAAAAGCTATTAGTTTTAGTAAACAAAATCGCTTATTTAATGAAAAAAGCAATAGATATTAGATGAAAAAATAATATAACTTGTTAAAATGACAAAATTTAACGCAAGAAAAGTATTTAGTTTAATTAAGCAACATGGAATAGAGATAAAATATTAAGTTGATTGATGAAATTTAACATACTATAAGAGTCTGGATACTCAATGCAAGCTTAATCATACACCACTTTTGTACTAAAATAATTGGAGAAACATAAAGATAATCTAAGAGTAGATTTTAAGTGAGAATATATATTAGGTCCACCGTATAGAGAAGGAAATAGTTGTGCAAAATGGGGTGTAGGCAAAAGAGGCGTGTTAATCCACCACACCACCACCCATCTCATTTTTAATCTCTAATTACACATTTCTACGAGGCCATATGAGATCAATAAGGCCCTGTTTGGTACACTGTGAATATTCGCAAACGGTTCTTATTGCTAATTAAAAGTTTTTAAATTAGAAAAAAATAAATAAAAAATTTTATATTGTTTATTTTGTAAGCATATTACAAATTCTACTAAATATTTGTTATTAGATGTCCTCATCAATCATCTACAAACACATGATAAACCGTAAATTTTTGTATTTACGAATATTCATGGTGTACCAAGTAGGGCTTAAGGTGCAAATTTTTGTGAGGATCATTTCCCCTTTGTATAGATAAAAAGCAACTCTTTATCGTCTTTATGTGGGGCTTTAAATGTTAGTATAAATGAAGTGTAAGAATAAGTGGAATGTTAAATTAATAGAGATAAAATTGAATTGAAGTAATTTTTTTTCAAAAAGCTCCTATTTGATTGTGATTCTTTGGTACAAACCTAGCTTTAAGAAACACTTACCATTGTAACTTTTAAGGAACACACGTATGCACCTAATTTTGGATAACAACAATTGAAGGAATTTAAAGCTAGGTTTAAATTTGTGATCAAAAAATTTATTTTCAAAAATTAATTTACACACAAACTAATATATATTTTATATTATATTTAAAATTACAAATTTTATAAAACAAAAAAATGTTGTTTTTAATGAAATCTTATAGAGTAAAATAAAAAAATAAAAAATAAAAAACCAAAACCAATTTTGAATGCCATACAAAATGTAATTTAGTTTAAATGGAGATTAATTTTTGAAAACGAAGTTTTTGGATGGCCAACTACAGCTTAATTTCCAAAACTATCCTTTCCTTGATAACTGGGAGAGATGTTGATCGGGTCCCTCGTTCTTACACTTTTTCCTGTAGATACGTGAACTGAAGGTCCTCTTCGATCCCTACAGGAATTCCCAACTAATGTACGGAGAAATCACTGATCTTCGGTATTCGATCCATTCTCACTACAAAACTCCTCATTCTGCCTCTGTTGTTCCTCCAATTAATTAACCACCCACAACTGCATCTGAAGCTTGCTTCCCTAGCTAGTTTACAGATAAGATATGGCGATTGCGAAGACATGCAGCGCGCGAAGAGGGTCACAGCGCCTTGTATTTTGTTAGCAAAAGCCAAGAACGTACTCAACATTTTGGGTGGTTGAATACGTTCTCAATCGAGGTTCCATTAATCCCGACCCCACAAGCCCACAACCTATATATAATAAACTAATAAATTAAGTTGCTTGAGATGGAGAAAGAAATGCACCCAAGCCAACTGGGAAAATTTCATGATTCCTCAATTTCAAAGTTCAAATCCGTTCTGTTCTTTTCATCCAAAATAACATCATCAATTTGATTTCGGAATGCATGGGGTACTAGTGCCAAGTGTGGATGATGCACACACACGTAGTGTTTGACGAAATGCTTATGATAGATATGGTTAAATGGATCGCTATGATCATTACGGGGTTCTTTGTTTCTTTGTCTTCTTGAAGATTAGATTGTTTTGATGGGTTGTTATGGAAAATGTAACTGACTTATGGAGAAACGTGTCACTTCTTGATTGGCTCCGCAAACACGCCCATCTAAAATTTTCTCGGTGACATGGTAGTGGAAGTATATCTAAACATTACTCTTTTAGTTAGTTTACTTGGTTGGCTGAACTTAAACAAAATTGGAGATTATGACAGAGGGTTCTCATCCGTTGTACAAAAAAAAGGGAAAAAGAAGAAGAAGAATGGATAATACTATAATCATTTGTAAAAGATGGAAAACCAGTAGCTTTTGTCATCTCAAATTAAATGAAGAAAACTGATAAGAACAAGGAAATAAACTGAAAATGCAGGTGGTATCAGTTATGGACTCGGATCATACTGTTATGGGCGATCTATTCTTCCTTCTTCACTCCTGTGGAATTCGGATTCTTTAGGGGTTTGCCGAGGAGACTATTCTTCCTCGACATCGCTGGACAGATTGCTTTCCTCATAGATATCATTGTCCACTTCTTTGTAACTTACAGAGACAGTCAAACCTATCTTATGGTCTCCAAGCGCACAACCATTGGCCTCCGGTTTGTTTCTTCTGTTCCACTTTTGGAATGGCCATCTTTCTAAGTTTTTCTCCCTTGTATTGTTTATGAAATGTCTTTATGTATATCTTGATGATTTTGTTGCTGAATTGCAGTTACTTGAAATCAAATTTCATCATCGATCTTCTGGGTTGCTTTCCTTGGGATCTTATCTACGTGGTACCTCTTTTCTCTTATCAGTTTTATCAATTTTCTTTACATTTCTGCTTTGTTCTGTCATTTTTTGTTTGTTGTTACTTGTTACAAGTTTTAACTTTTAGTTAGTTCAACATTTTCTGTTTCTTTAATCATGTAATCTAAATGTGAAAATCAAAAATTTTAAAATCTGAGATTTTTAGGCAGCATCAGAACATGTAAGAGATACATTGTCAAATTGTAGCAATTAATAGAAAGTGTTAAACCTAGAGACATATAGCACAGCAGTATGGATCAAATCCTTCAATTACAGTCATGGGAACACAATCAGAACTGTAATCTATATACTTCTTACCATTTCCGGATCAATATTTTCATAGAGTGAACCAAAAATACACAAACAGCTTCCTTGCTTCAGTGGTTTTGTAACCCTTATTCATGGAGAGGCTGTGGTTTAAGTCTTTATAGTTGCAAGATTACCTATTTAATTATGCTGAATGATGGAGCTGATGACAATCCAGGTTCGTTTCAAAGTACTCCCTATTGTTGATGGTTGACCCTCGTGCTGCCAAATTTGTCCGTGTCTTTGTGTTGTTAATGGAGCCTCATCTATGCTCATTGGTGGCCTTTTTTCTGTGTCATTATGTGTTGATAGGACCATTTACTATTTCTTGAACCTTGACCTTTCCCCCAATGAACCATATAGCCAAGAGAAACCATGAACCAAATTAGAAGAGGTTGGCCCACCAATGAGTAAATGGTACCTTCATGTGCACTTGCTTATACCTCTTAATGTAACTAGGCACTAGCTCTATCACAAAAAATGAAGAAAAAACAAGAATACGTGCGCAATGCATCCTAATTCACATCCTACAATGGAGTCATTACCTTCTCTCTCTCTCTCTCTCTCTCTCTCTCTCTCTCTCTCTCTCTCTCTCTCTCTGGTTAGTAAAACTGAGATTCATTAAAATCAGAATCTAGCAAATCAGGTATCTAACCAGAAAAGGGAAAAAACCTCGAGAGTTCAAAAGAGCTGGTACTAAGATGAAGAGTTTTGCCATGCACAATGCACATTCTCTTTTCTAGGACATGTCACACATTTCTTATATTTATAAAGATATTATATTTTGCCATAAACTTATCACTCAGTGTGATTCTCTTGGGATTCAATTTATTCTAATTTCTAACAGTATTTGTTTTAATCAGGCCTGTGGTAGAAAAGAAGAAGTGAGGTATCTTTTGTGGATTAGGTTGAGTCGAGTGCGCAAAGTGACAAAGTTTTTTCAGAAGATGGAGAAAGACATCCGCATCAACTACCTGTTTACCAGGATTGTAAAACTTCTTGCTGTTGAACTCTATTGCACGCACACGGCTGCGTGCATCTTTTACTATCTGGCCACTACTCTACCTGCTTCTCAGGAAGGGTATACTTGGATAGGAAGTCTGAAATTGGGCGACTACAGCTATTCCAACTTCAGAGAAATTGATCTTGGGAAGCGATACCTTACATCACTGTATTTTGCCATTGTCACCATGGCAACTGTGGGTAATTTTTTTTCTTCCTTTCTGTCTTTGCTCCTTATTTTTCCTATTAATTGAGTAAAAGCATTTCAAACTTCAGTAAACTATTTATTGTTCCCACCTAGTGCCATAGACTAGCCCAACTCAAGAAGACTATTCAAGAAAGCTGGACTAGGCTAACCGCGTTCACCACTAACTACAAACCCTAACTCAGGTAGCTGGAATGATCAAAAGAAAAAGTAAGAGAGGAAAAAGAATTGCTCTTGAGTGTATGAACTATGGTCTGACATTTCTCTTTGAACATGTTAGTCGACTAAACCTCTTCTTGGTTGATGGATGCATGATTTTCTCATTAAACTACACCATGTCATCTTTTTATGCCATCCGAATCCTTTTATACACTATTCTTCAGTTAATTTATTCTTCTGAAGAAACTTATAATCTGTTTGAGAAAGTACTTCCTTAACAATCTTCTAGTGCTTTTTGTCGTCATGTAGTTTTTCTGTATGCTTTTGGCATGGGTTTCATTTAGTTCAGACGAATTGATCCTGAGTGGTTATTCAAATTTCAAAGTAGCTAGTAACGAAGACGCTAAAGAATTGGATCTCAGGAGATAGTTTACTCTTGTACAAACTGAACCACTGTGACGACATTTGGTTATTTGTGAACTTCAAAATGGTTCAGTAGTACAAGAGCAAACAGACCTTTTAAGCATGTCTAAAGAGAATTATATGCATGAAAAGCTTCTCTTGATGAAATTTCTTACAGAAAGGTACATAGAACTCTATTTTACACTCTTAAGAGGATTATAGTCCAAAGAATATTATGGGTAGTTACAATAGTGCTCCTCAGAAACTAAGGGGATAGAAATATTTTCAAGATTACATGCATAAACGATATGCCGGGAACAACGAAACATGCTTCTTGGAGAATGAATTGCTTTTGAGTTTTTAAATCATCTTTAAAATGTCTTGTTTCCTAAAGAAGAACACTAAACTCAATGAGAATATCAGTAGTCTGTTAATTTGCATTAGACAAAAACATCTATCTTATCAAGGAGAATGTCTGGTTCATCATGATTCACTTCTGATGTACTAGAATCTATTTACAATTTGGAATGCTATGTGTAATGATTGAAGTCTTTATGTCGCAGGTTATGGAGACATACATGCAGTCAATGTCAGGGAAATGATATTCATCATGATTTATGTCTCGTTTGATATGATTCTTGGAGCTTACCTGATTGGTAACATGACAGCACTAATTGTAAAAGGATCAAAGACAGAAAGGTTTAGGGATAAAATGGCAGATGTGATCAAATATATGAATAGAAACAAACTAGGAAAGGATATCCGTGATCAGATCAAAGGCCACTTGCGCTTACAGTATGAGAGCAGCTACACCGAGGCTGCTGTACTCCAGGATATTCCAGTTTCTATTCGTGCTAAGGTATAAAATGGAAGAACACACCGGGTTTTTTATATTTTGTTGAATACACACCATTCTGATTTGTGATTGAAAATTTTATTCTTTATTTGTTGGCTGTTCACTAGTACTTATCTTTTTCCTAGTTTCTAACAAACGGTTGTTCTGCATATTTTCGTAATTTCACAGTTTTTCCCTACAGAATGTCTGATGGCCATGTTTGGTTATGTTTATGTAACTGGTTTGTGCATTTCTTTCTACAGTAGTAAAAATGCAAAGTAACTAATGGACAATTTTCTGCTTAATTTAGCTAATTGTAACTTGGACACTGAAACGGTCACTGACACAAAGAACAATATGGTTTGTAGTCTCAAATGTCATGATTCACTGATATAATGATATGAGCGATCATGTATATCATGCTATTTAATGATGTATAATCTCTATCTATATCTATACTATTATAATGCAAATAATTGAGTTGTGTGGTGAAGTAGTTTTTGTTAGATTTCCTAAATTACCCTTGTTGTGAATTTTCTTATAAGCAAAATGTATATTTAAAGTTGTAAATTCATTATTCAATTGAGGGCATAGTTCTAATAAATTCTAGCATTAACTAACTCCACTTTATCGTTAATTGAATAGTTCCAAAACAACATGACACATTAAATAAACATGAACTCTAATTAATTAGTCTCTCTTTTCACATTAAAGAAGTAATAACACATATTATTATTATTATTATTATTATTATTATTATTATTATTATTATTATTAACTAATAAACAAAAAAAAATGATAAAAAGGAATAAACTTAACGAAATGGTTCAATGAAAAATATATGTGTTTTCAAACACGTGCAACACACCCACGGCTAGTTATTTTAATATACATACTACTGTAAAATAAAAGGCGTGCGAGTATGATTGGAAGTTGGGAAGTTGAGAAAATATTTCTCGTTCCATTTTGAAAAGTCAATTCAGGAAACGAGATATTATAAAGGCGACTTAGCAGCTATATTATCGGAGTCCTTTTTCTAGTCCTACTGCCTTCCCAAAAAAAATATAATTGATTTACGATAATCCAAAAATTTGTTGGATCCTAATTTAGTTCACCGGCATATTATGTTTTCTCACTTAAGTATTTATCGTGTAGGATATATTCGTACATATTTATGGCTTGCATAAGTATGTGAGGATAGGGATCAAACTTCTACCTCTAATTAGAATTTCTCTGTGTTGCCTACTTGGGGTTTTAGGTTTGATCCCATCTGACGTAAACAAATCTCTATTCATGCAGCATTTATGTAATATAGGTTAATATTAAGTGCTCTATGCTGATCATCAGTTTGTTTCCTTGGGAACTTAAGATCACAGGAAGGATCGAATAGGTTTGGTAGTTTCCTGATGATATAGGTAATTGAACTAGCTGAAGGGAAAAGTTGATATTTCATCATTTCCTTTTCAAAAGTTGAAATAATCATAATTGAAATTATCAAAACATCATATGCTTTGAATTTTATTGAGCAAAAGAAGAAAAACAAGATATTGTTAAAATGAGCCAAAACCGAAAAATAATCTCGACTTTGTCAATTTCTTCCTTTATAGTTGTAAGATCATTGTGGACTTCGATGCTTGTTTTACCTATTATATCCATGTTGGGACCTTTTCTGTCTCTTCTATTTATGAATTCTATTGTTCAACTGTACCATAACGAGTTGATTTTTGTTTGCAGATTTCACAAACTTTATATAAGCCATACATTGAAAAGGTTTCTCTTTTTAAAGGATGCTCTTTGGAATTGGTGAATCAGATAGTAAGTTATTCCGAAACCCTCCGCCAGCACACTGACTCATCCACACACTAAAAAAACAGGGAAAACAAGGACATAAAAAGTTAAGATTGTCATATTGGAAGATCATATGTAATCATTTTCTTCCATAATTGAGTAACTAAAACACTGCATGTTGTACAGAATACGTATAATGTGCGAACCACCAATTCTTGCATTTTTTGGGTTTCTTTTGTAACCTAATGTGGCGATATGGTTTAACAATTTAATATAATTGATCATTAAGGATTGTTTTGCATAGCTTGCTATAGTTTGATCATGAAAAACTAACCTATTCCTCATTTGCAGCATTTATTGGGAATAGTAATTTCTTCTTGTTGGTGAAATAACATTTATTATTTATTTCTGTTACAATTCTCTGGATGAAATAGTGTAGACAGTACTCTTTTAAGTTTTAAGTTTTCTGTTTTCTAGTTTATTTCTCTTGGCTCAATACTTTAAAGTCAAGGAATTAAGTGTCCTGTTGGAGATATGATATTACTAGAAGCATTGATTCATGTTAATTGATGGAACTTTTGTTTGCACATTCTTCTGCTTTTGCAGGTAATTAGACTCCACGAGGAATTTTTTCTTCCAGGAGAAGTGATTATGGAACAGGGCAACATAGTGGATCAAGTTTATTTTGTTTGTCATGGTGTGCTGGTATGCATGATTATCATTTTACTATTTCTGTCAATTCTATTTGTTACGTAATTAAATTTCATCTAAATCTTGACATCTTTTTTCTTTATTTGATACTAGGTGAATAGTGCATCTCTCTTCTGTTTTCCACTGACATTGTTCTGTGCCCAAAAGCCACTTTAAACACTATCATGTACTCCACATGCAACTTATTAATTGAATTATGTAGTTACCTAGAAATCTGTCAATATGTAGTCATATTCCTTTAATTGTCGGCTGTTTTTGGTTTTCAACAATCTTTGTTCTGTGCTGATCTTTCTTTGATTCCTGTCCATTGAAATAATTAATCCATCTGTGGTTCTGTAAATTCAACAGTTCATACAACTTGAATCTTCAGGTTAACAAAGATGTTTTCCTGTACAGGAAGAGGTAGGCATAGGGGAAGATGGATCAGAAGAGACTGTCTCACTTCTGGAACCTAACAGCTCATTCGGGGAACTATCCATTCTTTGCAATATTCCTCAGCCTTATACAGTTCGTGTGTGTGAACTATGTAGGCTCCTACGACTTGATAAGCAATCTTTTACAAGTATCTTAGAGATTTGCTCTTTTGATGAGCAAACAATCTTGACTAACCTTTTGGAGGTAATCTAACCATGGCATTTGTGCTTGAAACTAATTTTAATGTGCACGGTGTGATGCTTTATGTTTATGCCGATAGCTCTTAACATGGTTCAAGGTTTTGTTTCATCTCAGTGTCTTGCCTAGTCGCCTTAGACGTCTCAGTCTTCAGGGTGCACAAAGTGAGACATTGGGTTAGTTTCAGTATGTCTTGGTTTGTCTTGCCATCTCAGTCAAGAAATCTTGTTTTCTCAACTATTTTTAATGTACCCCAACACCAAGAGTTCAATTCATGCTTAGTAATACATGTAATGTTCGACAAACAGAACTAGGTTTTAATGATCTCCAAGGGAATTGTCTTTTCTGTGTATAAACATTACAAGTGGATAGCACGTGCATTCCCCATGTGTCACTACAGCCAATATATAAAAGAGGTATTTGTGATCGCAGATGATTTTTAAAATTAGGGGTTTTTATAACTTATAGGAGTGAAGTGGTTTGTGTTTCTTTTCTCGTTTTTTTTTTTTTTTGGTCTCTAAGAAAAGAAGTATAAAAAGTGATTAAAATTTCCATTATGTACCTTTCTTTATTATTTATTTATTTTTTAGCTTTTTGGCATTAAAAACGGCAGTTATATAAGAGGCTATGGCTTCCAACGAAATAATTGGCTAGGTCACCTCGTGGCTTTATATATTAATATAGATAAAAGTAAATTCCAGATAATTTGTATATAAAATTGACTAATTGTGCATCAGAGAAATAACTGTGTCAATTGACAGGGAAAAGAGTCTAATGACTCTAATCGGATCAAGCAACTGGAATCCGACATCATGTTTCATATTGGAAAGCAAGAAGCTGAGCTTGCTTTGAGGGTAAATAGTGCAGCATATCATGGGGATTTGTATCACTTGAAGCGTTTGATTCGAGCTGGAGCAGATCCCAATAAGACGGATTATGATGGAAGGTCACCTTTGGTATGAAACTTAATAATGAATATTCTGAATTTCTTGGTCAATTAGTTTGTTTACCTTGCTTTCTAGCATCATGCTAAGCTACCAGATATGGCAAACACGGACCAATACAGTGGGATAAGATTACATGCATAGATGATATCAAATATGCATATGGAAGTCCTTTTGAAGCATTTGAGTAAAATATATCTCTGTGGAACTGCTGATAAATTGAATGAAAATATTTGTATAACTGAAACAGTAACATTTCTGCACTTGCTCATTGAGACCATTTCTAATTGGAATGCTTCTGAATAAAAACTTTTTCACGAACTTTGGTTTCTAAATCTAGTGAGATTAATGAACTGTGAGAGGGTAAACTTCTGAGTTTCTTGCATGAAGACTATATGTGTACACTGTACAGACTGTATTGTCTGCTGATTTTAAGACTCGGAAAACATAATGAGGAGCATATTTAGTCATAAATCTCCATGGGATTCTCTTATATCAATCATTAATTAACAGGAATTGGTTCTTATGTCATCAGCCAACCAAGGTTTGCAAAATCACCTGTTGCAGACTGGTAAACAAGTTGGTGATCTGTGTGAGTCAACCAATAAATTATTTTGTTTTATTTTTTTTACAAGATTAAATAGTAAGTCATGTACACATAATTTTAAGAAGTGCAAGCTTGTTCCTTGTAAATTTGGGAAATATGATGAAACCCCTTACTTTTCCATATCGAAAACAATGGTCAGAGTTCTCATGAAATATTGCCCATTCACATTTCTTTCCTTAATGAAAAGTGCCTTTTCTGTTGTTTTTTTTCACCATTAATTTGAGCTTTCGACAGAATGATTTCCATTGAGAGTAGATATTTTTCACCAAAAATCTGCCCTTGACTCATCTTAGTGTAGATTACACGAACTTAAGCCATCCTAGTGTGTAAAACATTTGTCTCAACTGATGTATGCAGCTAGGCAATGATTAGACTTCTTTATTAAGTGTTCTCATTGACCTAGCTACCTGGAGAAATCATTAAGACAGTAGGATTATATATTAATTCGATTTATGAGACCATGAAGTTTATATGAGGTTTATTGGCACTTCATTTGGGTGAAGTATCAAGCAAGGAATGTATATTGCATATATAACCAAGGCTCTGAACATTTCATTTCTAGTGGATAAATGATGCTCATCATTCTTTGAATGTGAGTTTGAGGGTGAATATTTGAAATATTCTTGTTAGGTATCACATGACACATGCTGATATTGTTTTATCATGCTAGTGAGGGCTGCATATCTATGGTGTTTCCTGTTCTTAATTTTTATTTAAATGGGAAAGGCTCCTGGAATACTTCTACCTGGTGTAAACTCCTTGTGTTATGTTTTATTCAAACGCATCTTTGAGCTTTCTTTATGTGCAAGATAGCAATTTATGTATAGGACCCATCGAAGTTTATGTAGTATTTCATCTTGAGGCTGAAACAGAAATAGTTTTTGGTGCACTGTATTCCAAAAGAGTTCAAGATTTTCAATTTTCATTTCTTTAATGATGACAAAAATACATAATTTGAATTAGCATTTTCTTTAAACAGCATCTTGCAGCTTCAGAAGGATATGAACACATTGCGTGTTTCCTTATTCAAGAAGGTGTTAATGTTAAAATTTCAGGTAATTTGTTACTTGTTGCATTATTGTATTCATGCCTTTGGCTTTTTATTTTTCAAAGCTGTTATGACTAAGTAACAATACAACGCTGATGTCAATTAGATAAGTTTGGACACACGCCTTTATTTGAAGCCATCAAGAAAGGACATGATCGAGTAGCTTCATTACTTGTCAAGGAAGGAGCATCACTAAATATTGATGATGCTGGTAGTTGTCTCTGTTTGGCTGTCGTAAGGGGAGATTCAGATTTCCTAAAAAGGTTATTGTCCAATGGCATAGATCCAAACTCCAAAGATTATGATCACAGAACACCACTTCATGTGGCGGTTTCTCAGGGGCTATATTTGATGGCAAAGTTGCTGTTAGAAGCAGGGGCAAGTGTTTTGTCAAAGGACAGGTATACATTGAATATTTTCAGTTAGTAAAAATGAAAATGGTTACTTATCCCGCTTCTTTTTGTAAACAGGAACCTTGCATTAAAATTACAAATATCCATGATGCATCCTACGTAACTTAATCCAATCTCACGTTTGGACCTTAATTTTCCTTTCAATGATCTATCATTTTTTAGTCTAACCTTTAACTATGCCACTGCATTTAAGAATTGAAGTTACTACATTCAACATGTATGTTCCTCTCAAATTTAAACCTTTAGTTTCCTTGGTATGCAGAGCTGGCTCATTAGGTTGAGTCATGCAAAAATTCTAAATTTGGCTGCTAAAATATTCAATATTTAGATAATTTGAACTTAATATAGTAAAGTGTTGTATTTAAAATAATCTCTTTTGACATACAAACTTATTAATTAAATTTTGCATGTCTCATTATATTAAAATGTTTTATTTGTAAAAGTGTCAGGATCCTGAGATGCCAGTTTTTGGCAAAACCTTTTGACAAGAAATTCCGACCATTTATTTCAACCATCCAATGGTTGTAAATCAACAAATAAATGAATCTGTTTATTTCATAAATTAAAGGGCCACGTCAGTGGATTTGCGACCATTGGATGATTGAAATCAAGGGTGATTTTTTTGTCAAAACCTGGTGTTTGAGGATCCTAACCCTTTATGATGTTTATAATACATATAAGTGAGTTTAGTCATATGATTTGATAAAAGTAGTAGTGATGAGGGTCATGTGGAACAATAGTTTCTTTCCTAAAGAAAACTTTGTCCCTACTATGAATTAAAACATCTTTTCATTAAGATATAAACTAGATTGAATTTAATATAATTTTTTAAAATTTTAGAATTCTCAGTAAAAGTTGGTTATTAATTAAAAGATGAAGTCCCAACTCACTAGAATCTGGGGCCTAGGCGACCGCCTAGGTTGCCTTATACTTGAGCCGGCATTGTTGGTATGTTATTTCATTTGCATAGCGTAATCTTTCTTTAAGTATGCTCGACACAATAAATGTTTTGGTTATTTTAAAATTGCAGATGGGGAAATACTGCACTTGATGAAGGCCGTACATCTGGAAACAAGAAGTTGATTAAGCTATTGGAAGAAGCAGAGTATGCTCAGCTGTCCACAGTCTCTGATGGCTCCCAAGAAAAACAAGGTATGATTTACATTTCCAGCTTCTTTCAAATCCTGAAAACAATGCAGAAAAGGAGGAATGTTTATAAAAGAAAACAAAGAAGAAAGAAACAAAGAAACAAAGAGGAGAAGAGCATTGAGCGCTTTTCACTTCAAATTTTCCTGTCTCCTTAACTCTGTCTATGCAGCAGCATCTACTGCTGCCCCTTTCCAAGTCTTTTAAGACTGTAATGGATAGAAAATATTTCACATATTCAAAATGAGTTGGAAGTCGGTTACACCACTTTTTCTTACACCAAGGTTACACCGGCCTGTGGGGCCGACATGAAAATTATCTAGGGCCTGATTTTTTTTTTTTTGAAGATGATGTCCTCACCACATATATCATCCTCAGAAAAAATTCAGATTATTTTGAAACTTTAATCCCATCAAAAGTTGGTTGAAATTTGACGTTAATATGGATGTTTCCACAAAGCTTAAAATGTCAACTAACATCTGATAAAGAGTCCCAAATTAAAGAATGTGTTAATTCTTTTGGTAGGATAATCTAGATGAAGGAGTTCATCCTTACAAAAAATAAATTCTTGGATCATCTCCATGTGGACCCCACAAGACAGTGCACTCTTGGTGTAAACTGATTTTGATTTTATTCAAAATAATTCCCAAAGTCACTAAAATCGTCTATGACTCTAATCAAGCTTCCAATCTTGCACAGTGAATTATTAATATTACTCTTCCAAAATTATCCTGAACTTTTATTTTCTAGTAAATTGGTAAGACCTCTGGTTTATAGTTGTCCTTTGTGTTAAACCTGTATCTAGAGGATATGACCCCAACGAGCTAATCGCTAGCGAATTGTTAAAGTCGAGCAAGTAGAAGTGACCCACGGTTTTATTTTTCTTTTGGAGGACCAAAGATAAAATCTCATAATTGATGCAATTTCTTATTCTCATATTTCAGAAACAAATAAAACACGACGT
This sequence comes from Macleaya cordata, assembly GCA_002174775.1. Lineage (NCBI taxonomy): Eukaryota > Viridiplantae > Streptophyta > Magnoliopsida > Ranunculales > Papaveraceae > Macleaya > Macleaya cordata. Next base: position 130,219 of record MVGT01001068.1, on the reverse strand, counting down.
CCGAGGAAATGTACTGTATTCCCCTTCCACCCATGGGATCCCAAGGAGAAGAGAAGAGAGGGAGTTGTGTTGTGGGTGCCACCAAGCATGGAGGAGCTCATAAAAAAGGCATCAGAGCAGCTACACTTCTCAAAAGGTTCGTGCATTTTATCAGAAGATGTAGGTAAAATCCTTGATGTAGAAATGATTCATGATGGCCAGAAAGTTTATTTGGTTGATCAAACTCAATAGACAAGAACCAAATCACGTGTTGTTGAATTTTGATAATTAGGCATCCTTTAGCATTGTATCATCACGTACGTACTTTTGGCCCTATATATTGTTAGGACTCTTTGGGTTGTCCTCCGTATAAACCCACTTTGTGTCATTGTAATAGAATTCAATATCAATAAAATCATCCTTTCTTTGAACCCCTTTCCAAGTCAGTATTTGTTCTTTACTGATAATTTCTGTAAGATATGTTGTAATGAGTCTGATGACCCATTAATGGACCTTCCCTAAATTGGTAATGGACTGCTTCTGCTCTTGGACCTCCCCGTATATTCACATAGGACCTGCTGTTTTTTGTGGTTACTTGGGGAATCTGGAAAGAGCGGTGTTAACTATTATATTCATGTATCAACAATTATGCGGAAATAAAACATGAACTAAAAGGATCTTGATAATCATGCTAACCACATTAACTTCATCAAAGAGACGTACCTTACATCGCGAATCTAAAATCACTGTGAAGCATTGAAGATAGTGGGGTGATCGTTTTACGTCTCTACCCATAATTACCATTGAACTTGAGAGGTGAGTGCAAACTGATGGAGAGTTTTAGGCACTAGAATTGGGTGAGAGTAAGAACCCTAATCACCCATAATATACTTATATACTACCTATTCCATCATAGGTAGTGATTGAGTGTTTTCCTACACAACTTAATAAGATAGCCCTCACAACTTGCGGGCCTCATGGATTGGGTTAGATAAAACCCATGTTTGCAAACACATTGGATCACCATATTGGGTTATGTTGGCCACAAATTCTTACATTCTCCCACTTGGCCCATATGACCCATAGTAAAACAAAACAAGTTTTATTTTAAGAAATCATTTCGAAATCATTTTGAAAAAAGACTCAATAATGAGCTTAAGACTAAAATGACACACATAAGCACGATTGGAAAACATCCTAATCCTCAACTATCTTATTAACCATCATAATATCATAATTAAGTAAGCTACTAGCTTGAGTCATGGCGGTCATACATTTTTATTGTAACATACTTCCTTCCATGCACCACAAAACTAGAACTCACCTAACATGACCAATAATTAGAAAATCTACATTCATAAAAGGTCAACAACATAAACGCCTTTTAAATCGGTTCAACTATTAAGTTTTGTCAAGACTATTCCTGTTGTCATACATCCCATCTCAAACATGTGTACACATGGGGAAAACAGGGAAATCAGAAACATACAATAACAAGATCTCAAAGATGTCTTATAGAAAAGCATCATAATATCCAAGTAACCATATGGCCAACAACATGGGATACATCTAATAATATCATCGTGTTCTTTCAATGTCTTTAATGATGATCCCTTAGTTAATGGATTTGTAATTATAAGCTACATCTTATACATTTTAAAGACACTCATGTTTCCGAATTTTTTTCTTAAGAAAAGTATTTAACCTATTAGAATACTTTTCCCTTTGAAAGAGATGACTATTGCGACACATTAAACTCTCTGCGACTTGGCAACAACGTCAATAAACCTAAGTCCTGAGATAAATTTTGCAACTATAATTGTAAGTTGTGGCCTCAAGTTTGCCACAAAATCAATCTTTATTTATTCTTGATGATATAATAATGGATCGACATAACTTTCATCGTAATCCCTTCTTATTCATAGGAGTACATAACCAAAGGTACTTCCTACTATCATGGTAAACATTAGGCTTCCCAAAGCCTCATTATGTGAAAATTTCTTCCATCTGCTTACATTCCCTAACATTATTTCGTAATAGGGGTATTACTAGCTGAACTTACTGAATTCCTCTAAATCTATTCAGATATTTCTCTTATGAGATTACCCTAACAATTATTGTGTTTGATATTTCTATTCCAAACAAGTGGGTTGTCTCAATAATATCTTTAGTAGTGAGAAATTCTTTGGTTCTGTGCAATGAACCAAAATCACTTCTAGCAAGCTAACTACTATCAATACATATAACAAGAAATATAAACTTACTCCCACTATTCTTCATATACAAATAACAGTTTATAAGGTATTTCTTAAAACTGAAGAAACATAATGATGGCATTATTGGACTTGAAGTACCATCTCTAGGAAGCATGTTTAAATCTACGTATCGATCACTTAGACTTGTAGATTATGTGCTTCTTTTTCTAAATGAAAAGCTCTTAGAGTAATCCAAGTGCCTTTCTCTTTTAACAGTTACATTACTCGCCCTTTATGTCAAATTCAAATTCGTGTAGCTAAAAGGCATAGTCATTCAGAATAATAAATTTATTTATTTATTTTTTCAAAACAACATAATGTTATTCTCTACGACAATTCTACTTTCGACTAATTGGTGATAATCTCATTATGGAGTGATTGTTCATTCAGTTGTTCATAATGTTGTTGAACTAGTCAACAACCATAAGACAAATAACTTTTCTAGAGGAAGGATATAAGACTTGTATCATAACTCCTTTTATTACCACTTTTCATGGTTATTCACTCCCACTGATTTCACCATCCCATAATAATTTGACATTATCGATTTTAATACTGTCTTACTATAATTAGAATGATAAAACCTTGTACACTTTTAGATTTTACTGAGTAGTTGATGATTTGGCCACTATTTTATTCTAAAATTCAATCACTTTTCATGTGCACAATATCTTCTAGCCTCCGCTACACATCCCAAGACAAGGAGATGTCTTGAACTCGAATTTCTTTCAGTTCATAACTCTAATGAGTTTGATATTTTATTACAGGCACTCGATTCAAAGATACATAGCAGTCTTTAGGGCTTCATTGCACCATTATATGGGTAACCTAAAGTTATTTAACAAACTTCTAACCATAACTTTAATATACAATTATGACATTATGTCATTTATCATATTACCTTCATCAGATCAGATAATTCTTACTTTCACATCTAATTTCCTTACAAACTCAACAATGTTCATCTCAGGGATGTCCATTGTTTGAGTATTACTTTTAGAATTAGATTTGCTCTTAATATGAGAAACATCTATAAAGGTGATAAATTCTTTTTCCACCGAAACACAAAGTGGTCAAAGCATATTGATATCTAAATAGATATTTTCAAGAAGCTATGCACTTCATATGACACCTATACTGGTGTGCTTGTTTGTACTTCATTAATACAAAACTTCACACCTTGAGATCAATAGGATCCAAAGCTAGAGGGATTCCATCTTTCATTAATCTCTTTAACCTATCTTACGAAATATACTCTACATATTTGTGCCTTTAGAAGTAGGAGCTTTCATTCATTGGCTACATTACTTTGAACACTGCAACACAGAATTTAAATAACATAATAAAATTCTACATAAATTGAAAAGAAGTACTTCTAAAGTTGACCATCCAAATCGCTTAGGGAGCTTTAATGAGGTTTGTTTCGAAACGTACAAAAGGTTAGACATTTATCCTTCCCCATTTTGAAACACACCCCACGTTCATGACAATCTTTCTAAAATTATTTCATCTATTACAAAAGAAACATTTTTATTATCTAACTCCGTCTATGAGCCTAGGTAAAATAATTAGACTTATTTACTTTGGATTTGTTTTTTCAGATTTCTCCAGTTCTTTCAAGCTTCTTGAATTAGGATGAATCAAATGAAGTCCTAGTTTCTTAAGCCTTGCCTTTTCTTAAATAACCATAATTACCATGAGTATGAAATCATTTATAATGAAGAGCCAGGAATTCTCAACGATAAAAGACTTATATAAATTCCTCCTAAATACTTTAATTTTGCAGCTAGATTCATAATTAATGATGATATATTCGTTATGGAGTAGTTACATGTATAGGAACAAATACATGTTATCTTCACATTTCGTGGTTCACTACTCCCACTAAATTCACAATTACTAAGAAATAAGCACAATTAATATTGAGAAGTCTAATATTGTACATATTATTTGCAACTTATACTCACACAAACATAATGCTAAGTCTGTTTGACCCTTTTCTAAAACTTAAAGAAAAGATCTTACATTCAAACTACTAATATCCGTTAAAGTAGTAAGTTTACTAAACTTATTCAACGGTGTATGACATTACTCCATCAAAATTAGTGACAGACAAAGCATGCAATAATGTAATGAGTTATGATCTTGCCTAGGTATAATTTAGAATTATATACATCATAGTTATTGATGAACAAAGAGTATCATCATGATTTTGCCTTTGGGCGAAAAATCATGACATACATAGCGTTCACTCAAACAGTGAAAAATTGAAACTCATTTTATCATAATTGATGAACAGGAAGTATCATCATTATTTCGCCTTTGGGCAACACAATGACATACAAAGTGTTCACTCAAATAGTAAAGAGAAAACATTTAACCATAATTAGAACAAATGTATACCTTTAATGATGAACCATGCAGTATCTTCTGAATTTCACTTTTAGGTTGAAATTGCAACATACCAACCGCTCTCACAAGCGATGAGTCTCTTCACTATGTGAACAAAGAGTATTATCATAGTCTCGCCTTTGGGCTAAAACCACAACATACCAAACGTTAACTCAAAGGTGAAGAGAAACTCATGTAATCATAATTCAGAACAAAGTATACTTTTATGATGAACTAACAGTATCATCACGATTTTGCCTTTGGGCTAAAACCACAATATACTAAGTGTTCATTTATAACTTATGTTCTGATAAGCAGGTAGTATCATCACAATTTACCTTTGGGCTAAAATTACATCATACCAAGTGCTCTCGTAAACAATAAGTTTCTCTACTATACTATGAGGATGACCTTGTAATCATTATTCAGGATAGTGTATACCTAATGATGAACTAATAGTATTATCACGGTTTTGCCTTTGGGCGAAAACTATGACATACAAATTATTCACTCATAATATATCCTGAGGTGGGGAATAAATATATATAAGTCAATTACATTATAACATTTCATAATTATCATAACTAATGATGCGTCTTTGGACCAGTCCCTAGTTGATAATTAAATAAGCAATGTAGCTGACTATTTCACTAAGTTCCAGTAACATAAACTAAATACATAAGTTTATCATTCACCACAGGTCACTTTGGTAACCACCATTCTAGTAAAACTTATAACAAGCTCTAGTTCATGAAGATGACACGTGCATGCAAGACTAAATTATACATAGAGTCAATGTAAAATTTAAACAATGCAACTAATAAAACCCTGATGCATAAGTGTACAAAAATTAATGTAACTCAAAAAAGAACATGTCAAATCTTTCATATTATGATTGTAATACATCCGGCTCGAAAAATCATTCATACTGAGCTTTTACAGTAAAAAAATAGAAATTAGATGAGCCCAGATTCGCCTAAATACCTGTAACGCCCCGTACCCCAAATATAAGGGACATTACCATCAGTCTACAACGAGACTCAAATCCGGTAGAGTCTCCCCTGTAAACTGGACCTTTCGTCACCTAATAGACACAATGCATACAAGAAATACGCAGTGGAAGCAAATTTAAACCAAATGTATGCACTAAAAATTTGCCACCAATTTTTTTTTCTCAACTCAACTGAAATCCCAACAAGGTAGGACCCGGAGGAACCTGCAAATAACTACGACATTCAAATTTCTCACTTAACAAGGATATAACTGTGATAGAATATATAGCTATGTTTGTTGTTTCCTGTCAAAGTATATATAGTGAGAAAAGATAAAGTAGGAGTTGTATTCATATAAACAAGGTAACATAAGGCTCACAACCGAGCCATAAAACAGTAGCAAAACATCCACTGTGACCGGAGAGAGGGAAACCTACATCAAACTCAAAACAAGGAATCCCTCGCCAACAACGTCGTCACAGCACCACTAAGGATCCTAACTCGATCCACAACCGTCAACTGTAAAACCACGAAAATAATTGGGTGAGAAACTCAGTAGGTAGATCAACCATCCTAATACCATCACATGCAGCGATTAATCCGATAAAAGCTCAAAAGCATTTATAAAAGCAATGCATATTATATAGTTGATTGAAAACATCAGGAAAGTCCTGCATATACATATATAAACAATAGCAGTGTACTTCTGCTAGTATAGCTAAGGAACACGAACGGGTTACCCCAGTCAGAATTTCTTCAAGATCAATACCAAGTACGCACAATTTGACGACTGCAGACTAGACAAGGGCCCCCAACTAATCCAGAGAAGGTTCCCCGACAACCTTCTCCCACGTCTAACACCCATCGGGCAGGCATGCGAACCTCAGCTAAACTAGTTACTCAACACCAC
>MVGT01001068.1:58833-123325 GCA_002174775.1 Macleaya cordata | reverse complement strand
TGGCAAACCAACTCACCCACCCTCGTAAGGGTGAGGATCCCTGGCAAGCCAAACACACTCACCCATAGGGTGCCGGACCATGGCAAGCCAACTCACCCACCCCCGTAAGGGTGAGGATCCCTGGCAGGCCAACCCACGCACCCAAGTCTGCGGGACCTGGCAAACCAACTCACCCACCCTCGTAAGGGTGAGGATCCCTGGCGGCCAACACACACAGATCACTCGAGCGGGAATCCGAGTGGAAGTAACATAGGCACCAGTCCACCCAAGGCATACACGGTTCCCCATGTCGTCGTGAACCCTATCAAGCCCGGTAGTGAGACGCCACTACCGTCTTTAGGCGGTCACAGAAGAAATTCTTTTTTGCCACATTTTCAAAGTTGGGTTTCACATCGAGAAAACACCCGACAAAACAGATTTTCGTCTTTTCCAAAGGGTTTTCAATATATCACATAGTTCTCCAAACATAGCCATGGTTCCATCCACATAAATCGTGATAGTAAAGTTGAAGTCACTTTGTTCACAAACCACGAGAAATATTTCATAAACATGATATAAGGTCAAGCATGCATATTTCCATATTAAAATCAGTTTCTCAATGCTTTCTTCATAACATAAGATGTTGATATCCATAAATTTCATGCCATGCCTTGCATACAAAAGTACATACATAATAGTTCTAAACATGCATTTAAAATAGTTGGGTGCTATTAAGATGAATTGACCACCTACCTCAGAATGCTACTAGGCTGCTCACCGAAAGCCTAATCCCTTCTCGGTTTTCACCCAATGAGGTACAATTCCTCTGAAAGCAACGCCTACAATTAATATAGGAACTCTAAGACCAACCCTATATAAATGTGAACTTTTATTCACGAAAAGAAGATACTAGAAGACAACTATCATCTCTACACCCTATAACATAAAACATCTACACAAAAGAGAATTAGCTATTTTATCTCAAATAGAAGTTTAGAAAAATATTGAAAACATTTAGCAAGCTTCAAATACCAAAACGTAATCCCATATTAAGAATTTGGAAATATGTAACAGTTTTAGGAAAAATAATCACTACAAATCATCGGAAATTCTGAAAATGTTGAAACTAAAAGCAATAGAAAGATAACATCTACATCTATACTTCTCATGAAGAAATCAACAACAGAAAACAAATCGAGAAATGAGAAAAGTACCGATTAATGATACATTTCGCAGAAACAACTAGTTTTTAGAAAACAATAGGCAAATTTTAAAAATCTAAAATAAGATGTCTACTTGTCCAAAATTCATGAAATTTTTACTGAAGATAGATTAAGATGTATGAATCATTAGAAACTAGAAGCACTTCATTTAGATCTAAAATAAGAAAGTTATGAGGGTTTTAGTGTAGCATGCGCAGTTAAATCCGAGAATCTAATTTCGGAATACCACTAAAACTCGATTAAGACACGAAAAATTCAACGTAACTCATGCTAAATTCATCATAACAACAAGCTTCTCTACCAAAATCTCAATTTAACCTAATTCACATTTAGATTTCATTCCTCAAACAAGGATACAAACCCAAAACAGAAACTTTAAGCAAAACCCTAGATTTTTGCTTCCAATCCTTTATCAACAAATCATTTAGATTAAATGATGAACACCTTCACCAAAATTTTCGTTTTTCCTTTAAATACCTCAATTTTTATCATTAAAAATTCATCCAAAACAGAAAAAGAGGTTAAAATCTTACCTCAACTACGAAATCAGGCCTTAGAAACATCATTTCTCCACCTTTAGACTCCTTCAACAAGATCTACAACAACAAGGCATTTGAAGCAAACCCTAGGTTATTTATAAATGAAATCAGTAGAAATTAAAGGCATTTGGGTCAGAAATTCATACCCAAAAAGGAAGCAAAAAGGGGAGTAATGGTGGGGCTGATCTCCCCTCCTCTTTCCTTCTTCTTCTTCTTCTTCTTCTTCTTCTTCTTCTTCTTCTTCTCTGCATTTTCTGCTGCTGCTGTTGTTATTATTATTATTTTTTTCTTCTCTGCTACTTCTGCCAACTCCCCCCCCTCTCTCTTCTCTAACGTCTCCCTCTCAATCTCTCTCTCAACGCACTCTCTCTTTTTCTCCCTCTCTCTCTGTCGAGTCTCCCTCTCTCCTCCTGTTTTTTTCTTCTTCTCTTTTTCTCTTGCAGCTGCTGCTGCTCCCCCTTTCTTTCTCCTCTCCAACGTCCTCTCCCTCTCTCTCTCTCTCTTTCTCTCTCTCTTTCTCTCTCCCTCTCTCACTCTCTAACGATTTCTCTCTTTCTCTCTTTTCTTTTGTTTTGTTTCTTTTCTTTCTTTTTTTTTGATCAGCACATAGCTGATTGAAGAAGAGGACGGTGGGTTAAAACCCACGGGCTGAACCTAGGTCGCGGGTTGAGCCACAAGTTTGGCCAACCCGTGACCCAATATTTTGGTGTAAAAATCCCTTTCTTTTTTTTTTCTTTTTTTTTTATTCTTCTGTGACAAGAGTATACCTTCAAGGTGTAGAGTTCAACTCCAAAATTTATAAATCTTCAAAGTACATCTCATTAATTTATTTTGTGCACAAGTATATAACCCACGAAAATTACAATAATACCCCTCAAATGTGTGTGTTCCTTGTGCACCATGCCACATATTTCGCCCCAAAAAGAAAAGTTATTGACTCATTGGGTTGAGTCATAGGGTTGATTCACGGGGTCTCACAATACCAATAGACAGTAAACTGGCTCCAATTTCATTTCAATTTCAAAAATCAGGATCTGGTTTCAGTGGATTGGGTTCTATTAAGTTCAATTTAGATTAGTAGTAAAGCAATTCTGGTTCTAATTAGACATTGAGTTGGTTCTGGTCTAATTAATTGGTTCTGTTCAAGGTCTATAATAGGTTCTTACATTATAGTTCGAAGCCATTAGTTGTGGTTCTAATTCTAAATCTGGTTAAGAAAATTGGTTCCGTAGGCCAATAAGGGCCTTTCCCAGTAAGTTGGATCAGGCAATTTAGGTCGAGTCATACAAGGTCCGGTTCGGTTAAACTCAAAATGAGTTAACTCGGTTCAAATAGGGTAACTCTATTACTACCAACAGTTAACACGTTCTATCTTCTTATGAGTTTTTTTTAAGAACCCAAAAGGCCACGTCAACATCTACTTCTCTAATACAAGAGAAAAGAATAAACAGAAGCCCTAGCAAAAATCGGACATCAACCCGCCGCCACCTAATACTATCTATACATATCCGACGGCCGAAAATCGTTCATGAATATTAGACAACAAAAATCGTACATCAACTCCTAAAATAACCGTTAATGACCGAAAAACTACAATTCGTCAGAAACTCCATTAAATCCGGTAAGCCCTCATTAATTAACATAGAAAACCGAACCCAAATAGATAAATCTAAGAACCTCTTTTCATAAGCAAAGAACCATCATCAATCTTTTATCACAAACCAAAAGGAATTAAATAGGATATTAAGAAATTAAAACCTTAAGACTGAAATCCTTATGAAATCGGTCAAGATCTACAAACATTAATTCTAGATGCATCAATCACACACCAAAATAGTAAACATTCAACCCACTTCCATTCGATTAATATATATATATATATATATATAGGTTAATCCTTATCAAATCAGTAGATCGATTAAATGCTTTGGTTGTATTATTTTGTTTTATTTTATTTTATCAAAAAAGAAAATAAAACTATAAGAAACAGTGTACGATGTTTGTACACTTAAACCTATCGATTAAAGAAATCGGCCAAAAGCATCTATACAAACTCATAATTCAATCTCCATTACAAAACGGCAAAGCATGAATATTAGAACTCAACACTCTGAAAACATATGTTAACTATTATGTTTGTGTATCAACATTATGTGGAAATAAAACATGAACTAAGAGGATCTTGATAATCATGCTAACCACATTAATTTAATCAAGGAGACGTGCCTTACATCGCAAATCCAAAATCACTGTGAAGCATTGAAGATAGTGGGGTGATCGTTTTATGTCTCTACCCATAATCACCATTAAACTTGAGAGATGAGTGCAAACTGATGGAGAGTTTTTGGTACTAGAATTTGGTGAGAGTAAGAACCCTAATCACCTATAATATACTTATATACTACCTATTTCATTATAGGTAGTGATTGAGTGTTTCCCTACACAATTTAATAAGATAGCCCTCACAACTTGTGGGCCTCATAGATTGGGTTAGATAAAGCTCATGTTTGCAAACATATTGGATCACCATACTGGGTTATGTGGGCCACAAGTTCTTACAGACGGAGCTTGTGAGTTTTTGAGGATAGGGAAAAGAAGACTGGCGAAATGATTTTGGATATCAAAACTCTAGCCTTCAATTGGGCATCAACGTATAAATTATTCCATGGTGCTAGTTTCTAGGATTTTGTTTTTGGTAGGAGGGGACTAGAGTTATGCTCTAGTTATCATAGTTGCGGTCTTCGAATTTTCTTTTCTTTTTTCTCTCTGCTTTTTGCATGTAAATTTTTTACCGTTTTGGCCTAACTAATAATAAAGAGTGTTGTAATTGCCACTTAAGTTTTTTATAGGTTGTGGCCTAAGTTTGTTTAATTTTAATCAATTTAATATAAAAATATTTTTTATTAGGGGGTGGCCTCCCTTTTATTTTTTTAAACTATTTTTAAACTTATTATGTAATACTCGGTTATCCAAAAGCTACTAATGTTGGGGGCAACCACTTCTGATAAGGGCACCACATTAGAGTTAAGGATAAATAGGGTTTATATTTATTATATAAACTAATCTAATAAGAACATTTTTTGCTCCCATCGATTAGAAGAGAGAGGGAGAAAGAGAGGGGTCGGCTAAGGCCGAGAGGGATAACTCTGGAAGAAGAACCTGGAGATCTCCATGTTGCTTGAAGGTTTGAGCAAAGAAAGAAGCGAGTGCGAGAGAGAGAGAGAGTGCAGACTTCGAGTTGCAGAAAGATTATCTTCTTCTTCCTTGCGGATTGGGAGACAACTTTACTTTGAGGCAAGTAGTAACTTACTCCTTTAGTGTAGACTTAGGTTTTCCTTGTTGCTTGATACTTACTTGATGATTGGCATGAGAACCTAGACACTTTACTGTTTCCATGATAACTACATGAATAAATTCATGTAATCCATGTTAGTTTGATGTGTTTTATGTTTTTAAGGGTTAGAATGCATGGAAGCTATGTATATATGATGAATATATGAATCCCTAATGTTTATAGGGGTGAAAACCAAGTTTACACGGAGTTTGAATGAAGAACAAAACTTAGAATTACAGAAAAACCCAGGGGGTATCGATACCCACACGACAGGTATCGATACTGGCTGAAACCTGACCTGCAGGAGAGGCCAGTATCGATACTAGGCTCTAGTGGTATCGATACCAGCCCTGCCTGACATGACAGTTGAGGTTGGTATCGATACCAACCAAACTGGTATCGATAACAACTGACCTAAAAGCCATATTTAAGTTATTTTTGTGCTCTTAATGAAATTTGGCTTTTGTTTAATGAACATCATGATATGTAACCTGCATATTATATGAAAATATGTATTTATGAGCAAAGAATGCATGCATAAACTCTTCGTTGAATACTATTATGATGAAGATCACTTGTAGACACCTATAACATGAAAGAAAGCTTCATAAGGTTGATGTGTGCTTAAACAACTTGTTTGGCTTGAGTGCAAACATAGTTTAGGTCCTATATAGACCTGGTCCTCTCCAAGCGAGGTCTACGGAATCGCCAAGTGAGGTCTACGAAATCACTTAACACGTAAGTAATGCCGAAAAGGTTACCAGTGTTCGGGGGACGGATTTTCGAGGCGGTTCATCAGATTCACGTGGCGCATAGCCATCGAGTGAACTACAGGGACGGGTGAAACATGGGTAGTAACTAGAGAGCACTACTTGTTGCGATAACTTAAACTTAACTGAAGATCATAAAACACAATAGTCGTGAAATCTGTGAATCCTTTATCTTGCTACTCTTTGCATACTTTATCTCATGACATATCTTGTATTTATGTTAATACACTTACCCTTGTAAAGAATATGGTTAACCCGAATCTAAGCCAAGGGAACTAGTGAACTTGCTGGCTAGTTTTTGACCTAGCACCACTATTTTACAGGTCCAGGACAACCAGCGAATCCTCGGTAGAGGCAGTGATCATGTTAAGATAGGAATAAAACTTCGGAGACTTCGTTAAGTTCTATGAAGATGTAGGACTTTACTTTTGCTTGAATTCAGTTTGATTTGGACGTTGTTTACTCCATTGTTATTTGGGAATATTCGTTAATTCGTTTGTTCATTTGTCATCTTATCATAGAAGTTAATAAAATTTATTTCAGCTTTATTTTACTTGTGTTGAATGTGAGTGCAAGCTTCTTGTTAGCTTGGTGTAATGCGTACACCCTAAAGCTACAGGTGGTTAATGGTTCTGTGAGAATGCCCAATTCTCATTGAGTAGGGGCTGCATACCTGAAATGTGAGGGCGGGGTATTATATATTAATAACTAAAATAAATTTATTAGGATATAAAAGATTAGGTTAAAGAGAGAAAATTAGAAAATTGACTTCACCTTCAATGGATTTATTCGCTCCATCATCAACGAATTTTTCGTTGTTGATTCGGCCTCAAGCATCTGAGCATTAAATCCCTTATGTAGTAGGGTTTATTTTATATAGATTTTATGGATGATGATTCTATTTATAGTAAAACTCCATTAATGAGTGATATCTATAAAAAAACTCAATTGATGAGATGGTTGGTACTTCAAATCTCGTAAATAATACTCAATCACATCATTCGAAGGTATTGTCAGAATATTTTTCAAATTTTTATTATTATTTTGTTAAAAAAAAACAAGATCAAAATTTAGGGCTCATGAACAAGACTTGACCACGTAGGGGCGAGTCCTAGTGCGAAGACTCATCCGCCCGAGGCCAATTCTTGCACTTAGGACTCCCCCATCCACGGGCAAGCCTTAGCATCGAATCTCCTCCTCCTGAGGCCGAGACCTCCCATCATGACTCCCTTATCCAAAAACAACCAAAAAAATTGAGATTAAAGAAGAAAAACGAACCATTACCCTTCTTCTTCGTCGGATGGTAGAGGAAGGGCTGGATTGAGTCGCTTCAACCTCGCCATCGACCTTCTCCTTCATTGAATGTTCTCAAATGCAAAAAAAATACACTTGATTTTTTCCTCTAAATGGTGGTTTAGGAGCTCGGCCTCAAGGGGTCATGAACTCGACCTGTAGGGTTTTAGAAATGAAGGGAAAAAGAATAAGGGAAAAGAAAGAGGGATCATTTTATTTTTTGGGTTAAAAGTTTTTTGTTTTATTGAAAATAATAATTAATGTTTAGAAGTGGGATACTTCTAATCAAAATGTGGGATAAAAGTGATAAATCAAGGGATACCCCTGAGTGTGGGGCACAATCTATTAAAACCTTAAGTGTTAATATCAACACTCATAATAAAGTCTTGCCTTCATAAAACGAAAAAATGAGTCTGATGAACCTGAGCCAGTTACAGAATTAGGAAAAAGAAAACACCTTAACATTTTGAAATGATTCAACGTTGTATCCCTACTGCATTTGCTTCATTTTTTCACCTTAATAGGAACATAAAATGCCATGGATGAGATGGCAGAATATTTTTAATGGAATACAAATGCTTGAAATATGCCATGCTACTTGTGTGAACTATAACATGCTTGTGTGAACTATAACATGCTTTAGATTGAATACGTTATATAATGGTATGTTTGATTTGTTTAAACATGAATGTATATTGTATGGTCAAGCGCTCGGGTATGCTAAATATATTGTGACTGCATGTTAGATAATAAACCATGATTTTATGTATGTATATTAGTGAATACCATAATTTTATATGTATGATTAGAAATAGTAAAATGATGAAATAACATATGTAGATGCATAGTAACTTTATTGAATGAAGAGTATATGATACACCTTTGAAATTACATATGTACATCCTTGATTTCCGGTGCACCGGGTAACTTAATTGTACCTTTTCCTTTGACATAGGTGGTGCTACCATCACCAAATGTTACAACTCCACCAACATGACTTTTGAATTGACTAAAACATGATTTGTCACCAGTCATGTGCCTGCTACAACCACTATCAAGAAACCAATCAAGTGAGTTACATGCTTTATAAGCAATCAAAGCAACATTAGCCTTTATCTCACATTTCTTAACCCACACAGTTTTTTCTTTGGTGCTATCTAGGATGGGTTTAGTGGTTGTAGGAACAACTACCTTGGTTTTAGTAGGTTCCTTCTTTGAGTTGTGAGGGGTTTAAACTTTGGATACATTACCTTGTGTATTCCTTGTGAGTTTTGAGATCTCACCGGATAAGTTCCTTGCTTTTGCTTGCAATTCTTTGTATTGATAGATAAGATTTTCCTTTCTTTGTTTATTGAAAGTATCTTCCATATAAATTTTGCAAGTATTTTACAAGTGACCTAAAACACCACAATAAGAACATACTTCAGCAAAATATGTGCCTTTTAACTTAGCCAGATTTTTGTTGGCTTGAGTGAGTATGCTCTTTGGAGGAATTTTTTGAGTATGTTGCTCCTTGGCTTTCACAAACTTTGATCCTTGTGGTGAGTTGGAACTAGTTGTAACATCATAACCCAATCCCTTCTTATCATTTACAGTCTTGGCTGTATTCAACAAGTTATATATAAAGTTAGAACCATAATTAAATTTATCTAACAAGTCATTTGATAAGATCAAGTCTCTCTTGGTTGAGGTAAGAGTGGAATCAAGAGTCTTGATTTTATCTAAGGCTTCCCTAAGATCCAACTCAAGAGAGTTAATCTTGGTAAGTAGCCTTGAGATCTCCCCTTCAAGCTGTTTTGTTTTGATGAAACTTTCTTGCAACTTGGTCATGGTTTCATCTCGTTCAGTTTGAATGAATGTCAACTTTTCAAGGAGATTAACGTACAATTCTTCCAGATCTATTTCTTCATCACTCTCCTCATGTTCACTAGAAGTGTCAGCATTTTTTAAAATCTGTGAGAGAGTTGCAGTCATAGCATTCATTTCTTCTTTGATTTTTTCATCACTAGTTTCACTAGTATCGGAGGATGAATCGGAATCGTCTAGTGTGACTTTCATTGCTTACTTGGTTTTGGCCGGAGCTTTGTTTGGACATTCATTAGCCATGTGTAGACAGCCATGACATTTGAAGCATTGTACTTCTGTGGAGTTCTTTTTCTCAAACTTTTTTATCAAAGTTATTGAATTTGTCATGAGGCCTTATTTTGGAAGATGAGCCAAACCTTGACTTTTGAAACTTCTCCTTTTTGTTCTTCAAGAAGGTCTTGAATTGTCTTGTGAGAAGAGCCATTTCTTCATCACTAGAGAAGTCTTTCTCTTCCTTGGAGCTTTTTGAGGCTGTAAAAGCAATGTTTTTTTATTTCCTTGAAGATTTGAAACCAACCTCAAATGTCCTTTAATTCCCTGCAAGTTCTTCAGGTAGAATAGCATCAATATCTTTACTCTCCTCAATAGCCGTAACTTTAGCTTGAAATCTCTCGGGAAGAGATTTCAAAACTTTACAAACTATTTTGGAGTTAGAAATAACTTCACCCAATCCAAATGAGTTGTTGACAATGTCATTCAATTTAGCATGAAATTCATCAAAGGTTTCATTGTCATCCATTCTAATAGTTTCAAATTGGGTAGTCAATATTTGAAGCTTTGCTATTCTAACAGTCCTAGCACCTTCATGGGTGACCTCTAAAATGTACCATGCTTCCTTGGCTACTTCGTAATTAGAGATGCGAAGAAATTCGTCGGCGGTGACAGCAACGTAGATAACATTGAGTGCTTTACTATTTCTAGTAGCTGCCTCACTCTCATCCAAAGTCCATTGGTCTTCCAGTTTGGGAACTTCCCTAGAGTTGTCTCCGGTACCAGTCATCATGGTAGGAGGAGTCCAAGCTACTTCTACAGTTCTCCAAACTCTTAGGTCTAGGGACTTTAGGAAAGCCCTCATTCTAGCTTTCCAGTAAGGATAGTTGCTACCATTAAATAATGGTGGTTTGTTTACAGAACTACCTTATCTTTGTGAATCCATTTAGTCACAACACAGATCACACTTAGGTTGTTAAACCAAGCAAGTAAACCTGCTCTGATACCAATTGAAAGTCTAAATGTCCTACGATTTTAGTTGGATTAACCGTATGTCAATATGACTAGGGTTAAGTATCACACAATGACCTAATAAAAATTATAAAAGTGATAAAGAACAGAATAATAATCTCCAACAAGAGTATTGACTTATTCGATTCTTAATATGTGGAATTAAGAGCAAGAATCGAATATTTCAATCTCATAAAAAATGTGAAAATATACACAAGAGATTTTATTTACGAGGAAACCCAAACTGGGAAAAACCCCAGGACCTAGTCCAGAAAAGAATCCACTAAAAGTTAATGAAAACTTACAAACCAATTTACCACTTGATGGACACGAATTACGACTCCCTATACGCTTCAACAGCTATGGTGTACAGTTCTTCCACAAATTCAAACTCCACAAATTTGCCTTTTAGTGGACAGTGATGCGTCTCCAACTTGAACTCTACAAGTCCTGCACCTTAAACCAATATGCGACTCCTCGAGTATATCACCACGAGCTTGACACTCTAAGGTCAACCATCGAAAATCTACCGGCACACAAAAATAGAGTTTTTGGTTTGAAATGGGAAGGATTTGAACCAAGTTCAACAAGCTTGGAATCTATAAATTTTAACCTAAACTCTCCAAGCACTTGTTGAGGTTAGGAGTGATTGGTTGATTTGAACAATGGAAGATCAACCCCTATTTATAGTGAAATGTCCAGATCTAAATCAGAATAAATAAGTTTATTTCTTAGACATCATTATATGAGATGGGAGGTCATTCCATTATCCCTCTTATCCCACTCATGAGTGTTTCCTACGCACCAATAAACCAACTAAGAAATGCTTAGGTGGGTATGTGCAAAAAGTTGAAAAAGAATCTCTTTATAGCTCAAAAAATCACCAGAAAAGTTTGATTCGGGGCGATGGTTTCGAAACCAAGATGATTGGTTTCAAAACCAATAGGTAGTTTCGAAATCAATGCCTTTGGATTTAAAACCAAACTGGCACTGATGTTTTCTTGTCTTTTAGTTTCGAAACCAACAGGTTTAGTTTCGAAACCAAACTTCATCTATCATCAGTTAAAGTTTGGTTTCGAAACCAAGCTGTTTATTTCGAAACCATATATCATCTGATACTCTAGACTCTAACTCAAGTTACAAATACATTCTTGAGTTTACTTTTGACACGAAAATTAACAAACAGAACACATGAGAAAACTCATAGACCTTACAAAGTTAAGAAAGGAGCGAAGAACGCAAACTTAGCGTACGTTGTAGTGAAACCTATGATTCTCAAAATGATAGTGGAAGCTCAACTGCAGGATGAGACGCTTCAAGCATTGCAAGCATAGATCCAGGCAAATGAGGCACCCCCAGATGGACTTTAGGAGCCGACGGTAGAATATTATTCCTAGGTAGGTTATGCGTACCAGAGAAAGAGGAGCTAAAGACGGAGATCCTAGCGATGGTGCACAAGTCTACATTTTCGATACATCCATGGAACACGAAGATGTACCAAGACTTGAAACGGTAATTCTAGTAGAAAGGAATGAAGATGGATGTGGCATAATGCATTGCAAAGTGTCTCATCTGTCAACAAGTTAAGATAGAACACCAAAAACTCGGTAGAACCGTTGAAGCCACTAGAAACTACAGAGTGGAGGTCGGACTTCATCAACATGGACTTTGTTAGGGGTTTACCAAAAACCCAACAATGCCATGATAGTATCTGGGTGATCATTGATAGACTCACTAAGTCGGCACATTTTTCCTTGTATGTAAGTAAACCGATACGATTGCCACGTTAAGTGCCTTTATGTTAAGGAAATTTTTTTACACCATGGTGTACCATTATCGATTGTTTCAGATCGAGATCTGCTTTTCAAGTCGAAATTTTAAATAGGATTCCAAAATGCTATGGGAACAAAGCTTAACTTAGCATGGCGTATTACCCACAGATTGACGGCCAATCGGAAAAGATAATATAAATCCTAGAAGATATGCTTCGAGTATGCGCCATGGACTTTCAAGGGAGTTGGAGCGAATTCGGACAACGTAAAGTAGACAGAAGAGCTACGCAGATTATAGGAAGAGACCACTCGAGTTTAACGTGGGAGACCACATATTCTTGAAAGTGGGTCCTAAGCCCAGAATCAAGCGATTCGGGAAGAGAGGGAAGTTATCGCCTTGATATATCGGACCTTTCGAGATCCTTGAATGAGTTGGGGAGTTGGCGTATTGGTTGGCGTTACCGTCACCACTCGCGGGGGTACATAATGTTTTTCATGTGTTTATGCTTCGACAGTATCACGCTGACCCATCACATGTCATTGAGTGGCAGGATGTGGAACTCAGTGAGGATACTACGTATGAGGATTAAACCTCTTTGTATCTTGGATACGAAGATACAGGAACTTCGTAACAAGTCAATTCGGTATATGAAGGTGCAGTTGCAACATCATAGCCCAGAGAAAGCAACCTGGGAGTTAGAATCAACTATTCTGGAGAAGTATCCAGCATTATATTTAGGTATGTAGTCTGAACCTATTGTGAATTTTGAATTTCGGGATGAAATTATTTGTAGGGAGTGATAGTGTAACACCCTAGATTTTCTTAGTTTGGGTTAGACCCAAAAGTGGGCTTCAAGGCCATGGGCCCAAAACAACCCATAAAATTGTTTGGACATAAGTCCAAAAGAGTTTAGTTAGTTAGTGGGGTAGAAACATAGAAACCTTGCGCTAGGATCCATGCTTGCATAAAATGAAATGAAAATGAGAATTTTTAAGTGTTTTAGTGAGAAAAGGAACTAATATATATTACTTAAAAAAATATAGGTGTGGGGCGTCCAAGTGGGCCCCACACATTAAATGAAAAACGTGGACAACACATTAGGTGCGCCCCTTTAGTTGGGTGTTTGGGTTTTTTAAACTTCTTTTTAAAACAAAACTCTATCTTTTAAAGTGTTTTGAAAATTATAAACACCTATCTATTTTAGATAAATACTACTGATAAGCACACATATATTACAGTTAGTACCCCTATATTTATATTAGTCAGTTAATTATTTGGCTCTATTTGAATTAATTAGTGTATTCTATTTGTGTGTAAAGAATATGAGTGGAATGAGCAAAATTCAGCTAAAATCATCAAAATTGATAAAGGCAACCCCAAAAGTATTTGGGCAGCCATGTGATTTAATATAATAAATGATGACATCATACTGATGTCATCAAATACTCAATTTCTGGTTGCTCAATACGTTTGGAAGGTGGATAATTAAGTTTATAGTAGAAAATAGATTTTTGTTTTCTTTATAAAAATACTTCTCTCTAGTGGACCCACCAATCTCCAACGTGTGCTATTGACAAAATTGAGTTCTACAGCAACAAGTGGTCCCACGATGATGTCACCAATTAGGTAGGATCTAATTAGAATATCTCTGATGGAAATTCCAATTGGACACGGAGAGTTAAAGGAGGTGGATTCGGCGGTATTCCTTGTATAAGAATAAAGACAGTACCCAACAGGGGATGGTGAACGAAAAAAGACAAGAAGAGGAAGAAAAGATTGCTGCCCAATTCGATCGAGTAGAGACCGAGAGAGAGAGAGTGAAAGTGGTGTAACCTTTGGGTAATTTTTGTAAGTACACTAATTTAATCAATGAAATATTATTTAATTATTTCTTCAATTATGTGTAACTAAACCCTCAACTAAGGTTGAGGATGAAGCTTTGTGGATGATACAATGATAGTGTATGGATATTTATTTTTCTTCTCGGAAGTGGTATTAATGTTTTAATTATTCTAGCTTCTAATAATTGTTAGGGATGAAACCTCGGACACATGTGATGATCTTACATGTAGTTTGGGATAGTTTTCTACCAATTATCAACTTGGTTTTGTAAAGTATTAAATCAAAATTGGATAATCTGTGTTTTTTCTATTTTTCGGATACTTAGGTTAATTTATTTTTGATCCTTTAAGTGAAGTGGAATAATATATTAGGTTACTTTAAAAAAGGGTTTTAATGTTCAATCTTCCATGCTAGTGCTTTTGATTACTAGCCTGGTATGTGGTTAACGAGAAGAAAATTGGTATCCATACATAATATTATTGTGGGTTCTACAAAGTGGATTCCGAAACCTTGGTAATTTATCTCATCGATTTACTCAATTGTTTTCAATTCGCAGGTTAATTTTATTTGCTCAATTTTAATAATTAGTTTTTAAATCATCTCTGAATTCAAATTACTAGGACTAGGATTTAATTAATTTTAGATTTAGTTTGATACTTTTTATTCTTGTCCTCGTGGGATCGACCTCGTAATACGAGCCATATCTCTATATGATTCGTGCACTTGCGAGTATTATTTGATTTAAATTAATCTTTTAATTTAGGTTAGTTTAAATTCACATCAAGTTTTTGGCGCCGTTGCCAGGGATAAGTAACGGTATTCAAATCGGATTTAGGTTAATTAAATTTTTCTTTCTAGTTTTTATTTTTTCTGTTTAAAAAAAGAATTATTAGGTATAACTTTTTATATTTAATTTAATTAGTTCTTTCAGTTCCTTTTTACGGTTTAGGTGTTTTGTTTTTTTTTATTTTACAGGTTTCTAGAGAAGAAGTGAAAAGTGATTGAGCGTGCTGAAGGATCGGATATAAGTTTATTTATATTCATCATTAACGGACTTCTCCCGGCGTATTAAGTTAACCTCACAGAAGGTTACACGCCGGAGGTGAGCAAATCTAAACACCGCATCAGCACGCGGTTACTGGTCGCTTTTGTGTGCTAGATTTAGGTTACAATTTTAAAGATTTAGTGTTGGGTACTTTTATCTTTTAAGAAATACGAGTCACCCACTCGTTAGGATAATTAATTTGAAGGATCACCGTCTAAAATCGAGTAGAAACCAAATTTAGGACAGGTAGAGCTCGTAGGAAAACTCTAGATTTTTGATACAGTCTATCAAGTGACGTACATAGACTCCCTTTCTATCTTATGAAGTGAAAAGCAAGTCGACTAGTGAGGTTAATTGGAATGCTTCCTCTTCTCACCTCTTTGTGAGAGGAGTCTTGCCTTCTAAAGAAAGGGAAGCACCGATTAACGTAACGCAAGTTTAGACAAGCGATTCACGGACTCGGAATTAAGGGTTTTTGCGTATTGAACTGGAGTACGTGTCAGATTTCAAAGAGTAGGGGCAATTTCTTTTTCGTTTCTTGTGTGGTGTATTCCTAGAATTATTTAAATCAGTGATCTTAGATTATTAGGATTGCTTGTTTATTTACAGTCTCGGTGCGCATCATCTCAGGATCCTTCCTTGCATTTTAGTTTAGAAAGCCTTTAGTCTTTTTGTTTTAAAAAAAAAGGGTAGTACCAGTGAGGTCACACTGGAAAACATAATTGAGATATCTGAAAATCCTATTTTCTTTGACGAAGAATCAGTATATTCTTCGGAAAACGGTTCGTCAACTTTTTCTAAGATGGGGGATAGAAATCAAATTCAGGGTAGAACCCTTAGAGATCAATATACTCCAATTCAGATTACGAACCCGTCATGTATTGTGTTGCCTGCAATTCGGAGAAATTTTGACTTGAGAGCGGCAATAAATTAGTTATCTCTTTTTCATGGTCTAGATTCTGAAGATCCATACCTCCATGTTAAGGAATTCTTAGATATTTGTTCCACCGTCAAATATAACAGTGTTAATGAGGAACAAATTCGTCTTCGTCTGTTTCCTTTCTCTTTGAAGGACAAAGCCAAGTCCTGGTTGTACTCCTTGGAACCCAATTCCATCACTACTTGGAATGAGTTGTGCAATAAATTTTTGATTAAATTCTTTCCTATGCACAAAACTACCAACTATCGTCGACTCATAATGCAATTTTCTCAAAACGATGGTGAACAGTTTTTCACATGTTGGGAGAGATTTAAGGATCTTATCCTAAAATGCCCACACCATGGTTTTGGAAAATCACAGTTAGTCCAATTCTTCTTTGAGGGTCTTTCACCACAAAACCGTCAATTAATTGAGTCTAGAAGTGGTGTGGATTTCATGTCTATGGAGGAGGATGCTTTGTGGAGATTTCTTGAGTCTTTGTCTGAAACATCTCAGCAATGGGTGTATTCAGGTAGGATTGACAAGGTAGCTCCACAAGTGTCTTCACAACCTAAATGGGGTGGAATTTATGAAGTTAATGAGGAGGTAGATCTAAGTGCTAAAATAGCTAGTTTAACTAGAACAGTGGAAGCTTTATCCATGAGTAAAGGAGAGAGTTCTTCTGTTCATGCCAATAGTGAAGTGTGTCAATTATGTGGGAGTCCTTCTCACACAACTCAAACGTGTCCTTCTATTGCATCATTTCATGAGTATATAGCTGAGCAAGCTAATGCTCTTAACACATATAAGAAACCGTTTGGTAGTCCTTTCTCTGACACATATAATCCTAACTGGAGGAACCATCCTAATTTCTCATGGAGTCAAGGGCAGACTCAGAATAATCAAATAGTGCAACCCCCTGTGCAGGCACATATGAATTATCCTCCTATTCCCCATCAAGCTCCTCCGTATATCCCACCACATCAGAGGAAGCCATCTTTAGAGGAAACCCTTCAACAATTCATGCAAACCACTAATCAGGCACTCCTAACTAATAGCCAAGAACTCTCTATTCTAAAAACTCAAATAGGTCAATTAGCAACTGCTTTAGGAGAGCGTGAGAAGGGTAAATTCCCTAGTCAACCTGTACCTAACCCAAAGGGTCAATTTGAAGTCAAAGATCCCTCCAACTTAAGTTCTCGTGAGCAAATTTAGGCCATCACAGCCCTTAGTCTAAGTGCCTATCATGAACTAGACTAAGTGCTTTAGGTAGACAGGTAGACGACATAGTCCAAGTGCCTAGTCAGGATGAGGGAATTGATGAGAGTCAGTCGCAGAAAAGTGTAGAACAGGATAGGATCACTTCATCAGCTGAACCAGAGAGTCAGAGTCCTAGTTATGTCCCAGTGCAACCTGTAGCACCACCTGCAAAGACTTTTGTCCCTGCTGCTCCTTTCCCACAAAGGCTTCAAAAGCCTAAGAAGGGTAATCATTATAATGAGATAATGGAAGTGTTTAAACAAGTAAAAATAAATATCCCATTTCTCGATGCAATTCAACAGGTCCCTTCTTATGCCAAATTCTTGAAGGACTTATGTACAGTCAAGTGTGGGTTGAATGTGCATAAGAAAGCCTTCCTCTGTGAACAAGTTAGCTCCATTCTGCAACACCGTACCCCACCTAAGTACAAAGATCCTGGATGTCCTACTATTTCATGTGTCATAGGGGATCATAAGATTGAGCAAGCTTTGCTTGACTTAGGTGCGAGTGTTAATCTGCTACCTTATTCTGTATACGAGCAACTTGGTCTCGGAGAGTTGAAACCCACGAAGGTAACTTTGCAGCTAGCAGATCGCTCTGTCAAGATACCTCGTGCTATTGTTGAGGATGTACTCATTCAGGTTGATAAATTATTTTTTCCAGTAGACTTCATTGTCTTAGACACCCAACCTGTAGCTAATCCCAACAACCATATCCCTGTTATCCTGGGTCGTCCATTTCTAGCGACTTCAAATGCTCTGATTAACTGTAGGAATGGTGTTATGAAAATCTCTTTTGGTAATATGTCAGTTGAGCTTAATGTTTTTGACATAAGCTCTAAACCACCAGACTTTGATGAGGTTTCTCAAGTTAACCTTATAGAGAGTCTAGTTCATGATAGGTTCTTGCAGTCAAGTTACAAGGACCCATTAGAGGAGTGTTTAGCTCATTTTGGTTATGATTTTGATATAGATAGTGTTACTGAAGAGGTCAATGCATTATTAGATTCTACCCCTCTCATGGACACAGAAACTTGGAAAGCCAGAGTAGAACCCCTACCACCTATTGAGTCTAAACATGTCCCGTCTGTTGAGTCACCACCTAAATTGGACTTAAAACCATTACCATCTGAGTTGAAATATGCATATTTAGGTCCAAATGAGAGTCTTCCTGTCATTATTGCTTCTGAGTTAACTAAGAAACAAGAAGACAAACTAATTAATGTCCTTAGGGATCACAAATTAGCCATAGGGTGGACCATAACAGATATTAAGGGTATAAGTCCTTCAGTATGCATGCATCGTATCCATTTAGAAGAAAATGCCAAAACTTCACAAGAAATGCAACGTAGGCTTAATCCAAATATGAAAGAGGTTGTCAGAGCTGAAGTCCTAAAGTTATTAGATGTGGGTATCATATACCCCATTTCGGATAGTTCTTGGGTCAGCCCCGTTCAGGTTGTACCTAAGAAATCAGGGATTACTGTAGTCCAAAATGACCAGAATGAGTTAGTTCCCACTCGTATGACCACCGGGTGGCGAGTTTGTATCGACTACAGAAAGTTGAATTCGGTCACGAGGAAAGACCACTTTCCTCTTCCTTTCATCGATCAAATGCTTGAGAGATTAGCCGGTCATTCATATTACTGTTTTCTTGATGGTTATTCTGGTTATAACCAAATACCTATTGCACCAGAGGATCAAGAGAAGACTACCTTCACTTGTCCATTTGGTACGTTCGCCTATCGTCGCATGCCCTTTGGGTTATGCAATGCGCCCGCTACTTTTCAGCGGTGCATGATTAGTATCTTCTCTGACATGGTAGAGCGTTTCCTAGAGGTATTCATGGATGATTTCTCAGTATTTGGATCCTCTTTTGACGAGTGTCTCCAGCATTTGAAATTAGTTCTTATCCGTTGTGAGGAGAAAAATCTCGTTTTGAATTGGGAGAAGTGTCATTTTATGGTTCGTAAGGGAATTGTCTTAGGGCACGTTATTTCTGACAAGGGCATAGAGGTAGATAAAGCTAAGATTGACTTGATCTCTAGTCTTCCTGAGCCACGTACAGTGAAAGAAATTAGGTCTTTCTTAGGTCATGCTGGTTTTTATCGTCGATTCATTAAAGACTTTAGCAAAATTTCTAGACCACTTTGTAATTTACTTGCTAAAGATGCTGCTTTTGTCTTTGATGATGAGTGTTCAAAAGCTTTTGAGAAGCTTAAGTTGTTGTTGACCTCAGCCCCTATTATTCAGCCCCCTGATTGGAGTGAGCCCTTTGATATTATGTGTGATGCATCTGACTATGCAGTTGGAGCAGTTCTAGGGCAACGCATAAATAAGTTACACCATGTAATTTATTATGCAAGTAGGACACTAAACGATGCACAATTGAATTATTCCACCACTGAGAAGGAGCTTTTAGCAGTTGTGTTTGCCTTAGACAAGTTTAGGTCTTATCTGTTAGGATCTAAAGTCATCATCCACTCTGATCATGCTGCACTTAAGTACCTTCTTTCAAAGAAGGATGCTAAGCCGCGGTTGATTCGTTGGATATTATTGCTACAAGAGTTTGATATTGAAATTCGGGACAAGAAAGGTTCTGAAAATGTGGTAGCAGATCACTTGTCTAGGCTTATCGTAGATTCTTCATCTGAGTCCTTACCTATTGTCGAGACATTCCCTGATGAACAACTCTTTACTACTTCCCAATTACCTTGGTTTGCTGATATTGTGAACTATCTTGTTACTGGCGAAATGCCATCACATTGGACTAAACAAGATAAGTCTAAATTTTTAACCGAGGTACGTTACTTTTTCTGGGATGATCCTTACTTGTTTAAGTATTGTCCTGATCAAATCATTAGGAGATGTGTCCCTGATAGTGAGCATCTTAGTGTCATCTCTTTTTGTCATGATCATGCATGTGGGGGTCATTTTAGTTCGAAAAAGACCGCTGCAAAGATTTTGCAGTGTGGTTTTTATTGGCCCACAATTTTTCGTGATTCCCATGTGTTTTGTAAGGCGTGTGAACGTTGTCAGAAATTAGGGAGTATTACTCATAGGAACATGATGCCTCTTAATCCTATTTTAATAATTGAGATCTTTGATGTCTGGGGTATTGATTTTATGGGTCCATTTCCTAATTCGTTTGGTAACTTATATATTCTTGTAGCGGTTGACTATGTTTCTAAATGGGTCGAGGTGGTAGCTTGTAAAACAAATGATCATAAGGTTGTAGTCCAATTTTTAAAACATAATATATTTTCTCGTTTTGGAACCCCTTGAGCCATTATCAGTGATGGGGGTAAGCATTTTTGTAATCGTGCATTTGAATCAATGGTTAAAAAGTATTCGATTACTCACAAAGTTGCTACCCCATATCACCCACAGACTAGTGGCCAAGTTTCTCTAATCGGCAAATAAAACAAATTTTAGAAAAAATGGTTAATCCAAACCGCAAAGATTGGTCACTTCGACTAAATGATGCGCTTTGGGCATACCGTACTGCTTTCAAAACGCCAATTGGGATGTCACCTTATCGGCTTGTCTTTGGCAAAGCCTGCCACTTGCCTGTGGAATTGGAGCATAGAGCATATTGGGCAATCAAAACGTTCAATTTTAACCTAGATAAAGCTGGTTCACAAAGGAAACTTCAACTCAATGAGTTGGAGGAAATTAGGAATGATGCATACTATAGTGCCAAAATATATAAGGACCGAATGAAAGTGTTTCATGATAAAAATATTAATCGTAAATCTTTTGAAATTGGTCAGAAAGTCCTTTTGTATAATTCTAGGTTGCATTTATTTCCTGGTAAGTTACGTTCTAGGTGGAATAGTCCCTTTGAAATTCATCATATATATCCACATGGGGCTGTCGATATCAAGAACACTGAAAACGGTAATATTTTTAAAGTTAATGGTCAATGTCTTAAACCGTTTTTAGAGTTACTTCCCCCAGAAGTTGAGGAAACTCTTCTGGAAGATCCTGTCTACCAGGATTGACCTTTTTGGTCTGTCTAGCTGAAGACGTTAAACTTAGCACTTGCTGAGAGGCAACCCATGCTATTTTTTTGGGCACCGATTCGCTTTATGGTAATTTCTTTCCTTATGCCTATTTTTATTTCATCATATCCCTTGTGTTCATATTATTTCTTCGATTTATATTTAGGCACATTGAGGACAATGTTTGATTTAAGTTTGGGGGTAAGGGAGAAAAATTTAATTTTTTTGTGTCCATGAGTCTTAAAGTTGAATAGGGTTCATGTTAATGATGTGAATTAGAATCTTTACGATTTTAACAGATTTTTAGTTTGCTAATAAATTTTGACTTTTAGTTTATTATACTATTCCTTTACTAAAAGTTTTTCAGAAATATCAAGTCTTAGATAAATTCTTTCATATAGCCACATTAGTGTAACCTAAGTGAAGAAAGAGCCTAATTGAGAGATCCCGAATAATCATTAGTGGAGACTTATTTACCTAGTGTGAGTTTGTTGACCTTTCATTATCCGTTAAGAGATCTCTTCTGCGCTAATTCTTAGTAGAATGAAGAGCTACTCAATTTC
Source organism: Macleaya cordata (assembly GCA_002174775.1). Classification (NCBI taxonomy): domain Eukaryota; kingdom Viridiplantae; phylum Streptophyta; class Magnoliopsida; order Ranunculales; family Papaveraceae; genus Macleaya; species Macleaya cordata. The sequence continues at coordinate 101,695 of MVGT01001068.1, read as the reverse complement.
ACAGTTATTTTCTGACACTTTCTTTGATCTCATGAGTGCTATAATTATTTTTCAACCACTGAGGGTGACATTAGGATTGCAAAAGCTTCATCTTGTAGTCTGAGATGATACATGACATACCTCTCTTGACTTGGTAGTTGATAATAAGTAAATTATGTTTCCCCTTCACTATCATTCCATTTATAATGTTTCTAGCCTTCACCACATCACCTCTACATCATAACAATTTTCCATTCATTGTTTCTGAGAAGTGAATAGGGATGATCAAGGAAAGAAAATAAGGATATTGCGTGTTTATTCAGTATATGTCTTCATTTGAGCTATATCAAGATCAAGTTCCATATGCAAGAAGTGATATTTTTCTTCTACAAAAGAATATAAAAAATGAATGAAAAAAAAATGTAAAGAAAAAGAAGAAAAAAGTGGAAAAAGTCGAAATTCAAGTCAAAGAAGAACAATTGAAGAAAAAGTGAAGATGTACAATTCAAGAACTGTCTGACTTAAAGATTCAAGGCCCCTATCTTCTCAGAAACTCTACACCTATCTATACCATTATTTTTACCCTACCTCAGTTTTGTTTTACTAATGATAGAACCTATTGGATACTAGGAAAACAGAGGTTAGATAGTTGATCAGGTAAGAAGTTGAGTGAGCACCCCCATCCTCAGTGTAGTGGTTGATATTCCTATCTATGAGATTAGTCCTTTGAAATTAATTCGTTTTTCTTTAAAATATATGTGAGTCATTTGTTTTATGCTTTATTCATACTCACATACGAGAGTGAAACAATTTCGAACATTTTATTTTTGAGGGTATAACCGTGAGGCTGAAGTCGAGGGGAAATGTATTAGGAAGGTGATCTAAGTTGTGGCTTTATCAGAACTAAAGTTGCACTCTTGCTGGCTATTTACTTACACACTCTTGATCTTGAGTATTTGTGGAAGGTTTTTAGTGTTCGGATAGTGTCCTAAACTCTAATTTGTATTTTATTAGTTTGTTAAAAATTATGTTGCAAATTGCATATGTTTCTGATTGCATATGTTTCTGATTTACTGTATAATTTTTCTAAAATAATACTTTGGACCCTATTTCATTTTGAGAACTAATAATTTTGTGGGTAGATTAACTACAAACCCTCACGAGACAACACTCGTCCACTAGGGGTAGCCTAGGGGTTTAACGGCTTGTTGCACATGCTAAGTGCAATCGCGATTCCTCCGAAAGTGAGTTAGGATTTTAGTATTTTTATTAGGTTTAGGTTTAGTTTTGCTCGAGGACTAGCAAAATATAAGTTTGGGGGTATTTGATAAGCACAAATATATTACAGTTAGTACCCCTATATTTATATTAGTCAGTTAATTATTTGACTCTATTTGAATTAATTAGTGTATTCTATTTGTGTGCAGAGAATATGAGTGGAATGGGTAAAATTCAGCTAAAATCATCAAAATTGATAAAGGCAACCCCAAAAGTATTTGGGCAGCCGTGTGATTTAATATAATAAATGATGACATCAATACTTAATTGCTGGTTGCTCAATACGTTTGGAAGGTGGACAATTAAGTTTATAGTAGAAAACAGATTTTTGTTTTCTTTAGAAAAATACTTCTCTCTAGTGGACTCACCAATCTCCAACGTGTGCTATTGACAAAATTGAGTTCTACAACAACAAGTGGTCCCACGATGATGTCACCAATTTAGTAGGATCTAATTAGAATATCTCTGATGGAAATTCCAATTGGACACGGAGAGTTAAAGGAGGTGGATTCGGCGGTATTCCTTGTATAAGAATAAAGACAGTACCCAACAGGGGATGGTGAACGAAAAAAGACAAGAAGAGGAAGAAAAGATTGCTGCCCAATTCGATCGAGTAGAGACCGAGAGAGAGAGAGTGAAAGTGGTGTAACCTTTGGGTAATTTTTGTAAGTACACTAATTTGATCAATGAAATATTATTTAATTATTTCTTCAATTATGTGTAACTAAACCCTCAACTAAGGTTGAGGATGAAGCTTTGTGGATGATACAATGATAGTGTATGGATATTTATTTTTCTTCTCGGAAGTGGTATTAATGTTTTAATTATTCTAGCTTCTAATAATTGTTAGGGATGAAACCTCGGACACATGTGATGATCTTACATGTAGTTTGGGATAGTTTTCTACCAATTATCAACTTGGTTTTGTAAAGTATTAAATCAAAATTGGATAATCTGTATTTTTTCAATTTTTCAGATACTTAGGTTAATTTATTTTTGATCCTTAAAGTGAAGTGGAATAATATATTAGGTTACTTTAAAAAAGGGTTTTAATGTTCAATCTTCCATACTAGAGATTTTGATTACTAGCCTGGTATGTGGTTAACGAGAAGAAAATTGGTATCCATACATAATATTATTGTGGGTTCTACAAAGTGGATTCCGAAACCTTGGTAATTTATCTCATCGATTTACTCAATTGTTTTCAATTCACAGGTTAATTTTATTTGCTCAATTTTAATAATTAGTTTTTAAATCATCTCTGAATTCAAATTACTAGGACTAGGATTTAATTAATTTTAGATTTAGTTTGATACTTTTTATTCTTGTCCTCGTGGGATCGACCTCGTAAAACAAGCCATATCTCTATATGATTCGTGCACTTACGAGTATTATTTGATTTAAATTAATCTTTTAATTTAGGTTAGTTTAAATTCACATCAACTACATTATCCTTTTAAGTTAGATAATTATCCTCAAATATGGGAAAGAAGTATTAAACTATAACCATTAGATCATGTTTATTTAAACTCTAGTTAATCCCAACCATCCAAAAAGGTTTCCCAAATCCTAAATATTCCTTGTTTTGAATTATCTACTAAAATCTAAATTCTATCCCTATTTTATCTCCAATTCGTAGTAGATAATTATAGCCATTGGATTGATTTGATATCTTATCTCAACCATTCAAATTAAATATAATTTTAAAAATAAAAATCAGCTTTCTACTGTAGAAATCATTTTCTACATATTTATTTTTGGATAAATACTAAGGGAGGGTTTTTGGTTTTTGAAAAAGTGATGGGATAAGGACAGGAGGGACTGGTAGAACCATATAAATACCCCTCTCCCTAGTTCTAAATTCCCATCACAACTTTCCTAATCGTTCTCTCACTCTCTCTTTCAAGTTCAAGAAGAAGAAAACCCGAAAAACTTTCAAATTCTCTCTTCTCTTCATCTTCTTCTTCTTCTTTGCTTTTTTTTTTCTTTCTTTCAACTCTTTTCTTCTAAAACCTTTGTTGAGGAAGAAGTTAAGCTTGGAGCCCTAGAAGACCTTCGAAGAAAAGCCGTTCTTAAAGCCTCGAGGATTTAAGCGAAAAAGGTAGGGAAAACCCCCATCCTAAAATTATTTTTTTTCAAAATTCCCTTAAAATTGTTTAGAAATATATTTTTAAAGTTGTTTTCTAAAAACATTGAAGTCTAAATGCGCCCTACGGTTAATGGATTTAACATATGTCTATGTGACTTTAGTTAGGGATCACACTATGACTTCATTAAAAATTTCAATGGTGATTATAAGTGAAACAAAAAATATCTAACAAGAGTATTGACTTATTCGATTCTTAATGTGCGGAATTAAGAGCTAGAATCGAATATTTCAATCTCACAACAAATATAAAAATATACACAAGATATTTTGTTTACGAGAAAAGCCCAAACTGGAAACAACTCCGGGACCTAGTCCAGCAAAAATCCACTAAGAGTTATAGAAAACTTACAACCCGATTTACCACTCAATGGACACGATTTATGACTCCCTCTATGCTCCAATTAGCTATAGTGCACAATTCTTCCACAAATTCGAACTCCACGAATATGCCTCTTAGTTGATGTTGATGCGTCTCCAACTTGAACTCCACAAGTTCCGCATCTTGAACCAATACTCGACTCCACGAGTATTTCACCACAAACTTGAATCTTCAAGCTCAACCACCGGAAATCCACTGGCAACAAAACTCACGTTTTGATTTAAAATAGGAAGGATTAAACTATATATAACAAGCTTGGAAGCTAGAGGTTTAGAGTTAAAATTCTCCAAGAACTTGTTGATGAATAGGGTGAATGGTTAATTAAACATTGATGGTTCAATCCCTATTTATAACTGAAAATTTCCAGCACAAACCCAGAAATCTCTAGTTTGTTTAAGATCTAAAGCTAGACATAATAATGAAGATAAGGAGGCATTTCATTGATCCCTCATTCCACTTAGAGGTGTTCCCCCACGCTCCAATAATTCTCCCAAAATATGCTTAAGAGGGAATGTGCAAAAAAGTGAAAAGGAATCACTTTACAGCTCACAAAAATAGCTGAATCGCGCAGATCTGGGCATTGGTTTTGAAACCAAAAACCATCTGACAACATTCTATAGCTTTGGTTTCGAAACCAACAAGTCAGTTTCAAAACCTAAAACTATCTGATAGCTTTCTCCAGCTTTGGTTTCGAAACCAACAAGTCAGTTTCGAAACCAAAAACCATCTAACATCATTTTTCAACTTTAGTTTCGAAACCAATATGTTACTTTCGAAACCAAAAATCATCTGTCAACATTTTTCAGCTTTGGTTTCGAAAACAACATTTTGGTTTCGAAACCAACTTTTGGTCACAGTACAAAAGGACACAGTTTCCCTTAAAAGCGTGGTTTTCTGACAGCATTTGTCCAAACACTAATTTTAAGAGGTTTTGACATCTTTTACCATTCCGTTCTTTCTCATATGATTCAAAATGAACTAACCACCTATGGTATTGAGTTTTCTAAATCACTTACCATCATAAGATGAGTTCCGGTGGTGAGTTGAGCTTCTTAGAGTCTTTTCTCTGCAACGAACCGAACCACGACTCACTAACTCTAACTCAAGTTGCATTGACCTTCTTGAGTTAAATTTGACACAAAATTCGACAAATATGAAATGAGTGAACTCATGGACCTAACAATCTCCTCCTTTGTCATTTTTGTGACAAATCTATACATAAGAAAATAATAAAAAGACCTTCCCCATTACAACTCATATTTTCTTACACATGACTCGATAGAACTTAAAACACGGATTGTATTTAAACAACCTGTTTCCTGCATATGGTCACAAAACAAATTACGGAATCTCATAAAACATTAAATACAAACCTTGAAGAATGTGTAGAGCAATTAATGAGATTAGAGATAATATGTTTCTCCTTTTGTCAAAGCTTCTCCCATCTTAAGATATCTTTCAATAGTGGTGAGTTAAGCTTTTGCACAAGTCTTCTCTCCTTCACTTCAAGTCTTCAATGATTAGAAATGTAGAGACAACTTGCTAACTCTTATTGACAATATTGAGTTTGATTTGACACGCAAATTGACAAAACCCATAAGGGAACTTATGGACCTTACAAAAATCATCATGTTTTCAAAATCGTTTTTAAAATATTCTCATATTTTTCAAAAAGGTTTTCTGTATAAAAAACATTGTTTTGGGAGAGTGAACACGAGTGATTTTCCTACTTTAATAAGCTATTAAAGTTTAAGTGGAAAGATGAGAGATTTCTTTTAAAAGAAAAACCTAGGTTTTAAGGTTAGTTGCCTTACTAACCATGAGTAGTGATATTTAAAGGTGGTATCAAATAGTTCTCCATAAGAGAGGTTAGATGTGTACTCCATACGAGAGGTTACACAGTTTAAAATGTAATTTCGTCAATTGTGATATGTGATTGTGGTATTGTGAAAGTGATGTATTGTTTGGCCTAAGAAGCACTACTTCGAGAGGCATCTCTATAAAAGATAAGTTTATATCTAGATCCATCCAGAGAAGACGGTGGTTGGTTTCTAGAACAACCCTGACAAAGGAAAAGGAACATTATTAATAATAATAATAAAAAGGAATTGGTATACAATTTTCTAAAACTTATGCCCTACTATTTTGAAACTTACTTATGGTTTCAAAAGTTGTTTGATTTGGAAAAGAAATCCAAAGATGAATTATTTTGAAAATGAATTTGGCCAAAGGCTATGACTAGTACCAGTTTCAAGGTAAGTTTTCTAAGACTATAGATCTTGTAGAATGCATGGGATAGATGGGTAAAAGGTTTACTTGTGTTGTTTGTTTGTTTGAAAATTGTTGGTGTTAGTCTTTTTTAACCTATATTTTGGTTGAACCTACTGAGCTTCGCTTACTCTACGTTTTCCCCCCACAGATCTCGGAGAGAACCGGGAAGCTTAGGCGTAATAATAAGTGATGCTTACATCACATGGGTATTGGGATTCTAAGTATTCCTTACTTTTCTTTTCTTTTTGTTTCAAACAATGGTACATATTTCTTTTCTTTCATTATCATTGTTTCAGAGAATAAGTTCTTTAGTTCTATTTTAAATAAAGTATTTGAGGTAGTTCTTTACATTTTTTCATATCTATTACTTTGAATATCCATTCTTATAAGTTTCTTTCTATACCCAATAGTCACATATTCTTTCTTCAAAACTACCTGCATTTTTAGTCAAATGCTGTCAAAATACACAAGCTGAAGTTTGTGTACGTTTTCTAAACTAAATGATCTGGAATTAGATTCTAGCCAAAGGCAAAAGTTGAAGTCTTTGAGTCTAGTTTCTAGAGAATCAAATGGTTCATGAATTCGATTTGAAACGAACCAGATATATCCTTTTTATTGGACTGTTGCAAATTAGTCTTGTAATCCCATTGTTTTCAAAAGTGTATTTGCACTCTTGAAACTCCATGCTTCTTGAACCCCTTTTAAACTAATTTTCTTATCTTTTGAATCTAAAGTGATTGTTTTCGTTTCCGCACCTATTCACCTTAGTGGCACCACAGGGCCTGGGTCGTGGATCCAACTCAAAAACGGGTTAGACCATTAGTATCCAGGGTTGGGCATTACATATACGGTTAATCCAACTAAACCGTAGGGCATTTTGACTTCCAACTACATAATACCTACGATTGTATATAACAATGTGAGAGAATCAAATTTATTCATAAGAAACCATTAAATTAATACAAAAAAAGTAAATAAATTATAGGAACATTATAATACCGTTTGAGTTGTGAAAGTATTAGTCAGATCTATATTGAAGATAGGCGATTTAGAGGCAAAGTCATCATCATCACTATTTCGATCCTAAAATAATCATGTATCTATTTTAGAATAATCCATATGTATCATGTTACAAAAAATTAATGAAATATATATATAAATTTTCAGCGAAAAAAAATCCAAACATACACAATTGATTAAATAAATATAAATTACATACCATTTGTTCTTCGGGAGGAATTGAATCATTCATTTGATTCTAAGAAAACAGATATTCAAATAAGTTTTACAAAACTATACTTAGAAATAAAAAAAGACGACAAAGAAATCGTGAGTTAAAAACTTACAGTTTTTTGTTTGAACGACATCACAAACATTAAATAAACTTAAACAGTTTTTTTTTATCGGCTGAAACGATAAAGAAAGCAGTGAAGGTATATATAATCTTGTGAATATTTTTTTTGGCAACAGAATCGTGAGAAATTCAAATCTTTTATTTTGTGAGAGAAGATAAAATAGTGGGTGTCTATATTGTAATTAGAGTTATATCACAAAGTATTATTAAGTAACTTGGGCCCAGAGTTCACTTAAAAAGAGGGGGGGTGCTTACATTGAGATGGTGGGTGCGACAATTGTTACTAGGATTTTACATTGAGAGAACGACCAAAGCCCCCTTTTGTGAGGTATATTGACAGTTTGATCCCAGCTACTTTTTTTTTTATCTAAAAACTATTGACTTTTTATTGACTGTTTAGTCTTTTTTTAAACAAATAATAATGTTTTAGTCATTTTTTGAAACTCGTGTGCATCTATTGTTCTTATGTATTACCAATTTTATCCTTAAAGGCAGACAACTGAGGAGAGAGAAAGTTTTTTATTTTCTATTTTAAAACTTTAAAATGCTATATCTTTTAAACCACAAATCAAATTTTGATAAGGGTGATGTTAAAAGGAAAACATGAATGGTTGTAGGGAAAACAAGGCTTTAAGCCCAACCCCCACAGTTAGTTTTGGTTGGGGGAAAAAAGATTTTTCCACCCCACCAATCCCACCTAAAATACACTTCATTTCTACCACTGTCACCCCCACTCCACAACCGCTACCACTACAATCACTCTTTCTCTCTCTTCCCCCTCTCTCTTTCTTTTCCCCCTCTCTCTGATCTCTCTTTCCAGATTTGAAATTTCAAATTTGGAAATTTTTTTGCCCCACCGATCTCTTTCTCTCTCCCCTCTCCCCTTTTTATTTCTCTAATTTCTCCCCTTCTCTATCATCTCTTATCTCTCTCTATCTTTCTCTCTCCTACTTTCTCTCTCCCCCTCTTTCTCTCCAGATCTGAAAAAAAATTCGGATTTGAATTTTTTTCCTTCCCATAAAGCTCTTTCTCTCTTTGTTTTTCTCTCCCCCTCTTTTTCTCTCTCTAATCTCTTTCTCAAATCTTATGTGATGGCGGTGGGACGGTGAAGTGGGGTGGTAGTGGTGATAGTGGGAAAATGATGGTGATGGTGGAGGAGGTGGGGTGGTGGAGATGGTGATGATGAGGGTGGCAGTAGAGTTTTTTTTTGGAAGCTGGCGGTGGAGGCAGTAGTGGCGGGTGGTGGAGTGGGGTGATGATGATGGTGATGGTAGTAGGGGTGGGGTGTATTTTTGGCTAGGTTGGGGGGAAAATCATTGTTATTCCTCAACCAAAAGGGGTTTGGGCTTGAAGCTTTGTTTTCCCTCAAACCATTCTTGTTTTCCTTTTAAAATCACCCTTTTGATAAAAATTATATTTCTGGAAAGCGTTTGTCAAGATCTTCAAAACCAGACTAGACCTTAATATTTTTTTTTTCAATTTTTTTCGAAAGATATACAAATTTGAATTTGCAATAAGAAATCCAATTTTTGTAGTTCACAGTTTTAACTTAATAAAAATCTCAGTTCATATATGCAAATTTGAATTTGCAAAAAGAAATCTAATTTCACAATTCGCAATTTGAACTCAATTAAGATCTCTGTTCATACATGCAAATTTACATTTGCATATTTCGTAATAAAAACTGATTTGTATTTTAAAGATTATGCTATTTTTTATTTAAAAAAATAAAATAAAAAGTTAGTTGGTGCTTGTGTATTTACTGTGGGGGCATGTTCGACCAACAAAATGTGTCGGTACTGACCTGTATTAAATATTGCCTCATTGGACTAAATGGTTGTTGCCCGTTATACATTTCAGATATTGCACTTGTGATACAGTTTAGACGTTAATTTTTGGGTAAAACAAACCAGAGGCGAAATTGTTGACGACCCAGTGTCAACTATCAATTGGTTTATTCACCATAAAACCTTGGAAGATTTTTAATACTTCCAAGGCTTGTCCTTTTTCATAGTTAATTTCTTTTGTATTCATTTTTCTTTTTATTATTTTAACTATTAAGTTTGTGGTCATCAAACTCAAAACTAAGCTAGGAGTAGAGTGGCCCAGGATTTTTAGAAGGGTCTCATATTCCATATTGGACTATTCTCAACACACCCCCTCACATGTGGCATTATTTTGAGACTAACACGTGGAACTCTGTTGGGTGATGTGGAGTACATGTGGCCATTGAGCCTATCACATGTGGGATTACTCTGATACCTTATTAAGTTAGTGGGCATCCAACTCAAAACTAATTGGGTATAAGTGAAGTGACCTATGATCTTTATATAACAAGGCTCTCATGTCTCATGTAGGACTATTCTCACATTACCATCAATATGATAAAATTAACCTTCATTTTTTAACTCCCTAAAATAGTTACACAATGAAAGTGCAAGTTGAAACCTTGCAAATGTCCTACATGGGTTTGAGTAGGAGTAATTTAAAATTTTGGCTTATTGTAACAAAATTCTTACACCGCCTTCTCAATTCACAACACCCAAACAATTTAAAACCACAAGCTACTAGAAATAGTTCAAGCATACATTCAACAATGATTATAAGCAAGTTAGAGATGTTATATTTCAGTATGCCAGACCTCATTTAGGAGATGGTTGTAGGAGTCGTGGGAAACCCACATACGCTGGAACCTGAAAGGGGAAGGACCTCGCCTACTGTGGTTGTGGAGCATAACGACCAGAGGTGAGTGATCTGAACAGATACGGGCTTGATGATGTACACAGATTTTTGGGAGTGCCCTAACCCAAAAGCTATTAATAAGAACCCTGTCCAGCCTGGCCCAAATGTGACGCGCACCCTGCTGATTATTACACCACGTGTATTTTGATCCAATAAAGCCTCAATCAACCAAGTCATTGCCTTCTATGAAGTCATTAAAGTCCTCAATACTACGACCATGGGCTGGCCTGCCACCCAGTCTCTCTGCTAGATTCGAGACCACATTGAAGTCCCCACCCAGAATCCAAGGACTCTTAATACCAGAACCAATGACTGAGAGCTCGGACCAAAGGTTGCGCCGCTCAATACCATCACAGCTGGCGTAGACAAACGTGGCGAAGAACTCCGAACCCCCTGGCTTATATAGAATCTTACAATGAATGAATTGGTTGGTCGAATAAATGACAGACACTACGTATGAGTCTCCCCACAGGAACCAAATCTTACCACCTTGTCCAGAGTTGTGGGCAGAGTTTGACAGTGCTAGAGAAGCGGCAACTCGAATAATACGATCCTGGTGGATCATTGGCTCAGAAAGCATTACAAAACTAGCCTTATTGTCCTTAACTAACTGACGGAGATGGCGGACCGAACTGCGATTGCCCACCCCACGTATATTCCACAGCAGGAATGGGTCAACCATCGTAGCACTTAGAGAGAGAACGTGAGCGTGTTCTGGGAGCCCCGTCCCAATAGGTAGTCCTGGAGACCAAACGTGAGCTCCTTTGGTCATTTTTCTTCTTTTTGTTGGGTTTACCTGTATTAGAATCTGAACCATATCGAACCAGGGCCAGGTCCTCAATAGAATGACCCTCGTTATCATCCTCTGATCTGTCGAATTCTGTATGGTCTTCTCCTTCGTAGCAAGGCTTGCTGCCTTCCTTTTTATTTTCCCTACCACAGACGTTATCTGTGAGCTGGTGGAGGTTCAAGTTGATCATAGCAGACACCGCCTCATTGTTGGCCACCCCTTGAATCACATTGGTTAGAGAACCCTCACAGCTATTCGCGCTGTCCGTCGTACCAGCGCTTAAAAAAACACCATCGAGATTCACAAGCCCATTAACTTCCTTCTCCCCACTTTGGTGTGAATCAATATCCCCATTAAATGACTCCTTACCACCAATCTGATTAAAAGAATCATTTGTCACCACCTGTGGGGCCACCTATGACGTGTGTACCCCAACAGTTGTTGAGGCTCGCTCAGCAGGGATAATGTGTTCAACGCATGGATTGGTGGCAGATCCACCTTGTATTATATTGGATAATACACCTGTCTCCCCACCGATATCTATAATTTTGTTTATGTTGGTGGGAGACAAGAAATCAGAATTTGAGGGTAAGGCTGTAGTTGCTTTAACCAGGTGATTCCCATGTGGAGAGAGAGGACCACATCCTTCGTTAGCACTCTCCATAGCGTGTGCAATAAACAATACATTCTCCCCACTTTCATGGTTGGTGTCGTGTACAGCTGCCCCACCACAATGAGCCTCAGAGATCGTGGTCTGACCCACGGTTTCCTGTCGTTCATCACCGACGTGACGTCTCTTCCCCATGGTTGTTCTGACTTCTCCCTGATCTTGGCTCTCCGATACTAGAAATTGAAGGAGCGTCGCCGGTAGGGATACTGGTGAAGCTACCTGACGATCCCCACTATCCAATTGGTTCCCCTGCTCAAGGACATCAGTCGATCTCGTCGTCGTGCTAGTCCTGGATTGAGCTACGGGACCAACCAGCTCCGTACCCACCATCTTGTTGACATGCCTGAGTGTGGTACCCTCCGTGTGGTCCATGGAGGTCTCACCTACGAAGGACACTGTTTTCTTCCTCCTCCATGATTTCCAGTTCTCAACGGCCTGAAAACCATCGTCGTTAGTAGCTACCATCTTCCCTTTGTTGGCAGGGGGTTGGGAAGGAGCTGTAGCACCTGAGCCACCATCTGTTCTATTTCCTTTGGGACCTCCGTTGTTGTCCTTGGTGCCTTCCTGTTTATCATCACCCTTTACACCTTTCCTACATTCTTCAATGGAGTGGCCCTGTAGGGAGCATCTGCTGCAGAACCTGGGAAGATACTCATACTCAATTGCCTGCTCAAAACCTTCCTCCTTATTCGTCCAAAACCAGATTGAGCTGGTGACTGGTTTAGCGAGATCTAACTCGATACAGATCCGAGCCACACTTGGTCTATAGTGACCCAGTGTCGGGTTATCAACCTTCAGTAACCTCCCGCCAATGCGCTCTGCTACTCCATGCATCATTTCATTTCCAAAATAATTCATCGGGAGTCCAGGGAGCAGGACCCAGACAGGTGCAACACTCGACTCTTTCTTGGGATTAAATGAGGAAGACCACCGGAACATACGAAACCAGTACCCCTTAAAATGTTTTTTTTCCCTGACCAGAACTTTGGTCACTTCTAGTTCAGATGAAAGTTTGAGCAGAACATGCCTTGGGTCGATCAGTCCCACCACACACTTACCGGTTAAACCCAAGTGGAGGTCGATATGCGATCTGATATCATTAAGAGCGGGACGACCAGCCGAGAACTTAAGAATCAGAGAGAAGGCCATAGTTTGTTCCGACCTTGACAGGTCATGGGGAGCAAATCTGATCGCCGGAATGCCATCCTTCATGGACAATCTATACTCGGGGATCCATTCAGGTCTCTTCTCCAGCGCCTTAGACGCTAGCACACTTGCATACTGTTTCGCCGAGGGATGAGCTACTTCCGTCGGAGCCCCCCCACTCTCCGACGAAACTGTCATACCGTTCATATGCTTCATGGAATATTTAGTGGTTTGGTAGGAAGTGTTGTTGCCATTAGTTTTCCGATCAGCTAGGTTCTTTGCCGGCTACTTTGAGGAAGTCCGCCTGCAATCTGACTTTAGAGATGCCTCCGAGATCTGATTACTCACCTTGCAAGAAAGTTAACAAAGTCGAACTCGTGACTATTTACGCTGCATCCAGATCACGCGTCCTTGAATGGCTATATTATTTTACGAGAAATGATACACCTACACCGACCCATACACGCGCCATACACAGTATTGAGGTGGCCGATGAGGTGTTACGACATGTTTTGTTCTCCCAGTTGGCACGTCATCACAAATTCAATTTTTTTAGAAAGAGCCCCTGCATTGACGCGGATCCTAAAATCGTAACAAGAGGGAAGCCAGGAGCTCACCGTCACCTTTCCATCCGCCATGTATAAGGGGGGGTGTATTGAATCTGAATATTGGTGGATATTTAAAAGTCCACCAAAATCTGTGATATTCAAACATGATATATGAGGACTCTTTAAAAGTCCGAGGTATTCAATTGTATGGATTTTAAAGTCTACAAAACTCTGTGGTATTCAAACATGATTCCTAAAGACTCTTTAAAAATCCATAGTATTCATTTCACTTTGGATATTTAAGGATTTTAATGGGCCCAAGACTTTAATAGATTCTTATGGATATTTGAAGGCTTGGTATATATACTTTCCTCATTCAATAATCCGACCTCAAGTCAAGAGATTAATGTGGATTTTTAAAAGTGAGAAGCTATAGTTTCTTTCTCTCTCTCTCCACACCACCACCGCACCACCGCCACTGCCACCATCACTGCCACCACCACCACCTTACCATCTCATCACCGCCACCACATCACCACCTCCATTTCCACCGTCATCTAATACCATCTCATCACCACTATGAACTCTGAAAAATGGGCCTCTATATATTCGCATAAAAAATAATTATGCAAGTACCCAAAAAAAATCATTAACTTGATATAATAATTTTTATTAATTTTTATTTTTAATGAATTGAACTCGAGACACCACTTACACTGTTTATATTATTAACAATTTGTACAACTCCACCTGAACATTGTAACGAACCTTTGGTGGTAAATTTTTATGTTTAATTTCATACATATATATTCAAACGGAAACCTAATTTTTTTTTTAAATTGTTTAATTCTATCATATTTTTAATTTTTTTAATTTTTTAATAAGTGTGTCCATTCTTTAAGTATTTTTTAAGAAAGTATTATATTATATTTTTAAAAAAATATTCTTATAAAAAATTAAAGCTAAGGGGCTAGAAACACAGCTTTGGGTACTTGTGCTCAGAGCCGCCCCTACCACCATTGATAGTTAATAAAATAAGTGTTTTAATCCTCTAAAAAATAAATGACAATCCTTAAAACTCATGAAAGAAGTCTGACAAACTCCACCATACTCCAAAAAGAGAATCTATAAAAATCTTTGGATTTTTTTCAAGAAACATCAAATATCCACTGGATTCTGTTAATATCCTAAAGAATCTATCACTAAAAGAATCTGTCAAAATCTTTAAAACTCTTGATTGAATACACCCCTATAAGACTCTAAACTTAACACAATATTTAATAAACTGTTTTCCACACTTTAGAATGTGGAGAGGAGACGTATATTTTTAGTATGATGTGATTACAAAAGATAATAACAAATCTACAAATGACAATAACAATTACTGATAAGCACAAACTCTAAGTGATAACCCATTATCTACAAGACTCCAAATTACTTGAATCTATTAAGTTTGTGGTTATCCAACTCAAAACCAATTGGCAATGAGTGGTGTGACCCAGGATCAATATATATTGGGTTTGCTAGGCTCCCATATCTCATGTGGGACTATTCTCAACACGCCTCCTCACGTGTGGCGTTATTTTGAGCCTAACACGTGGAACTCGTTTTGGGTGACGTGGAGGACGTGTGGCCATTGGGCCTATCACGTGTGGGCCTACGCTCTGATACCATATTAAGTTTGTGGGACTATAACCGAGAAACACACAAGGGGAAGAACGAGCCTCCAACTTATTAGACCTACACGCACGAAGATGAGGATAATAGAGGCAGCCGAAACCTCGAAGAGAGGTATAATCAGGAGATGAGTTAAATAGCATCTCATACGGAGAGAGAGACCCGATAGCGGAAGATGGAACACGATTCATTAGGAAACATGCAGTGTGAAAGGCATCATACCAATGAGAAAGTGGAACAGAAGCATTAGACAATAATGTAAGACCTGTTTCAACAATGTGACGATGGCGGCGTTCAATTAAGCCATTCGCCTGCAAAATAGGTGTGAATTTCTTGTATTCCCCTTCATTATCAGATTGAAAGATTTTAATTTTTCGATTAAAGAGATTTTCAACATGCTTTTGAAAAATAACAAAAATATTGACAGCATCAGATTTTTGAGATAAAGGAAATATCCAAGTGAACCGATTAAAAGCATCAATAAACACTATAATAACGATAACCTTCATTAGATAAAATAGGAGATGGCCCCCAAACATCTGAAACAATCAAATCTAAAGGACTGGAATAAATTGTAATACTAGGACTAAAGGGAAGTTTGTGACTTCATGACACGAATTGCAAAAAACCAATTGGCAATGAGTGATGTGACCCAGGATCTTTATATATTGGGTTTGCTAGCTCCCATATCTCATGTGGGACTATTCTCAACAGAATCTTCTGAGTTAGTTGAAGATAAACCAGCTGTACACGTATGATCTGATATATCTCTAATACGCCCCCTCAAGCCAAACTCATCGCCAGATAGATTGAGCTTGTCACGAAGAAATCGGAACCGAGGGTAGATAACGGTTTAGTTAAGATATCAGCCAACTGATCACGTGTCGAAACAATTTGAACAAACAACTGCTTCCTCTAAACCATTTCACGTACAAAATGGAAGTCAATTTCTACATGCTCAGAGCGAGCATGGAAGACAGGGTTGGTCGTTAAGTAAGTGGTGCCGATATTGTCACACCACAAAGTGGGTGGAGCAGCTAACAAAACACATAATTCTGAAAGGTGAGATACCAACCACTTAACTTTAGCAGCAGCGAGAGCAATAGCATGATACTTAGCCTCCGTGCTTGATTTTGCGACAGTATGCTACCTTTTGGAAGAACATGATAACAGATTATTCCCTAAGTAAATCACAAAACCACCAGTGGAACGACGTTTATCAAGACAACCAGCTCAATCCGCATCCGAGAAGACCGAAAGTAAGGAAGGAGATTGATGATAATACTTTAAACCAAAAGAGATGGTGTTCTTAAGATAACGCAAAATGCGTTTAACAAAGATCCAATGGTCGACCGTCGGATTATGCATGTATTGACAAGCACGGTTGACCTATGCTTGACGACAAAAGCAATATCGGGCCGTGTCAAAGTCATGTTAGGGATTCTAGGTTTTTAAAATTTAAACAGGCAGCGGAATTAAAATTAGTTTAAAACTATTTCCTTGAATCCTTTTTTAATACTTAATCGCTGTTAGGAATCTTAAGATGGTTGGATGATTGTTACCTTTGAAGCGTGATTGAAGGAGACACTATGTTGAACTTCTCCTCTTCCTGCTTCAATCCAACGGAGCGGATCTTCAAATCTGTATTTCCTTCTTCCTCAAAACCAAACCCTAGTTACAGAATTAATGGAGGCTAGGGTTTTTAGGATTTTAGAAGTAATTAGAATAGATGGAGAGGGAGAGGAGGGGAGCCACGATTTTTAGAGGGGTGGTCCTCTAAAAATCGCCCCTCCCTTATATATATAAGGGAGGCCATCCTAACCCTAATTCCAATTCCTAATTAGATCTAATTTGGGTCCCACTAAAACTAGCTAATTAATTTAGTTTCCTAATCCCTTTATAACTCTTATAAAATTAGGAACTAAAATAATAATTACAAGTTGGTCCACCAAGGACTTGTAATTGAACCCTCTAGGTTTAGTGGAATTAATATAAAACCCTCCCACTACTTAATTTATAAACAGTCCCTCCACAGTTTCTGATATTCGTAAAAACCCCTTAGCTTAGTAACATTTACAAGTCAGCACTATGGGGTAATTACTTATTTACCCTTAACCATCAAATGCATTGACATTAATATTTATTCTAATAATCTTCTAAACATTTTAGAAGATCACTGGCCAGTTTAGAATAATATTCCATGCATTGATTTAAGTGAATATCTTTGAAGTGGATTTCATGTTGAATATTATAATCCTACTATGAGATTACAGTCATCCATTTTGCTCAGAATATTGGATCACGTTTTTCGTCGATTGACCTCACTGTTTGCAAAACAAAACAACTGTGACCCACATGCAGGGTATATATATATTCTCAGAATTAAGGACTTTTATCCAAAGTAGTGTAAAAATACTTTAAATGAGCTGATATGAAATATAAAGTATTTTTCGACGATCTAGTTCAATGTATTCCAAATACATCAATATACAAGTCTAGAAGTCTCTACTTCTGTGATGGAGATACATCACATCACTTACGTGATCGACTTCAGTATATTATAGTCTTCCAAATAACGTGTAGTTTATTTAGACCATGAACAAAGTATTTACTAATGAATCATATCTCTCCTCACATACAACACTTGTACATGAATAATTCATCGAAATTATTAATCTCACCATGCATGTTAAATATGATAAATTAAATTAATGATAAATCAAGTAACCATAGATGTCAAACTTGTTGTTTTTAGGGCATAACCCCAACAATCTCCCACTTGCACTATAAACAATCAAATGTCTCATTTAAACCCATCTCATGGACATGAGAATCAAAAACCTTCTGAGACAAGGCTTTGGTGAATGGATCAGCCAAGTTATCTGCCGAAGCAATCTTGGTGACAACAATATCACCCCGATTGGTGATATCTCTGACAAGATTGTATTTCCTTTGAATGTGCTTGTTGGCTTTGTGACCTCTAGGTTCTTTAGAGTTCGCAACTGCTCCACTATTATCACAATAGAGAGTAATAGGCGGAGTAGCTTCTGGAACAACTATCAGATCTCCTAGAAATTTCTTCAGCCATACTGCTTCCTTAGCTGCTTCGTTAACAGCTACGTATTCAGCTTCCGTGGTAGAATCAGCAATGCATTTCTGTTTGATGCTCCTCCAGCTGATAGCTCCACCACCAAGCGTGAAGACATATCCTGAAGTCGACTTCCTTTCGTCAACATCTGACTGAAAGTCAGAATCTGCATAACCAGTTGGAACTAGGTCTGTTCCTCCGTATACTAGCATATAATTCCTAGTCCTTCGCAAGTACTTTAGTATATGCTTTACGGCTGCCCAATGCATGCGTCCTGGATTGGATTGGTACCGACTAACCATGCCTACAGCAAAACAAATATCTGGTCGGGTGCACAGCATGGCATACATGAGGCTTCCCACAGCTGATGCATAGGGAACCTTTTCCATGTCTTCCTTCTCTTCAGGCGTCTTTGGACATTGACCCTTCGAAAGAGAAACGCCATGTCTGTATGGCAAGAATCCCTTGACAGAATCTTGCATTGAGAACCTTTCCAGTATTTTGTCTATATAAGTAATTTGAGATAGGCCTAACATTCTAGATTTCCGATTTCTCAGAAGTTTTATACCTAGAATGTAGCTGGCTTCTCCCAAATCCTTCATGCTGAAATGATTAGACAACCAAATTTTAACTGATGATAGAGCTCCTACATCATTCCCAATGAGTAGGATATCATCTACATATAAGACTAGAAAAATCACCACATTACCATTCAACCTTTTGTACACACATGGTTCATCAGGGTGTTGATCAAAACCAATTGATTTGATTGCCTGATCAAATCTGATGTTCCAACTTCGAGAAGCTTGCTTCAGTCCATATATTGACTTTCGCAATTTGCATACCATATGCCCTTGGTTGTCTGCTACAAAACCATCTGGCTGGACCATGTAAATGTCCTCTTCAAGATTGCCATTGAGAAAGGCTGTCTTGACATCCATTTGCCATATCTCATAATCATAATGAGCTGCAATGGAAAGAAGTATCCTGATGGATTTAAGCATGGCTACTGGCGAAAAGGTTTCATCATAGTCGATTCCCTCTTTCTGAGTAAACCCTTTCGCTACTAGTCTTGCTTTGTAGGTTTCAACCTTCCCATCAGGTCCTCTCTTCTTCTTATAAATCCACTTACACCCAATAGGTTTAATATCGGGTGGTGGGTTTACAAGTTCCCAGACTTGATTGGAATACATAGATTCCATCTCAGCTTTCATAGCATCCAACCATAATCTCGAATCTATGTCATTCATTGCTTCAGCATAGTTAGAGGGCTCAGTATCCTGACTATCAGGGACCAATTCAAAAGATTCTCCCAGTAGAATGTATTTAGCATACTTAGCTGGCAATCTTTTTGCTCTCTCACTACGCCGAAGCAATGGTGGTACAGGTGCAGCCGGAGGTTCTGGCTGATCTGGTTGTAAAGGTTGATCTACTTGAACCGGTGGTTCTAGTTGATCTATATCCACTTGTTCTTGCATTGCTGGAGGATCATGCAGAACATGGGGTATTTCTTCAACCTGTGGTAATGTTTGGTTCCGAAATTCCTGTACATATGTGTGCTCAGCTCTGGATGATACAGGGGCTTCAGCTGCGCCTCTGATCATTTGTCTAGATGAAGATGAAGTGAGATGAGGAATTATGAATGGCAAAGATGTAGAATGACTATACACTTGTTTGCTCACTGGATGTGAACTAGGTGTATGTCTTACTCCCACTGTCAAAGCATCCGATAATTCCTCCAACACAATCTTACTCTGTGGTTTGAAGTTTAATATATATTCCTCCTCGTGAAAGATTGCATTTGTACTAACAAACACTTTCTGTTCTCTAGGATTATAAAACTGATAACCACGAGTCCCCTTTGGATACCCTACAAATATGCTAACCTCTGACTTTGACTCTAGCTTGCTAGACTTTCCTTTCAGCACGTGTGCTGGACACCCCCAGATGTGAATGTGTTGTAAACTAGGTTTACGTCCAGTCCACAGCTCTCTGGGTGTCGTAGGAACTGCCTTACTAGGTGCCAAATTCAAAAGGTATGCTGCAGTTTCTAGGGCATATCCCCAAAAGGATAAGGGTAAGGAACTGTAACTCATCATGGACCTTATCATCTCTAATAGGGTCCTATTCCTTCTCTCTGCTACACCATTTTGCTGGGGAGTGCCCGGTGCAGTCAATTGGGATACTATCCCATGTTCCACTAAGTATGCTCCAAATAGGTTTGAGAGATACTCGCCACCTCGATCAGATCGAATAGCTTTCACTCTTTTACCTGTTTGGTTTTCAACTTCAGTCTTGAATTCTTTGAACTTTTCAAAGGATTCGGACTTATGTTGCATCAGGTAGATGTAACCATACCTTGAGTAGTCATCAGTAAACGTGATGAAGTACTCATAGCCACCTCTTGCCTGAATGTTTATGGGACCGCATACGTCTGTGTGAACTAATTCCAATAAATCCTTGGCTCTAATGCCTTTCCCAGAGAAGGCTCTCTTGGTCATTTTACCTTCCAAACAGGATTCACAAAGAGACCATGGTTCAATTTCCAATGAGCTAAGAGGCCCATCTTGAACCAATCTTTGAATCCTCTTCAGATTAATGTGTCCAAGCCTTAGATGCCACAAGTATGTGGAATTAGGTGAAGGTGATTTCCTTTTCAGAGAGGAATTTGATACATGCAGTTCCTTATTGTAAACATAGGGAATGATAGGAGAAACAATATACAGACCATCCACCAACATGCCAGATATAATAACTAAACTACCTTTAATTATTAAAACTTTAGTGGAATCAAATTCTAATTTCAAACCATCTCTAACAAGACAAGAAACAGAAATTAAATTCCGCCTAATATCCGGCACATAAAGACAATCCTTTAATAATAATGTATTATTCTCACTACCATAATAACTAGAAAGAAGTCGAACGTGTCCAATAGCAACGGCTGCAACTCTTGCCTCCGTTCCAAGGCTCAGGCATATCTCCCCATCATTTAGTTGTCTGGTTATCTGGAACCCCTGCAAAGAATTGCATACATGATTAGTGGCTCCAGAATCAATACACCAGGTGTCTGGTGTATTAGTGGCAACGTTTGCCTCCACAACTAATGATTCAAAATTACCTGAAGCGTTCTTCTTTGCTAGGTATTCCCTGCAGTTGCGCTTCCAATGTCCTGTCTTGCCACAATGGAAACACTTTCCTTTAGGCTTTGCATTTCCTTTGTCCTTGGACATCCCTTGAGGTTTGGCTGGTTGAGATGGTTTCTTGTTCTTCTTCTTGGACTTATTGCCCTTAAGCTTACGTCCGGAAGAACCCTCTGCTATATTAACACTACCAGTCTTTTGTCCTTTCATGATCCCTTCCGCTACAGTCAAATGATTCATCAACTCAGGAAGAGTAGATGTCATTTTGTTCATGTTGTATGTCATCTTAAACTGTGCAAAAGAAGACGGAAGGGAAGCAAGAATGACATCCTCCTTATAAGACTGTTTGAATGTGGTTCCGAGAGTTTCCAGTTCGTTGAACAAGCCCATCATGGTGAGAACATGATCACGAACTGGTGTACCCTCTGCCATTCTAGTGTTATACAGCCTCCTTGTCGCTTCCTGCTCAGCAGGGCGACTATGATGTGCAAACATCTCTTTCAGCTCTCGAACGATATCCACAGCATAAGGCACACTCTCATACTGATGCTGGAGGACATTGGATAAAGACGCCATGATATAGCATTTAGCCATGTCATTTGCCTTTATCCATTTATGATATCGTTCTTGTTCCTCTTGGGGTGTGTCAGGACCAGGAAGAGCAGGACATTCTTCATCAAGAATGAACTTGTAGTCTTGAGCGATGAGTACGATGTCAAGGTTTCTTTTCCAGTCAACATAATTAGGTCCGGTCAACTGGTTTTCTTTCAGGATAATGGAGAATGGAGAGAATGCAGACATCTATTTAACATGCATAACATAATAAATGGTGAGATATAATGATATATAATTTTAACTTTTATTTATTATAATACCCTCATATCATAATAAACATTGGATTCCTAATCTACCGTATGTGTTCATTATTCCTTGGGGACATCTGAACACATACCTGGATTAGGTGGAATTCCCAATTCCATCGATTTAATTTTCTGGTCATCTCATGCCTAATTAGATCGACATCCAATTGGTTTAGCCTCTGAAGAAATGAGAGACACCCGTTCCTTGGGGAATCATTGTCTTTCGTTTTTCAGTTGAGTGTGATCCACAGTCTCGGTTTAAAATGCTAGATTAATAAGAACAGTTTCCTTGGGGAAATCTGTGCAAACTACCTAGTTTAAACCTTAGCTCTATAAGCAGTCTATGCTGATAACCATTAGTACGTGATATTCCTTGGGGCGTTATCACGCCTAAATTTATCCATAGACTGATTGTGGAAGGCTATGGGATTAAATCCATATTGATTAAATCCCTCTCCCACTCAATTTCTTTGAAAGAGGGATTTTGATTAAGTGTGTACCTAATTTTACATACATCACATGCATAAAAACATAATACACAAAATAAATAAATTAATAATTCAATAATGATTGATTTTGTATCCCTTGGTTTCAAAAACCAAATACCAGTTAGTACTTAGAATAATAATTAGCATGTATTAAGCACCACACCTTTTAAAACCTCTTGAAAATTAGAAAAAATCACATTTTAAATAATTTCCAAGTCATCCCAAATCTAAAACCACGTGTTTGGACCTACGTGGGACCCACTATGAACTGTCCAAAATTTTTCAAAAATTTTTAAACAAAAAATTCGAAAAATAGGCCTGGACCGGTTCGGTTCAGGTCTGGTTTGGTTCGGTTCAGACCGGTTCGGTCCAAACCGAACCAAAACCACCTGAATCAGCTAAATCAGCTGATTCAGCTGATTCAGCCGAGTCAGGCGGTCTGACTCGCCTGAGTCAGACCGATCTGACTCGTCCCCGGTGGGTCGGGTCCGCGGGTCAGGCGGGCCGGATCCGCGGGCCAGGCGGGCCGGGTTGGCGGGTCAGGCGGGCTAGGGTTGACGGGCCAACGGGCTAGGGTTGACGGGCCAGCGGGTCAAGTCAGGCGGGCTGACCAACCCGCTGCCCTAACCCTGGCTTCCTGGACATGGGCTTGTCAAGTGCCAAGCCCACCAGGACGTACCCGGGCTTGGCCTTTGACAGGACCCATGTCCTGTTTTGTCTATTAAATTTCGAATGGGCTTGGTCTCACCAAGCCCATTTAAACTTCTAAATAAACAAACATCCTAACCCTAACAACCAATAGTAAACCTAAAGCCCATCCCTCCTATTCTTCACCAAAAAATATTTTAGCTTTCTAAAATATGACATATTTTGATTCCTTTTCAAAATTAGTAACTAGATTTTCAAAAAATTGTTTTAGAAACAAAATAAATTACAATTTTAGTAACTAAAACAAATAGGAAAAAATAAGCTTCTAGAAATAGTGAATTATTTGAAAAAGGCATCTATCAAAATAAGAAACTTTGCCCTTTTGGTTTGAACCCTTTTAAACCAAGATCCTTGGGACTAAATATGGTGCCTATTACTAACATGCAAATTTAATTCCAAACTAACAACAATCAAAATTAAATCATTAACTTAAATAAAAATCATGGATCAAAATAGATTGATATTTCCTTATTGGTTTCTTGGATTGAATCCAAAACCAATATTGACTTATCAATTTAGGAGCCTTTTAGGTTTAGATTATTAAATAAAATAAAACCCTAAAATTCTAGGGTTTCTAAAACCCATCGATCCAAGCCTTCCATCTTCCACATCTTCTTCTCTTTTGATCTCCATCAAAAACAAAGAACATTACATCCAACCTATACCCTTGTGTAGGGTGTACATCAAATCTAACATTTAAAAATTAAAAAGGCAGGGAAACCAAGAAACCAATTTTTCTTGCCCTTTTACATGCCTCCAAAATTAAATAACTAGATTCAATAACACATTCACATAAATCAATATTAAAATTAATTAATTAATTGATCCATGATCCTACACAATAAAAGATCCTAACAACAGATTAAGCTAGGCTCTGATACCACTGTTAGGGATTCTAGGTTTTTAAAATTTAAACAGGCAGCGGAATTAAAATTAGTTTAAAACTATTTCCTTGAATCCCTTTTAATTCTTAATCGCTGTTAGGAATCTTAAGAAGGTTGGAGGATTGTTACCTTTGAAGCGTGATTGAAGAAGACACTATGTTGAAGTTCTCCTCTTCCTGCTTCAATCCAACGGAGCGGATCTTCAAAACTGTTTCTCCTTCTTCCTCAAAACCAAACCCTAGTTTCAGTATTAATGGAGGCTAGGGTTTTTAGTATTTTAGAAGTAATTAGAATAGATGGAGAGGGAGGGGAATGGGAGCCACGATTTTTAGAGGGGTGGTCCTCTAAAAATCGCCCCTCCCTTATATATATAAGGGAGGCCATCCTAACCCTAATTCCAATTCCTAATTAGATCTAAATTGGGTCCCACTAAAACTAGCTAATTAATTTAGTTTCCTAATCCCTTTATAACTCTTATAAAATTAGGAACTAAAATAATAATTACAAGTTGGTCCACCAAGGACTTGTAATTGAACCCTCTAG
Organism: Macleaya cordata; assembly: GCA_002174775.1. Taxonomy (NCBI): domain Eukaryota; kingdom Viridiplantae; phylum Streptophyta; class Magnoliopsida; order Ranunculales; family Papaveraceae; genus Macleaya; species Macleaya cordata. The sequence continues at coordinate 76,998 of MVGT01001068.1, read as the reverse complement.
GTTTAGTGGAATTAATATAAAACCCTCCCACTACTTAATTTATAAACAGTCCCTCCACAGTTTCTGATATTCGTAAAAACCCCTTAGCTTAGTAACATTTACAAGTCAGCACTATGGGGTAATTACTTATTTACCCTTAACCATCAAATGCATTGACATTAATATTTATTCTAATAATCTTCTAAACATTTTAGAAGATCACTGGCCAGTTTAGAATAATATTCCATGCATTGATTTAAGTGAATATCTTTGAAGTGGATTTCATGTTGAATATTATAATCCTACTATGAGATTACAGTCATCCATTTTGCTCAGAATATTGGATCACGTTTTTCGTCGATTGACCTCACTGTTTGCAAAACAAAACAACTGTGACCCACATGCAGGGTATATATATATTCTCAGAATTAAGGACTTTTATCCAAAGTAGTGTAAAAATACTTTAAATGAGCTGATATGAAATATAAAGTATTTTTCGACGATCTAGTTCAATGTATTCCAAATACATCAATATACAAGTCTAGAAGTCTCTACTTCTGTGATGGAGATACATCACATCACTTACGTGATCGACTTCAGTATATTATAGTCTTCCAAATAACGTGTAGTTTATTTAGACCATGAACAAAGTATTTACTAATGAATCATATCTCTCCTCACATACAACACTTGTACATGAATAATTCATCGAAATTATTAATCTCACCATGCATGTTAAATATGATAAATTAAATTAATGATAAATCAAGTAACCATAGATGTCAAACTTGTTGTTTTTAGGGCATGACCCCAACAAGTCAGGTATTGGAGAGCACCCACAATGCTCCTGTATAAAGTTGGATCTTCAAGAGCTTCACCTGTATACTTACTAAGCTATGTAGAAGTAGACATAGGAGACCCAATTGGTTTAACTTCATCTATTTTAGCATAGACAAGAATATCCCGAATATATTTTTGTTGACTAAGAATGAGACCAAAAGAAGTATGCTCAACCTCAATACCTAAAAAATAATGCAATCTGCCCAAATCCTTCAAAGCAACCTCACCACTCAAAGAACCAACCAAATCGTCAATAGCCTGTGAAGAATTTCCCGTAACCAAGATATCTTCAATATATATCAACAAGAAAAACCGAACATCGCCTTTTTCAAAGATGAATAAAGACGGATCAATTTTGGAATCAACAAAGCCAATGCGAAGAAGAAAACTACTCAAACGATTAAACCAGGCCCGTGGGGATTGTTTCAAGCCGTACAACGATTTATGGAGCTTGCAAACAAAATCGGGATGATCTGTGTCCACAAAACCAGGAGGTTGCTGCATAAACACCTCTTCAGATAAGACACCATTGAGAAAATCATTGTTGATGTTAAGTCGGCAAAGAAACCATTTCTGAGAAACAACATAAGCAATCATAGTGCGAAGAGTACTAAATTTAAGAACCGGACTAAAAGTATCACCATAATCAACTCCATATTTTTGATGAAATCCCTTAGCAACAAGTCTCGCATTATAACTAGCCACAGAACCATCAACATGTCTCTTTAAAGAAAACACCCACTTATTCCCTAAGACATTTATACAATTTTGGCGAGGAACCAGGGTCCAAGTTTGTTGGCGAAGTAAGGCATTGATTTCATCAACCATGGAAGATCGCCACGGCCATTGTTTCATAGCAGCAGTAGCACAAGTAGGGACCTCATCAATTGTAGCAGTCAGGACTAAAAGGTATTTGGGATTGGGTTTAAAAACCCCATTCTTGGAACGGGCTGCATTGGGCCAGCAGCTACAGGTATAGGAGATAAAATAGGATCAGGCATATAGGAAGAAGAAGACAAAGGAAGTGGAGAAGTTTGTGTTGAATTATTATCTCCAACATCAATGTCATCAGAAGGTGGGGTTGAAAATGATTCAACGAAGACGTAAAAACTGGTGGGCGGACCACACGCGGAGGAGGAGGTACAGATGATGGTAAGACCGGTATGATGACCAGGAGAGAGGGAGACTCACCAGAAAGCACTGGGGAAGGAGGACCCTTGTCGGCAAATGGAAATCGAGTTTCATCAAAGACCACATGGTGAGCGATAATAATTTTACGAGTATCAGGATTGTAGCATTTATAACCACGATGACGTAGATTATAACCCATAAATATGCAGAGATGAGAGCGGTAATCTATTTTGTGTATATTATATGGCCGAAGATGAGGATAACACGCAAAACCAAAAACTAGCAAAAAATTATAATCAGGTTTAGAGGCAAATAGTTTGTCCAATGGAGATATATGATTTAGAACTTTAGTATGCATGTGGTTGATCAAATAAACAGCGGTTTCAAAAGTATAATGCCAAAAATGTTGAGGCATGGAGGAGTGAGCCAAGAGGGTTAGACTTGTTTCCACTACATGGCAATGGCGGCGTTCAACCGAGCCATTTTGAGCATGTGTGTGCGGACAGGTAACCCTATGATGGATTCCAAGAGATGCAAGAATATTACGCAATCGTTCATATTCACACACCCCCCTAAATCCGATTGAAAAGATTCAATCTTAGTAGAAAATAAATTTTCAACAAGAGCTTTAAACCGAAGAAAAACATCAAAATAATAGGGAAAATCCAACTAAACTTCGAATAATCATCAAAGAATAAAACATAATAACGATGACCATCAGATGAACGTACTAGGGAAGGACCCCATACATCAGAATAAATTAAATCTAAAAGTCCAACTGAAACTGTAAATGATTGAGGAAGCGGCAATCTATTACTCTTGCCAAGCTGACAGGCCTGACACACACCATGCATTCGAGAAGCGAAAACAGGTAGATTATTCTTCGAAATAACCGACTGGAGTATTTGGAGAGACGGATAACCTAACCGAGAGTGTCTCTGTTCAACAGACATACGCTCACCAACAAAAGCAGAAATAGGTGAAAGAGGAAGGTAGTACAATTCGTCCTTACTCATTCCGCGAAGTAGAACTTTCCCTGACGCACGATCCTTAACATAGAAAAAATCAGCATGAAATTCAAAAATACATCATTATCACGGGAAAACTGAGCAACGGACAACAAATTTTTAGTAATAGAAGGCACAAGGAGAACATTTAATAGCTTAAAACAATGATTAGACGAAGATAAAATAGAAGAACCAACATTAGTTATACTCAAACCTGATCCGTTGCCAACGCGAATAACCTCCAAACCAAAATACTCAGAAGGAGCAGATAACTGTCCAATATCGGACGTTACATGATGAGAGGCACCAGAATCTGGGTACCAAGAAACTGTTGGGAAATAAATCCCACTACCCTGCACACAATATCAGTGGAGCAAATAGTACAGCCACAAGTAACAAAATATATGAGCTGAAAATAAATCAGACATGCAAATAATGAGACACCAGGATTTTTACGTGGAAAACCTCTTCAATGTGAAGAATAAAAACCACGGGACCTAGTCCAGAAATCTTCCACTATGATAATAATGAGGTTACAATGTTCTAAAACATTAGGAGTTTCAATCATCAAGATGTACGATAACACTTGGTTAACAATAATCTTCACCAAATTGATGGATATCACAAGATCTTTACCCTAAGGTAGATTTCATACTAACAACAAGGGTGTAGAGATTTTCTCACCAATCTAGGGTTTGAACAAACCCTAGAAAATACCAATCTTGTGTGAAGAAGATGATGGCTACAAGAGCTTGCGGATGACGTCGTCACAGGCTCACCAGAAAAAGGATCGGCAACTCCTTCTCCTTCTTCACGAACTCTCTCTTTCGTCTATTATCTCTCTTTCTCTCGTCTGTTCTCTCTATTTCTCTCCTATCTCTCTCCTGCGTTGAAATGAGAGGGTTGGAGAGGAAACCCCAAAACAGAATCCGTTATTCATGGATCTATTTTGTTTCTCCAAAAAAAACAAGACAAGCTTGTCCCCCTTAAAATATAAAAAGGGGGACAAGCATGCTATGTTGGTGGGTACCCCCATATGGAGGGACTTCCCAACAATCTCCCCCTCCCGACTTATAAGGAGGGATCCACCATTCCCAAACCTGCAATGCTGCTACAGTATTTATGCTTGCCTTTGGTTAACCCTTTTGTCATCATATCTGAACCATTGTCATCAGTATGGATCTTCTCAATTTGTAATACCTTCTCTTCAAGAACATCTTGAATCCACTGATATCTCACATTGATATGCTTAGACTTAGAATGAGAACTTGAATTCTTGCTGAGATGAATTGCACTCTGACTATCATAGTGAATGACATACTTATCTTGTGTTACACCAAGTTCTGCAAATAGTCTCTTCATCCATATCATCTCTTTGCAACACTCTGTAATTGCAATGTACTCTGCCTCTGTAGTAGATAAAGCTACACACTTTTGCAATTTAGATTGTCATGACACAGCTCCCCCTGCAAAAGTAAACAGGTAACCTGATGTAGACTTTTGGGAGTCAACATCTCCTGCCATATCTGCATCTGTGCCCTCTAATACTGGCTTTCCACCCCCAAAACACAAACAAGTTTTCGACGTTCTTTTGAGATACCTTAGAATCCATTTCACTGCTTTCCAATGTTCATTGCCTGGATTTGCAAGAAATCTACTAACCACCCAAACTACAAATACAATGTCCAGTCTTGTACACACCATAGCATACATCAAACTTCCTACTGATGAAGCATAAGGAATTTTCTTCATGTCTTCTTTCTCACTTTCACTTGTGGGACATTGATCACGACTTAACTTGAAATGATTAGCAAGTGGACAACTTACTGGCTTTGCCTTGTCCATGTTGAATCTTTGAAGTACTTTCTCAATGTACTTCTCTTGTGATAGCCACAACATCCTTTTCTTTCTATCACGAGTGATATGCATGCCTAGAATTTGCTTTGATGGACCCAAGTATTTCATAGCAAAAGATTTGCTCAAATCTTTCTTCAACCTGTCAATTTTGTTAGCATCATGTCCAACAATCAACATATCATCAACATAAAGCAAAAGAATAATATAATCACCATCAGAAAATTTTTGAACAAACACACAATGATCTGAAGCTGTTCTGTTGTATCCATTATCCTTCATAAGGGAAAAGGAGATGAAAAGAAAGATAAGGAAGCTTGGGAAACTAAGCTTTTTTGTTTCAGAAGCTTGGGAAACTAACTTAGTGTTGGGTGGTCTTGGGCCTATAACGCCCCGTACCCCAGAACAAGGGACATTACCATCAGTCTACAACGAGACTCAAATCCGGCAGAGTCTCCCCTGTAAACTGGACCTTTTGTCACCTAATAAACACAGTGTATACAAAATATACACAGCGGAAGCAAAAGAAACTAAAGGTATGCACTAAAATTGCCACCCATTTTTTTTTCTCAACTCAACTGAAAATCCCAATAGCATGGGACAAGGAGGGACCTGTCAAGACAACACTGTCTAAGATCATCCCATCTTCTAAGTCACCTGCAAATAACTAAGACATTCAATCTTTCACTTAAAATGGATATATTTGTGATATGATATATAGTTATATTTGTTGTTTCCTGTCAAAATATATATAATGAGAGAAGATAAAGTAGAAGTTGCATTCATTATAAAACAAAGAAATCATAAGGCTCACAACCGAGCCATAAAACATAAGTCTCAAGTAAGAAACTTAGAGGTAGAAAAAACGTCCACTGTGACTGAAGAGAGGGAAACCTACATCAAACCCCAAACAAGGAATCCCTCACCAAGAAAAACACGTCACAGCACCACTAAGGATCCTAACTCGATCCTCAACCGTCAACTGTAAAACCACGGAAATAAATGGGTGAGAAACTCAGTAGGTAGATCAACCATCCTAATATCATCACATGCAGCGATAAATCCGATGACATCTCAAAAGCATTTGTAATAGCAATGCATATTATATAGTTGATTGAAACATCAAAGAAAACCCGTATATATATGTATACAAACAATAGTAGTGTACTTCTGCTAGCATAGCCAAGGAACACGACCAGGTTACCCCAGTCAATTATTTCAAGATCAATACCAAGTGCAACAATTTGACGACTGCAGACTAGACAAGGGGCCCCAACTAATCCAGAGAAGGTTCCCCGTCAACCTTCCCCCGCGTCTAACACCCATCGGGCAGGCATGCGAACCTCAGCTAAACTAGTTACTCAACACCACAAACAAACATGGTTTACCAGGAAATAATCGAGACTTCCCAGACTTCCCTAGATGTACCTGTCTCCCTGACGTCCCATTCCGCCCTGAAGACAAAAACACCTAGCAAAGTCTCAGATGGTGTACCACATCTGGATAAGCATGATCCACCATCCTTGTAGAGAGTCTCTAACCTTTCACAAGCTTACCTTAGTGATAACATATAGTGGTATATATATAGGTTGTGTGTCTTTTAAGTTGAAGTTCGAAAACTATTTTGGAAGAACCCTTTTGAAACCAATGTCCTTTTTATAGAAATCCCCTTTTGAAAATTCATCTCTTTTGAAATCCACATACAACAAGTGTAACTGGTCCTAAGGATGAGGGACCATGACAAGCCAACTCACCCACCCCCGTAAGGGTGAGGATCCTTGGCAAACCAACCCACTCACCCATAGGGTGCCGGACCATGGCAAGCCAACTCACCCACCCCCGTAAGGGTGAGGATCCCTGGCAGGCCAACCCACGCACCCCTAGTCTGTGGGACCTGGCAAACCAACTCACCCACCCTCGTAAGGGTGAGGATCCCTGGCGGACAACACACACAGATCACTCGGGCGGGAATCCGAGTGGACGTAACACAGGCGCCAGTCTACCTAAGGCATACACGGTTCTCTGTGTCATCGTGAACCCTATCAAGCCCGGTAGTGAGACGCCACTACTGTCTTTAGGCGGTCAAGGGAGAAATTCCTTTTCACATTTTCAAAGTTGGGTTTCACATCGAAAAAACACTCGATAAAACAGATTTTCGTCTCTTCCAAAGGTTTTCAATATATTAAACATGGTTTTCCAACATAACCATCAGTTCATCCACATAAACCGTGATAGTGAAATTAAAGTCGCATTTGTTCACAATTCGAGAGAAATATTTCATAAACACGATATGAAATCAAGCATGCATATTTCCATATTAAACCAGTTTCTCAATGTTTTCTTCATAACATCGGTTTGTTGTTATCCATAAATTTCATGCCATGCCTTGCATACAAAAGTACATACATAACAGTTCGAAACATGCATTTAAAAAAGTTGGGTGCTATTAAGATGAATTGACCACCTACCTCTAGCGGTACAGGAACTGATCTTCCTCACCCAGAGAGTCAGCAACACCCAGCTCACCAGCTGGACAAAGAAACAAAAGACAGAATTAGGTTCTAGTAATTAGAACCAAAAAATCGAATAGGTAAAAGAGGAACAATAAAATTTAAAATTAAGAAACGCCAATGACTTGAATACATCTCTAACCCTCACGAGTTAGTAGGATTCGAACTACTCCTACTTCAAGGGTCCCCAATCATCCATTTTATCAAGAGACAAGTCAAGACTATATATCACTTAAAGCATCGATTAAGTTAACTTTATCATAATCCTCGAATATACTAGAAATCCTCAAAAATCCAAAAATAGGTAAACCAGACCATCTGAGGCTTAGATTTATCCATAATCACCTAGATTCCTAGTCTAACATAACCAAGTTGATTTACAATTGAATCTCCAACACTCCTACATCTATAACCTAAATTTTTTTCTTATACAACCCGAGTCCAATTAAATTCATTAACATCATACTAATTCTCAAAGGCAAGAGCTATAAGCACCCATTGTAAGCATCTAATCTATCACCATTCTAATTCAAGCTCAACCAAGATACTTATACCGTTTAACTAATCCGTTACTTAAAATTAACAGAGTCAGTCCAAACTGAGCAAAACTAGTCTATAAAACCCTTCATGAACTTCAGGTTCATCACTAACTAGTATATTTGAATTTCCTTGTGTTTCCCATCATCCATCAATATCACACAAGGTCCACTTCAAGGGTCCCCAATCATCCATTTTATCAAGAGACAAGTCAAGACTATATATCACTTAAAGCATCGATTAAGTTAACTTTACCATAATCTTCGAATATACTAGAAATCCTCAAAAATCCAAAAATAGGTAAACCAGACCATCTGAGGCTTAGATTTATCCATAATCACTTAGATTCCTGGTCTAACATAACCAAGTTGATTTACAATTGAATCTCCAACACTCCTACATCTATAACCTAAATTTTTTTCTTATACAACCCGAGTCCAATTAAATTCATTAACATCATACTAATTCTCAAAGGCAAGAGCTATAAGCACCCATTGTAAGCATCTAATCTATCACCATTCTAATTCAAGCTCAACCAAGATACTTATACCGTTTAACTAATCCGTTACTTAAAATTAACAGAGTCAGTCCAAACTGAGCAAAACTAGTCTATAAAACCCTTCATGAACTTCAGGTTCATCACTAACTAGTATATTTGAATTTCCTTGTGTTTCCCATCATCCATCAATATCACACAAGGTCCACTTCAAGGGTCCCCAATCATCCATTTTATCAAGAGACAAGTCAAGACTATATATCACTTAAAGCATCGATTAAGTTAACTTTACCATAATCTTCGAATATACTAGAAATCCTCAAAAATCCAAAAATAGGTAAACCAGACCATCTGAGGCTTAGATTTATCCATAATCACTTAGATTCCTGGTCTAACATAACCAAGTTGATTTACAATTGAATCTCCAACACTCCTACATCTATAACCTAAATTTTTTTCTTATACAACCCGAGTCCAATTAAATTCATTAACATCATACTAATTCTCAAAGGCAAGAGCTATAAGCACCCATTGTAAGCATCTAATCTATCACCATTCTAATTCAAGCTCAACCAAGATACTTATACCGTTTAACTAATCCGTTACTTAAAATTAACAGAGTCAGTCCAAACTGAGCAAAACTAGTCTATAAAACCCTTCATGAACTTCAGGTTCATCACTAACTAGTATATTTGAATTTCCTTGTGTTTCCCATCATCCATCAATATCACACAAGGTCCATTTCATATTTCCCATTACCAACTCTACCCTTTTCAAGTAAAGATATGAAAACAGAACTAAAGCCATTTAGTCACCCTCCACCATTCCAATTTAACCCCAAACAAGGTACTTTTACACTCTAACTATAAGCACAAATGGATTCTAAAACATGAATAGTTCTAAACTCTTTACTCATTATAGCAACAACTTCAAGGAACCATCATTAAAACTAAAGATAAATAAGGTCATCTTTACTTCAAACTGCCTAAAATGGTTCATCGGGTCTCTTTTAAGTTCAAGAGTTAATCAAACCTCATTTTAATATGAAACTAGAGAAAAATCAGCTCATCAAGTTGTTAATGGCTTCTCATCAATTAAAGTCATGATTTATCATAATCTTATGAATCCCTAATAGTATAGGTTTCACCATCAAATTTATTTACCTTGAACATCAAATTTTTCTTTCTATCAACATTCACAAGCTATACAAAGACAAGTCACCATAATCTCATCAAGTTTAAGTCTCCACTTGCATGCATCAAAATGGGGGAAATTAGATCATAAAAACCATGTATTCATATCAAATCTTCAACCCATCCATCTAACATTTCTAGTTCATGAGGAAATTTTGTTTTCTTCTAAAAACCCCAATTTACATCACAAAAATTTCAAGATCTACAATATTAGGGTGCTGATTTCTCACCTTAACACAAAAATATTAGCCCATCTCATCCCCTCTTCCACCATTAAGCTCCAAAATACCAAGATCTACACTAGCATGCATGTTGAACAAAAAAACCCTAAGTTATTAACTCAGGAATTCAACTGAAATGGGGGTGAAATGGGTTAGAAAATCTTACCCAAGGAGCAACCCTTTTCTTCATCTCTTCTTCTTCTCCTTTCTCCTCCTTCTTCCTCCTTCTTCCTTCTTCTTCTTCTTCTTCTTCTTCTTCTTCTTTTTCTCTTCAGCTGGACGGCAGCAGCTGCTCTTCTTCCCGGCGTGGACAGCAACAACTGCTGCTGCTGCTGCTGCTGTCTTCTTCTTCTCCCTCTCTAGCAGCTCCCTGTCCCTCTACTCTCCGCTCCCTTATCTTTTCCTTCTCTCTCACAGTCCCTCTCACTCTCTCTCAGTCTATCCCTCACGATCTCTCTCTCACTGTCTCTCTCTCACTCTCTCTCAGTCTCTCCCTCACGATCTCTCTCTCACTCCCTCTCTCACAGTCTCTCTTTTACTCTCTTTTTCTCTCTTGCGTTTTTTTTTATTTTTTATTTTTATTTTTATTTTTTTAAAGATCAGCACTAAGCTGATTGGGGGAGAGGGAGGTGGCGGGTTCGGGTCGCGGGTCGGGCCAGCCCGTGTCCCCCAAACTTAGCTTGAAATATTTCCTCTCTCCCCTTCTTTTTTTTTGTTTGCTCTAAATTTTATTATTATTATTAAAATTATTATTATTATTTTTGTTAGCGAGGTTTCACAGGGCCTTTCTCAACCCCAAAAGCTGGCTCAAGAGGTGAGGCTTTCCCTCACACTTATAAACTAACCACCAACCCCTTCCACAACTGATGTGGGATAAACCCCAACAGAAACCTCTTAAGGGTTACGATTAGCCAAGAAAGCATTAGGAGATCCACCAGGAGCATGAACCTCATTAAACCGATTGTAACAGAAGAGAGCCGTATGACCAATATGGCCGCACACTTGGCACACAAGAGGACCATTTGGATGGGGTTGGGTAGGATGCTGATTGGGATGGGGAGGACGAGAAGGGTGATTGTGGTGCTGAATATAGTTGTGATAGCGATGATAACCCCCATGACCACCACGACCGCCACAACCACCACGCCCCCTGAAGGACTGAAAACCAAAACGATTATTAGTAGATGAAGAATCAGATTTAGTAGCAGCATTTACCTGAGGGTCAGGAATAGGATCTTGCACGGCCAACCTCATCTCTTGACTCAAGAGAAAACCTTGTAAATCCTCATAAAACACAGGATCAGCACGTGTGAATAACGCCGTGGCAAAAGGAGCATACTCAGGTCCTAACCCATTCAATACATACATAACGAGCTGATCATCAGTGATGGGATTTGCCACCGCAGCAAGTCAATTAGCAAAAGATTTCATTAAAACAAGATAATCCATGGCAGGAAGAGCACCCTTCTTAGTATTAGAAAGCTTAAAATAAAGCTGTATAACACGTGCCTGTGATTGAGATGCATAAGTTCGTTCCAAAAATAACCAAGCCTCACGAGAAGTAGTCTTACGGATAAGTTGCATATGAACCGGTTCAGACAAGCAAAAAAGAAGACTACCAAAAACATGATGATCTTGACGAACCCACTCAGCATATGCAGGATTAGGAGGCGATGTTTCAGTCGCAGTAGAAGGAAGGGTAGCAGGAGGGCAGGGCTTAGAGCCATCCACATAACCAACAAGTCCATAACCACGAAGGAAGGCCATGAACTGGGAGTGCCACATGAGATAATTTGTGGCAGACAATTTCACCGTCAAAGCATGAGTCATCGAAGTAGAAGAAACCGTAGAAGCCATGATCGAACCGTGAACTTCTGATACCATATAAGACTCTAAACTTAACACAATATTTGATGAACTGTTTTCCACACTTTAGAATGTAGAGAGGAGACGTATATTTATAGTATGATGTGGTTACAAAAGATAATAACAAATCTACAAATGATAATAACAATTACAGATAAGCACAAACTCTAAGTGATAACACATTATCTACAAGACTCCAAATCACTTGAATCTCCTGAGTTAGTTGAAGATAAACCAGATGTACGCGTATGATCTGATATATCTCTAATATCGTCACCACTCCGATCTGGTCATCGTCATCCCTGGCAGGCGTCGGGAGTGGCGCCGGAGACGTATGGTACTCTCTTTCACTTTCTCTCTCTTTCTCTCTCTAGATCATCTCATCAATCCTTTTTTTCTCATAATTTCTTACTGTTTTATCTTTAATCTTCTGGGTTTTTTTTCTAATTTTTGTCCATTTTCTATAAAATCAAAGTAAATCAAACTGAAATCACCAAAAGATCCTCCTAATATACAGAAGGACTCATTTCATCATACTTATTTGATTGAGTGAAGTCCAGGAACTCGCCGTCACCCCTCGTTGGCGTCCGGAGACGCGCCGGCGGCGTCTAGTACTTTATCTTTTTCTCTCTAGATCATCTCTTCAATCCCTTTCCATAATATTTTTTTATTGTTTTAACTTCAATCTACTAGGGTTTCAACTAATCTCAGTCCTTTTTCTCTAAAATCAAGCTGAAATCAACACTACAGCTTAGTAAATCATACTCCGATGGCTCGGTGTACGACTCATTGGCGATCTATTCTTTTTCATGTGACCACAAAATCATATGTTGACATATTTTGTTTACTTCTCTGAAACTATGAGTTGCATTTTTTCGGAGGAAATATCATTTTTTGATTGGAAATTAGGGATTTTTCTAGTGTAAATTTGTGATTTTTGTTTGAGCAAATTGTCTTTACCCCCAAATGCTAATTGGAAAATCACTTACCCCCAAATCTTTCAAAAAAATCTCTTTTCCCCCCACTGGTATCATTTCCGTCACTTAACCATCCATTTGATCAAATTTGTGTCATGTGACGGTCATGTGACATGAAAAAAGACTAAAATAACTCCTTTTTTTTATTAGTAACCCAATCCAAATGAATACCTTGGGTTAACTTAACACGTGGCAACATCCCAACGTCCCACCTAACCAACGACCCAGATTAAATTAAACATGGAACCTAACACCAAGAAAACAACGGTAGAAGAGGGAGATCGTTATCTCCCTCTTTCTCTGCAACTCCGTATTGAACAACCCTAGTGTCAAAATCCAGCGCATCTCCAACAAGTATCGAACAACCCTAATGAGTTTTACGTATGAGGCGAAGTAGGAAATATGGAGGTGATGATCCTTTCCCCAAATGATCGACTTTGATCATACTGTGTGTTTTATTTTCAAGAAAACCAGATTCACAATACCCAATACTGGACCATGCTAAACCCCCAAAATTTCAGAATTTTACCATAAATAAGATTCAAGAAAAGCATTCACAGATGAATAATTTAGATTAACTAATGACAAAATAACATAAAATTGGCTTCAACAAAAGTTGAAATCTTGCATAATTGATTATATATTAAAAATTCATAGGTGGGTGATAACTAAGGGAAGTAGCTTCAATTGAGCTGCGCACATGGTGTTTGATAAAAAATCAACGGCACCCTGCTAATTAAGTTTAAAGCAGTTCATTAGATTATTTTTCTTTATAAATTGATTTATAAAAAAGAAAAAGAAAAAATTAGTTTGGTTGACCGTTGTTGAGTAAATAACCAAACTATCCTTTATTCTCTTTAAAGTGTCATGGCTCTGTGTTTTATCAACAGAGAAGAACATGGAATTCTGATCCATCAAAATCTTAAAAAAAAAATTTGTATTTTTTTTTCAGATTTTTTTTGTTAGGTTATTATTAGAACGAATTTCAATTTCAAAACATTGATGTGATGATCCTTTCTCAGATGATCTATATTAATTATATTGTGCGTTTGTTGTATTTTCTCTTTTTATTAGAGAATCTATCAAGCCAGAATTCTGATCTTTTAAGTTAGGATTTTTTGGTGTTAGGGTATTGTGATTAGAATGAAGGGTTTTAAGTAAGAAATATGGACGTGATGATCCTTTCCCCAAATGATTGACTTTGATCATACTGTGCGTTTTTGTATTTTCTGTTTCAAGAAAATTTACCAAGCTAGAAATCTGATCCATATAAATATTCAATATTCTTTTTCTTTTTGGTTTTAATATAAAACGGATCCATATTTTTTCAGATTTTTGTTAAGTTTCTTATTGGAGATCACCAGAAATCCACGGAATTATCGAATGAAAGGAAGATTAATTGATTTATCAAGGAAATAAAAAAAAATTCAAAAAAAGAAAAAACATTTAAACCTAGATCAGAAAAGAAACTTCAACGCCTATACTCAAATCGTGATTTTGGAAGAAAATTCGGCCTTTAACTTTCGAATTTCACCTTTGTTCAATACTCGGTTGCAGAGAAAGAGGAAGAAAATGATCTTCTTCTTCTCTCGTTGTTTTCTTAGTGTCAGGTTCCATGTTTAATTTAATCTGGGTCGTTGGTTAGGTGGGACTTTGGGATGTTGCCATTTGTTAAGTTAACCCAAGATATTCATTTGGGGATCCTGCTATATAAACATTGTCCGCTGTGTTTTTTAGAAAACATTACAATCGCCAAACTGTTACTTGTAAACTCAGTAGAATTTTTTTTTTGAGGGGAAAATGTACTTGAACTAAAAGAATTTACAAAAAATGAGTTGTGAACATAATTACAACAGGATGGTACCCAAAATTAATTACAAAAATAAGGAATCCCAATTGAAGATGAAGTCCTGAAGCGGAAATTTGAGATTGTTGTAGTGCGAAGAAACCCAGAAGTGGATGAGCGTCTTTATTTCGTTTGTTAGACAGTGAACATCCTTTAGTTTGTTATTGAAAGCACGCCTATTACGCTCATCCCAGATGGATGTGAAAAGAGCAGCTGGGACGAATTGCCAGATAATCTTACCAATTTTGGTGAAGCCTTTCGATGACCAGGATTGTGCTAGCAGAAGAACTGATGGTGGGCAAACCCAGCACCATCCAAATTGTGGCAGGATTTGATTCCAAATGTGTCTGGTGAAGGGGCAATGTAGAAGGATGTGGTGGGGGGATTCCGCTTGTTTAAGGCAAAGAACACACGCATTTGCAAGTGAGTGACCTCGTTTTTGGAGATTGTCTAAGGTGAGGATTTTATGGAGTGAGACTAACCAACAGAAGAAATTGATTCTGAAAGGAATTTTGGGGTTCCAGATTAATTTTGTGGGGAAAAATGCTTGATTTGAGGTTTGAAGGGCATCGTATGCGGATTTGACGGTAAAAACTCCTTGCTTTGTGTGGGACCATGACCGTGAATCTGACTCTGTGTTCCGAATAGGGGGTCGGTCGCCAATGGTGGCTAATAAGGATGTCAATTGCTGGATTTCGGAGTTACGAATATCTCGGTTGAAGGTGAGTAGCCAACCTGTGTCTGTAGGATTCGTTGGGATGAAGTCTTGGATGCAGCCAAATTTTAATGAGGAAATTCTGAACAAGGACGGGGCAATAGATTTCAACGGTTGTGGGGAGCACCATAAGTCAAACCAAAAGGATATCTTATCACCAGAGTTGATTGTTATTGAATACCGATGAAGCCCTCTTCTTATTTGATCAACAATTGTTTTCCAGCAGCTGTGACCGTGGGTGGAGCCGACTGAGGATGGGAACCATGTCGATGGAGAAGGGCCAAATTTCTCTTCGATGACTAAGTACCATAGTTGATCCTTTTCTTCCCCAAAACGCCACCCCCATTTGGAAAGGAGCGCCTCATTCATATCACGAAGTTTCTTAATGCCGAGTCCGCCCATGTCAACGGATGTACAGATTAAGTCCCAACTGGCCAGGTGATAACCCTTTGATGAGCCTTGTTTAGCCCATAGGAAATCTCGCATCATTTTCTCGAGAGCCTCAATAGTAGTAGCAGGAGCCCTGAAAATAGAAAAATAATAAATTACAAGATTGGACAGAATACTTTTTATAAGAGTAACCTTACCCCCTTTAGAGAGCATCTTGCATTTCCAATTATCAAGCTTTTTTTGGAATCTTTTAATGACAAGGTCCCATATAGATTTGGCACGCGGTCTGGCTCCGAGGGGCATTCCGAGGTATGAGAAAGGTAGAGAAGATGTTCCACAGCCCAGTCTCTGCGCCCAGACGCTTAATTGGGGGACGTCTCCAATACCGATGGTAAACTCTGTAGAATTCTTCATTGCTGTTTTTACCTCATCAACGAGTGTCGAATTCATCTCAATTAAACCTTCCAAGCAGGTTTCTTGATCTGTAATGGCGCTGCTGAGCCAAGTCTTGATGTCGTTAATCTTGGCCGTTGATAACAAATTTTCCCCTGGACCCACTTTCATTGATGAGATCGTTGAATTTAATTCATCAATTGCTTCTTCAAATAGGGTTTTGCAATCAAGCAATGCGGCCTTAACCGATTCATTGACACCTTTGACCTGGAAATCAATTTGTCTGGTAAAGCAGAGAGCTTGGTGAGTTCATTAATGGTTGCCTGTAGAGAGAGAATGAATAATTCTTCATTGCTGGTAATGAATTCTGCTTTCAAGAAACAAAGAACCTTTTTATTAATCTAGTAAATGTCTGTTTTAATTATGAAGAAAAGGGAGAGAGAGAGAGTACCTGCTGCTGCTCTCCTCCTAAAACAGTCCTGCCGTTCGATGAAGCTCGCCGGAAATACCGATCGGCCGCCGATTATGCAGAGAGAGGAAACAGGGAGAGGGAGGTGATCTAGGGTTTTCAGGGGAAAGAGAGAGGGAAAGAGGGAGAGGTGGGTTCAATAGGGTTCTGTTTTGAGGGAGGGTGGGTATTGAACGGAAAAGGGTTTTAAAAAAAGAAAAAACAAAACAAAACCCGCAAAAATTGAGGCCGCACAAAATTGAGGCAAAGAGATCGATTCAATCGAATCTGAACAATTAACTAGACAGCCACGTCAAATGTTTTTTTTAGAAAACATTGCCGCCAATGTCTAGATAGCAGGATCCTCATTTGGGTTGGGTTACTAATTAAAAAAAAGGGGTATTTTGGTCTTTTTTCGTATCACATGACATAAATTTGACCAAATAGATGGTCAAGTGACCCAAATGGGGGGGGGCTATTTTTTCTGGTTTGGGAATATTTATAGCATTGAATGCAATAAACTAATTTATTTATTTTCTTTTTGATTCGATGGTTCTTTGCTGGTCTCTTTTATAAGCTTCTCTAGGAATGTTAGTGTGAAGATTTAAGAGTATTTTTGTTCTCACCCCAAAAATTCTATATTCATCCCTTTTTTGGTTCAAAATTCTACTATTCACACCCAATTTTTGGGGGTTATTTTGGGTTCAAAATTCTACTTTTCATCCTCAAGTAATTTCTAAAAATTTATATATTTTTTTTCCAAAACCTAATGTGAAATATTATCTTCCCTATTTTCTCTCTAGGTTGAATTGTATTATTTTTTATTTTTTATGCAGCTTTCAAATGGTTGATGGGAATCCTAATTATGATCATTCATTTTCTACTGTTTGTATGTGTTGAATGAAGGTTGAAGCTATGCTGGACAAGAAACTAACTAATGAAGAAGAATAAGATGTTCCACAGATCAAAAAAAAAAAAAAAAGATGTTCCTTATCGGTATCTGAAGATGGTTGATGTACTAAAGATAATTTGTTTGGCCCGGAATGAACTAAATGATTTGATGTATTTTTGTTTAGAGTTAACGACTTCCACAAATCATTTTGGAGTAGTCCCTCTTGTATGTAAAACTGAGTTCCCTTAAATGGGATGAGATATATGAAAATTTTTATCTTAAAATGTAATAGTGTGATTTATATTTATGACTTTTACTAAGACCGTTGATATATACACAGCCATTTTTTATACATTGTATCCTCATCCCTTTGACCAAAAAAATTGATTCTCAATGACCTCTCAATTTTAAAATTAAAATATCTTTAAAACAAAAAATAAAACTAAAAACAGAAAACTTTTCTCTCTCTCTAAAACTGTTCTCAAACCCTAACTCACCCGAACCCCACCTCAGACGCTCGTTCTTCGTGTGCCCTAGGTGCCGAACCCCATTTCTCCACCAAATCCGAACATTGAATCCAAGTTATTTTGTGTCTAGAGGAAGAAGAAGACCGATGGCGAGGGGTAAAGCACCGGTGGTGCGTGATCCACAACCTCCCAACCAAGAACAAGCGTAAGTTATCGATTTTCCACTTGAATCTTTGTTTTTCTGTATGATTTTGTTCTCTAGAAGTTTTCTTAGGTCATTATTGTTCTAATGTATGGTTTTTATTAGAGTTTTACTGCCCTAAAATCGAAAACCAGAAAACGATTTCGTGGTTCTATGCTCGGACTCACAGAGTCGAGCGTTATTGTTTCTGCTCGTTAGCAC
>MVGT01001068.1:0-53633 GCA_002174775.1 Macleaya cordata | reverse complement strand
GGAAGAAGATGTTCCTCTCTGCACGTCCGAGCATGCACTCCGAGCCCTAATTTTTCTAACTGTGGTTCAAACGGAAAAAATGAAAAAATGGAGGCATAGATCGGAAGTTTACCTCTGAATATTGTCGTTGAGAACCCTTTTGTGGATTTGAGGATCCGATCTCTTCACAAAACGAGTTTTGGGTTGAGTTTTCATGAGTTAATGGAGGTTGTCTTCGAAAATCCATCCACCATGAAAATAACCTTCAAATCTTGCTGCCGGCGGTGGGAATCAGATGGCCGGCGGTGGGAATCAGATGGCCGGAGTTGCGGCTCCGACCAAAAATCCGTTGGAAATCTCTCCAACTCGTTTCACAACCCCACCCACTTTCTCTCACTTCCATTATTGATATTTTAATTAATAATAAATTTTTAAGATAGTTGATTTGAGATCATGAGGTCATTAGGAATCAAAATTTAAAGTCAAATAAGTTTGACCAAAATAAGGTCATAAGGTATAAAAAATGGATGTGTATATATCAAGAGTCTTTACTAATATCCATCCATCCCACTGATGATATTTAGTGGTTTCTGTTTCAATAGGTTTTTCAACTAGGTTGGTGTTCTACCAATTTTGAATATATTTAAGGGGATTTTGGCCAAAAACCCCTACTTGGAAAACGTTTTAGGATTTAGCCCAACAAACGTTTTCTTTTAGTCTAAGGCCCAAGATGGTTTCAGTCAGAGGGTTTCAGTGTGTGTAATTTATAGGAAGAGGGTTTTAGTGAAACCCTCTCCGAGAGGGTTTCAGTCAGTTATCCTTGGGCCTTAGACTAAAAGAAAACGTTTGTTGGGATAAATCCTAAAACGTTTTTCAAGTAGGGGTTTTTGGCCAAAATTCCCTATATTTTTATATTTTATATTTAATTATAGATTCAGGTAGTGAAATTTTAGGTGCCTTACCATTTTCATATGAATCAAATGCAATATATGGTAACAACTCCAATGGGTTGCTTCCTTTTAATCCCTACTCTACGTTCTAATAAGAACCGGTTTTGAAGAACTCTTATTGGATGCCCAAAATGATAATCAGAAGAACAATTTGTTGGTGGGGCTCACAACTGGAGGTGTTGAGGACAAGCAAGGCGTCGACGTGGCCGTTTACGTGTCATCTAGCAATCTTAACCTGGCCAAAGTTGACAACTAAACAATCTTTACGTGAAGTTATTAGTAGTTACTAATTTACTTTGAATAGCTAGTTTGAAGTTTCTGTTTGCATTAGTTTATATTTCTATTTCCATAGGTGTCTTAGTTTATTTAATTTCCTTGTCTTAATAGAATTAGGAATTTCTATTTCTTTAAATTTGTTTGTAGTAGACTATAAATACCCATTGATTGGTGGAATGCGGAGAAGATAATTGTTTGGTTTATAGTTAACTTTGTGTGATTTGTGAGTTGTTCGTGCTGGCCGTAGGTAAGAATTCTAGGGTTATTATCAATTGATATCAGAGCAACTTGATCCTTGTATGGTCTTGACCCGAAAACAGAAAAGAATATTAAAGGAGCAACAGTTGAAGGAACTAACCACAAGCGGGAATGCTATAGCCGAATTTAGTCGACAGTTAGTGGAGAGGATAGACCGTGCAGTAGAAGCCTCTGCTCCCCAATTAGTTAACACAGGTTTTAGAGGTTCTGCATCACATCAGGGTGAAAGGATGGGAAAATTATATTTTCCACGATTTGATGGAGACGATGTAGAAGGATGGTTATATCAGGCTGCTACTTATTTTGAATATCATGAAACACCCTTGGAGCAGAAGGTGAAATTTGTTGGGTTTCATCTAGATGGAAAAGCTCTCCAATGGTTTCGTTGGTTTAGGTTGATGCAACCAAATTCAACTTGGGAGAACTTTATAATGTGTATTTTGGATCGTTTTGGCAAAACCCGTTATAATGATTCATCTGCAAGGTTAGCCAAATTACGCCAAACTGGATCCCTTACGGAGTATCAAGAAGAATTTGAACGGCTATCAAACATGGTTTATGGACTGTCGGATGATTTTCTGATGAGTTGTTTTATTGGTGGGTTAAAAGATGAGTTGCGTCTAGAGACTCAATCTTTTCGCCCTTCATCTCTTATGGAGGCTATCTCAACAGCACGTCTTCAAGATGAGAAGATAAACTTACGTAGACAAGCGATGAAAACTCTCCAACGACCTACGATGACTCCTCCGACAACAAGGCAACCAACTAATACTCCACCTATATGAAGACTTACACCAGATGAAGTTGAAGAGCGTCGGAAACCACAACTATGTTATAACTGTGATGAGAAGTGGTTTCGTGGTCCTAGATGTAAGACCAAAACCCTTTTCTTAATTGAAGGCTGCCAGTTGGAATCCAATTTCAAAGAGGATGATCAGGAAGAAGAAGAAGATGATGATGAATCAATTGAGATCTCCTTATATGCCTTGGATGGTTCAAGCACTCCACAAACTATGCATGTGCAAGGTGAGGTGAAAAACGCCAAGGTAAACATCTTGATAGATTCAGGAAGTACCCGGTGTTGGTATAAAACCATAACACTTTTAGAAGAAGGCGGATTCAAAGTCGACGCCATAGATTTAACCGGTTCTGGAATTCATTCATTTGATACAAACAGCATTACAAGTATTGCTCAATATGTAAATCCACTTACGGATTTCCTTGAAAAGCTTAGAGATGGTGAGAAGGTACCTCTCTTTCATTCGTTTCACTTCCTAGTGACATTCCTGTACTT
This sequence comes from Macleaya cordata, assembly GCA_002174775.1. Classification (NCBI taxonomy): domain Eukaryota; kingdom Viridiplantae; phylum Streptophyta; class Magnoliopsida; order Ranunculales; family Papaveraceae; genus Macleaya; species Macleaya cordata. The sequence continues at coordinate 50,876 of MVGT01001068.1, read as the reverse complement.
TAGGAACTGCGTTCATGATTTCTCTGTGAATAAGAGCCAAAATTGTCTCTTAAATGCACTATGATCAGAAAAAAGAGAGAAGTTACTGCAGCTTCTGTTCAACAGTTCACTACTAAACATCAATATAACTGTGGTTTTGCCATAGTTATATTGAGAGTGTGGTTTTTTCAGGAGTTCTTTCCATTTTGGTATTTTCTAGCTGCAAGAATATGTTTCTTTTATTTTTTTTTCGCTGTTAAACACACTAACTTATGACCTGAGTATTTTTTTTTCATGATGCCTTCATGGAATCTTTCTTATGAGTTAGTCAAACTTTTGTTCGAGTTTTGGGCTTATCTTTAGAACATATGCTCTACCTTCCAAAGGTGATAGAAGCACGGTCATCTTGTGGTGGAGTTCTCTGGACAGGGATGCGTTCTGATAAAATTAATAATCTTGTAGTACAGATTCTACAGAACTGATTAACAAGCTATATGTAGTTATGTTATTACTATTATTGATCCTGATTAGTCATGCCTTTCAATTAGAAAAACAGTTATTAGGTTTGCAACAAATATTTCTTACATGGTGATAGGTGGTAAGGAAGTTTATAACTGTTACTCGTCTCCTCATCCGCCTTAAATTTCTTGTCGAAGAGCTTTCCTTGAGCAAATTTCAGTGCCAACTAATATAAAGTCCTGAAATTCATTTATAAACAAAAGGGGTGAGATATGATGGATTCATCTTGAACTTATGTAGGAAAGATATTCTTTCACAATGCATCTTCTTCGGTGCTAACTAATCCGTTATTGAGTTGATGGTACACATTATTCGAACTGGTAGCTTGTGTCTCCTTGTTTAAGTTGAGCTAAGTTTCTTTCTTTCTGGTTCTACTATTTTTTCAACTGAGGTCGAATATTAATTATGCAGGTGATTTTGGTGGGCCATGACTTTGGTGGTGCATGTATATCGTATGCCATGGAGTTATTTCCACACAAGGTTGCAAAAGATGTTTTTATTGCTGCAGCGATGTTGATTAATGGACAAAGTACTCTTGATATGTTCTCCCAACAGGTTTGCCTCCATTATATGATCTACAGAATTTGATAGAAACCATTATTAGCTTGAGAAACTTATAAAAATGTCTTTGCCCTTAGTTAAAGTCAAAGAACTCAAGACATGGTTCACAGTTTTAAGTTTTAACTTGCAGTTTGCACACAATGTGCAGTCAGCATTTTTCCCCTGCTTGACCATTATGCCAGTAGCAAGCACTAGCCTTCTGTGGTCATTAGCATTTGGCAAGGCACTTGTGTCTTCCTTCGTCCTTTTACTGCATTCCAGATTTTGATCCTGGCTTTGAAAAACCAATTTTTCAGCAATGTTTCTTGTAAATCTAAACTTGATCTAGTTTGGAAATATTGCAAATTTGCAGATTAATGTGTTCATAGATGCAGCAAGCACACCCACAGCTGTTTTTTTCGACCTGCAGATTACAAATATAAATGTTAATCAACTTAATCCTACTTTTGATATTGTATGCCTAATACCTAGATGTATTTCAGTCAGATTCAAAGGATTTGATGCGGCAAGCACAGGTGTTCTTGTATGCAAATGGGAATCACCAACCTCCAACTGCTATTGATCTCGACAAATCGTTACTGTATTTAATCAAAGTCCTGCTAAGGTATGCTTTCTATGTTTCTTTTTTTTTTTTTTTTTTTCGGATATGCCTCCAACCATCCTATGCTTGGGGTATCTCAAAAGATTTTGCTTATAACAAAAACCATCCTTAAATGGACTGTATCTTTGAAAAGTGGCCATGTCATAGACTGAAGACTCCATGTTAGAATTTAGGTGTTCCTTATCAACAAAAAAATTGTACTCATCAATAATCCTTCATGGATCCTTAAATATACAGTTCTTTGAAGAGAGGCCATGTTAGAAACTCAAGACCCCATGTTAAAATTTTGCTGATCCTTATCAACAGTAAAATTGTACTAATCTATAATCCTTCATGGATGCTCAAACATATGATTATTATTGGAATGCTCAAACAGATTATGTGCTAACACATAAGTGCAGTTGTATTAAAAAAGGAACCATGGTATAGTATGTGCGGGCACCTGACCATGGTTTTTATGTCCTTACTCCATTTCACAACCAGTGACACACTTGTTATAAGGTGCCCCTCTTTTAAGAGGCATATCCTGAATATGGCTACTTCGTATGGTCAGGAAAAAATGCCATAAAATAGTTTGGATAATTAGGATTGTTGGTGATGGCTTGTGAAAATGTCTCCTACTTATTCTATGTCACATTAGACACATTAAACCAACCGTGTCAGTGCCCCCGTCATTATATATTCTGGTTATACTTTACTGAATTGCGACACATCTCCTTTTATTGTTATTTCTTTTTTTTTTTGGAAATACAGAATACTTGACTTCCATTTGATTTTGCTATGTATTAAATAGTCATTCCCTTGATTTGTCATTTAACCTTTTTTTTTTTGGTTCCTTTTGACAAGGATGTTGCATTGGCTTCAGTTTCGATGAGGCCGATCCCCTTTGCACCAGTTCTCGAGAAGCTCTCTCTTTCTGAAAAGAAATATGGCTCTGTTAGGAGGTTTTATATAGAGACTGCTGAAGATGATGCCATACCGCTATCTTTACAGCAGAGCATGATAAGTTCAAACCCTCCAGAAAAGGTCTTTCGGTTAAAGGGCCCTGATCACTCACCTTTCTTCTCGAAGCCCCAATCCCTGCACAAGCTCTTGGTGGAAATCTCGAGCATCCCTCCAATTAAATCCAGTAACTGACCCATAATATTCCTTCTCCATGGAGCTTTGCTAACATGATCAAGCAATCGGAGCGTGCATACACTCATGCCGTTATGCGTGTATGCCATATATGCATGCAAAGTTATATTTATGTGATCATCCATGCAGTGGTAATGTTTGATCATTTACATGCATATGCCATTGGAGACAAATATTTATGTAACATTTTGATTCAGAGAAATTTAGTGCATCTTCCATCAAAATGAGATTGTTTGCTTGCTATATATGCATCAGTGACTATCCATGCATGTGAATGGTGATAGTTTTTTCAGTCTTCCTTGTCTCTGCGCGTCGTTGATTGAAGAAAAATGATTAGTCGAAAAAGGACGTTGCACGTGATGCAACAAATATTTGTCGGTCAGGTGACACAGGTCAGTGAGCTTGGAAGTGTGGAAATGGTGTTTTTGTGAACTGATTGATACTCTTCTATGTAAGGTTTTCCGGCTCAAAAATAATCTGGGGAAAGGTGACATCACAACGGTTAAAAAATTAGTCATACGAGTCGTCTGTGATTGTCACAACCATGGGCCTACTTCATCGATGCGGTTGTTCCTAAGAGATTAGGAATTGAAGTTGTTGGAGATGATCGTTTTGATGTCATGGTAGCGAATGGCAGTTGTATTGTATATGTTGGTCGCGGCCCAAATCTTGAATTCCACTTACAAAATCATAAATTTAAAAGCGATTTTCATGTCCTACCCTTGGGTGGTTATGACATTGTGCAAGGGGATCAATGGTTACAAACTCTTGGAGCCATAAGTTGGGACTTTAAATGGTTGGTTATGGAATTCAAGGTGCTAGGACACACCATCAAACTAATTGGTGATCGCAGCTGAAAGACTAGAATCGCTTCAAGCTATACCACGGAGCGACTTCTCAGAAGTGGAGTAAAGGGAGTTCTCTGCCAAGTTCATGAGGTTACAACTGATGTAACAACTCCAACAATATTGCCAGCAGTACAAGAACTTATAAAAGAGTTTGGTGATTTGTTTGCTACCCCAACTAATCTACCACCTCATCGTGATCACGATCATCGCATTACACTTTTACCTGGTACATCTCCAGTCAATGTGAGACCTTATAGGTATGCACATTATCAAAAAGGAGATATTAAAAAATTGGTTAAAGAGTTGTTGGATTCAGGCATGATATGCCCTAGCAACAACCCATTTTCTTCTCCAGTCTTGCTCGTCAAAAAGAAGGATGGCTCGTGGCGTTTGTGTATCGACTACAGATCCTTAAATCAGGTCACAATTAAAGATAATTTTCTAATTCCTGTTATTGATGAGTTATTTGATGAGTTATTTGGAGCTTTTTATTTTTCCAAATTAGATTTGAGGTCTGGGTATCATCAAATTCGAATGCATTGCGATGATATTTAAAAGACTGCTTTCAGAACTCATGACGGTCATTATGAGTTCTTAGTTATACCCATTGGGTTAACCAATGCTCCATCTACTTTTCAGCATGTGATGAATGACATATTTCGCTCTTTCTTGCGTAAATTCGTTTTGGTTTTCTTTGATGATATCTTAGTTTACAGCAAGACTTCGACTGACCACTTGGAACACCTTCGTACAATATTTCGAATATTATGTGAGCATCAACTCAAGGTGAAGCTTAGCAAACGCTCATTTGCAAGGGAGGAAACCGAATATCTTGGTCACATAATTTCTTCCAATGGGGTGGCAGCGGATCCTTCTAAAATTCAAAGTTTGCTGATTGGCCAATTCCTACAACAGTTTGAGCGTTAAGAGGCTTTTTGGGATTAATGGGTTACTATCAAAAATTTGTCCACAACTATGGGCAAATTGCACAACCGTTAACTCAATTGCTTAAAACGGAAGGATTTAAGTGGAATGATGGCGAGGATAAAGCTTTTGAAAGATTGAAGAAAGCCATCGCAACAACACCTGTTCTAGCATTGCCAGACTTTACTAAGCAATTTATTATCAAAAGTGATGCAAGTGGAGCAGGAATAGGGGCAGTACTAATGCAAGAAAAATGCCCAATTACTTATACTAGTAAGGTGCTAGCACCACGACACCTTGGGTTATCTACGTATGAAAAGGAGATGCTTTTATCATCCATGCCGTTACTAAATGGTGACCATATTTGCTAGGTCGGCACTTTGTTATCTACACTGATCAACAGAGCTAAAAGCATTATATGGAGCCAGGGTTATTGGTAGTGGTTGAAGCAGCCCTGTAGGAGATAAAGTGTCATACTTGTTTCTTTGACACATCTCAAAATTAGAAATATATTCTTTAATGTCCTGATACATTCCCAACTAATAAAAAAACTTAGTAATTCTTTTACTGGTCTTCAAGTAGCCAGAATGACCAACATCAGACGTGGAGTGAAACTCATGAAGTATCACTTCTTTCCATTTGGAATTTGGGTTGTGTTGTTGATATTTTAGTAACCCCTCATCCACGCAGAAATTTTTGGAACCAAAACTTGTATGTTGAATTTTTTTTATCTGCTCTAATAACCACGAATCAGATTGCAAATCAGCCTTGAGATCCTCAAACCATTGACAACTTACGAAAGAAATGGCATAGTTACTTGCATCGCCTTGCTTGCATCTGCTACCTTGTTGGCTTTACCTTGTTAATATTTGATTTTATAATCATACCCAAGGAGTTTAGTGAGCCACTTCTATTGAGATCAATAACTATATGGTCGGATATTTCAATGGATTTCATTGATGGCTTACCTTCTTCGCTTGGTAAGACGGTAATTTTAGTAGTGGTCGATCGACTAACTAAGTATGCTCATTTTATCGCATTGAAACATCCCTATACAACAACTACTGTGGCACAAATTTTTTAGAGAATGTAGTGAAGTTGCATGGGTTCCCTCTCTCCATTGTCACTGATCGTGACGCCGTATTTACCAGTAAGTTTTGGTAAGAGTTGTTCTGTCTTCAAGGCACTCAACTCAAGATGAGTTCTTCTTATCATCCACAAACGGACGGTCAAACAGTGGCTGTAAACTGTTGTTTAGAGACGTACTTGCGTTGCTTCATGAGTCACAAACCCAAAAGGTGGGCGTCATGGCTACATTGGGCTGAATATTGGTACAACACTACATACCATACATCCTCCAAGATGACACCTTTTGAGGCACTTTATGGTGTTCCGCCACCAACATTGCACATATATACTCAAGGAGAAGCCCTAATTACTACTCTAGATGATGAACTACTACAACGTAATAAGGTGCTTACAATACTGAAGGATAATCTACAAAATGCCCAAAATAGGATGAAACAACATGCTGATTGACGAAGGACTGAGAAGGAAATTCAAGAGGGAGATTGGGTTTATCTCAAACTCCAACCGTACCGGCAAATGTCTACTGTTCGACGTTCTAATCAAAAGCTTTCGCAAAAGGTATTATGGGCCGTACAAGGTTTTAAAAAGGATTGGCAAGGTTGCTTATAAATTAGATTTACCAGAGCATTCCAAAATCCATCCTGTTTTCCATGCATCGTTCTTAAAAAGGGCTCTATTTGCTGATGTACCAGTAAGTACAGAGTTGCCACATGTTGAAGAAGATGATTTGTCATGGTACTTAGCTTAGACCTTGAGGGCAAGGTCCAACTCAAGGGAGGGGGAATGATAAGAACCGATTTTGAAGAACCCTTATTGGATGCCCAAAATGATAATCAGAAGAACAATTTGTTGGTGGGGCTCACAAGTGGAGGTGTTGAGGACAAGCAAGGCGTCGATGTGGCTGCTTGCATGTCATCTAGCAATCTTTGTAAGAATTATGGTCACAATAATTAATTTTATATTTAATAAATCGGATTAATTCTATCCATATCTTAGAAGGGTACATTGTACTATGATACAATGTGTTACACTGTATCGTTATTGCACAATTTAGTAAGTATCTAATTGGAATCCCTTGATGGTTAGGGTTTCCTAATTAGAAACAGTTTCTATATTGGGTCCCAGTCCTCTTTCTATATAAAGATATGAAGGCTAGGAGATCCATCATCCTAAATGTTAGAGAGTAGAGGATTGAAGACTCAGTACTCTCAACAATTGAAGCGTTTCATCTTCGATTAATAGCAATGACAGGTATGCAATTTTGTTTACTTAATTTATTATTTTGTATATTGATCGTGGGACTCGATCTTTGGCTTCCGCTCTATTTGCTCACATGTGGTATCAGAGCCACCCATAGATCAATATATAAAATATTCAGAAAAGTTTTTTGTTTTATCCCACGTATTTTGTTTTTCTGGCGATCGTTTTAGATTAGTTTGAAAACTATTGTTTTCGTGTTGAATAATTAATACGCCTAATCAAATCAATGTTGATGATGTTTTCGGCAGATTACATATTCATAAGAATAAATTAGTGTTTAATCTTGTATTGTTCTATGCCAGGAAAAAGTTAGTATTTAATTGATTTATATTGGTCGGTTAAATCCTGGATAAGTTCTATTTAATAGTTTTCATCTTTTTATTCCAGTAGAGAATAATATTTGGATGGTTCAAAATTTAACTTTGCAAAAGGATCTCATATTTTAATTATTTAGTATGGTTATAGTCTGCTGTGATTAATTGTTACAGACCAGTTTCACCAACCATCGGTAAGAGCCTTATTCAATTCGGCTAATGTACAAACCTTATGTCATTTTGATCATCAAATATCCTGTGACTATAATCTATTTGACCGGACCCCAATAACCTGATTGAAACTGATTTACGGTGATCTATAAAATAATTCTTTTTCACCGCCGGTGGTGATTGTATCATCTTCGGCAGGCAGAGTGTCGACCTTTTGTTTCAGTCGTTGGAAGTTGAAGGTCCTTTTTGGCCCGTCTTGGTGGTCGCCATCATTAGTTTTTCAAAGTTTCTCAAAATAGATTTTGGTATTTAGGGTTTTCAGTTGGAGAAGAAGATGAGTCGAGTTGACTCAGTGTTTTGAATCGGCCAGGTAGGTTCTGTGTCTATGATAACAGTAAAAAGTGATTTTTCTAGAAAAAGTTATTTTTCTAAAGAAAAAGTCGATTTACAAGAAAAAATTATTTTCTGAAAGTCACTTTTTGGGAAGTAATGTTTGTTATATAACAGTTTTAGAAAAGCCACTTTTCTGAGAAGTAATTTTCAGTTAAGTGATGTTTTGTTTTATGTGATAGTTTCATTAAAAAAAAAGTGCTTTTTCGAGAAAGTTGTGTTTCTTTTAGGGGCTGTTTGTTTTGTATATAGTAGGCTAAAACTAGTTTTTTTTTCTCTTAATTTAGCCACTATTTGATATCTAATTGTATCGGATTATGGTACCTTAAGGTTTTCTGGCCTTCTGGATCCATCTGTGAGGGTTTCAAGCCCTAATTTTGACCTACTAATTACAGTGTGTTATGTGCCTATTACTTTATGCAAATTGTAGTGACATTATTGTTTATATGTTAATTTTTATTTGCATATATATATATGTTACACTGTTATGTTAGATTCATTCGGGGAAATTGAATCACGTGAAATAATCCTTTGCACAAGTCCTATTGGAATTTGATTGATTATTTAATCACCAAAGTGGCACATTCATGAAAAATTACAATGGTATTTGGAGCAAGTAGGGACACTCTTTTATCTCTACTAAGGTTACAGGATTACACTACAAAAAAAAAGACTTTTAGGGACGGTTTAAAATCGTCCCCAATACTCCTAAACCGTCCCTAAAAACTATTTGGGACGGTTTTCCAGCCGTGGACAACCGAGGCGTCGCAGATAGTATTAGGGACGGTCTTTGCGACGGTCTTTGACAATGTCGACAATAATTTACTTATTTGGGACGGTTCTTACCATCCCCAAAAGTCTTCAAAAGTGTGGTCCAAATCCTACTATTAGGGACAGTTATAACCGTCACTAAAAAAATCATGGCTATTGGGGACTGCTCAAAACCGTCGCTAATACTCTAATTTTATTAAAAAAAATAATAATCAAATTAAATAAAAGAACCAACTAAGCCTTTTCAGAGCACCAATTCACCGGTAAAATATAGCAATTTATTATTCTAAATTCCATTCCATTCAATATACAAGTAGCACATCCACTATACTATATTATACAAGTTTTTCTTGAACACTTGTTCTTCCAATTAATAGAAAAAGCAGCTCCAACAGTTAAAAAATTAAACCATAATACTTGTTTACAAAACATAGGGGAAACAACAAACAGTTTAATACTATCTAATGAATATCCTGTTCATCAAAAAAATAAAAAAGCTCTACACATAATAGTCTAAAAATTAAACAAATAAAGTTTCAAACATCTCTTTATATCCACCTGCAGCATGTGTGAAGGTCCACAATGCATTAGCTTACTTGTATTCTTCTCCTTCGACCTCTCATAAGTGTCACTGGAGACCTAGAGAAGAACATAATATAATTTTCATAAAAATATTGATATAGTACAATTCAAAATGACAAATTGAAGCTGCACAAAGTATGGTTTATTCCTAACAACTAATCACATACAAACACCCTCATTCTCTATACCAACTAATCCCACACAACACCATTTGGCGCATAAAAAGATAGGGAAGAGAATATATAAATTTTGTCAACTAAGTAAGCTTAGAACAATGTAGAGTATGAATTGCATAGACATACAATTTATAGAAGTGGAACTACTTAATATACCTTGCAAGTGTTGGTAAAAATAGAACTTGGGTACTGCTGACTTTGTCAACATCTTCATCCATCTTTTTACAAATTTATAAGATCATGAGTAAATATTATAACTAAACAAAAGGCAGAATAACTTACATGTCATGTTTTCTCTCTTAACTAGAGTATCCCAACATACATAATTAAACAAACACCCAACATACTGAAAGCTCAAAGTAGAGGGAACCACCTGCACTCTACAACCACAGGAGCCTTAACAGGTTTGCTAGTCTTATAACAACATTCATCCTAATTTAATGGTGTTATTCATGCCCCACTTTATTCGAAAGTAGTCCCACCCATTATTCATAACAAAATTCATCTTCTTTAAAAAAAAAATATCATTCTTGCAAAGTATGTCCTTGTGTTCTCAAAACAACAAGTTTATAGCTTTGCTAATGTTCAGACCAAGTTTATAGCACTGATGATGTTGCTGTTGTTGCTAATAATCATCATTCTAGCATACCTGGTTTCAGTCATAATACCCATCCCATACTCTGTGAATAAAATAACGAAAATTCCACAAAAGCAAATGAGACAGGATCTTTCAAGATAAATTTCCAAAACATGAGTTAGCTACACAACTAACTTTTTTTTACTCAGTTATGTACACATCTAACTAAATAACTCAAACACAAATCATAATCATAACTCAAGCAGTAATTACTCAATAAAGAAAGGTATTCCATACGAAAGACCATGAAGTCTAAAAATAAGCACATGAACAATTGCAAATACCAGAACAATAAATACCTCTTTTTTCTCTGGCAAATAACTATCTTTATTACAAGAGGCTTGTAATAAATACTCCACAGATTAGATAACTTTCAACCAACAAAAAATGGAGTATAAACCCAGTTTAGTACTAAAAACTAGAATTGAAAAAAACAAAAGAAGTCAAACACATTAGATCTACAGCTATCCTCTTTATATGGTTGTATACTTTCAATATCAGTAATGAATGCAGCAAAATTTATTAAAAAAATAAGTAGTGCAAAAGGGTCAATGGATATGATCTATTTGTCTGAAAGAATAACCAATATAGCTTCCTAAAGTAACTATTTCTAATCAATTATAACACTGGAACTGCTAGCACGACAAAATGGAAAAACAACCTGATAATTCCTAGCAGTTTCTCTCATGCCTAGCAAGATTAATTCAGAGGGCTTAAAAAATAAATGAGAAAAATGATACAATACTACTTGCACGAGGTAGGAAAAAAGTGAATTTAAGTAAATTCATATAAACGAGATACTATAGAAGGATGAAGAAAGCTTACATTTGTCACAAAAACTTTGAAAACAGCATTTGCTTGTAAGAACAACATCTTTCATTACTTTTTTGCACAGTGGGCAGCAGAGTTCTGGGGAATATTGATAACTGGCCTAGCAGAAGGTAACCTTTTAATTTCCTTCTCGAAAGCAGCCCTGATTCAAATTTAAAAGGTTCTAAGTGAATCCTTATGCCTATAACACACCGGTACTGCTAAAAATATATAGAATGAAGAAAAAAAAACAAAGCCAATATCATGAACTTACTCAATGGGCTTAAAAACCGCAACTGCACCACTTGGCAATGCATATGAGCCATCTTGGGTCGCTTCCTAAAATAACTACTTTCTAATCATATTCATCAAAAAGTTGTACATCAACTTCTAATATTTCTTCACCAAATCTGATGTTACTTGCATATCAAAACACTAACCATTAAAAAGTAACATTAGCAATTGAGATGCTGCTAGGGTAGAACAAAGGGGGATTGTATAAACTAGGATAGTATTAAACTCACTCTAAAAATTCCTATCATTAAGACATTAACATCTTCATAAAGTTGGTAACTGGTAAGTAAGAGTTCAAACATTGCATTAACATTCCACAATCCTTTGTATAACTTCTAGTTCATCTTCAACCATACCTAAAGTTCCAACACATAAAGATTCATCAAAATAATATATCCCATTCATCATTGAACAACAATTTTTATCAACACCCTCAACATTAAACATAAGAATCACCCAAGATCTACGAATTTTCGTTTTGCCTCAAAAACCCTAACTTTACATCACCCAAAACAACTTAAATAAGAGAATAAGTTACTGAAATCTTACCTAAATCCTCAAAATTAGACAAAGGGTATCATCTTCTCCATTTTAAACTTCTCCTTCAATAAGATCTATACCAAGAAAAAAACAAATAGAACAAATCCCTAGGTTATTTAACTTCAAAACAGAAATTAGTTGACTTAGGGCTGAAATTTCACCTCCACTTAACAAAAAAAAAACAGAAAAAAAGAAGGGAAGGGATGCAGATGAAGTGAGAGAGTAAAGAAAGCTAGAGAGAGATAGAGATGGCGTTACCTACGTCTATGGTGGTAAGCAGCAAAAAGGCCAGCAACCTAGTTCCATTATTCAAGTCATTGACTTAAAATTTACCTTTGCACAAATAATAAGATACTTCACAATCAAATCTATCAACAATCCAAGTGGGTTTTTTTTATCAAGGGAAAACAAATAAAATAGATATCTGCTCAATGAGAATATATAAATCTTTTCCATAGATGATTCTTCTCTTTTCTGTTAAGGAAGCCTACAAGCTTAACTGTGACACCATAAGTAAGAAACTATAGTTAGCATCTGACACATCCATCCTTTGGACCTTTTCATTCCCTTTCCACTAGAAAATATTAAACAATTAATAAGCTCACCTAAGAACATGTCGACCCATCACTCCTATATTTCCTCCACAAACCAGATTAATTCCTTGGCACCTACAACAAACCTCATAAACAGAATTTTTTATTATTTTTTTTATCAGCAAAAATATATATTAAGATTCAAAAGAAAAAAAAAGACAATACAAAGTAGATGGTCCCAAGATGGGCACAGAACACTTAAACAAAAAAAAGCATAAAGAAGAAACAAAAAGGATCGGAAGGCAAAAACCGAAAGGGAGAAAAAACTTCACATCATTGTTAGTGCCTCATAAACAGAATATAAGCAACTCTAAACTAACAACAAGATGTTTTAATAACATCTAAAAATTCACATCATGTTACAACATCAAGTGAATGGCTTAAAACAAAAATACACTGAATTGAAAAATAGAATTCATTGAATCATTACCTATATATAACAAGGTCAAGCAGTTGCACCTTTGTTCTTCATCCATTTTCCAACAAATTTATAAGATCATAAGTAAATAATACAACTAAAAAAACCATTTAAAAGGCAGAATACATACATGTCATGTTTTCTCTATCAACTAGAGTATCCCAAGATATATAAACAAATACCCAACATACTAAAAAGCTCTAAGAAGTGGGAACCACATGCAGTCTACAAAATAGGAGCCTTGACAGGTTTGCCATTCTCATAAAAACACTCATAATTCAATGAGGCTATTCATACACCCTTTCATTTGAAAGGAGCAGTCCCACCAATATTCTAGCGTATAAAGTTTTAGTCATGATACCAACCTTACACAATGCAAGTAAAAGTATAATTCCACAAAATAAGGTTCAAATAAAACCTGTATCAAGATCAAAAAGCCCTAATTTTTGAAATCCCAAATGTAACAATATATAGAGCAAAAAAAATGTACGGTGAAAGGGATGCAAGAAGCAGAACCAAGCTAATTCCCAAGCTCTATAGCAGCATCTTGAGAACCTTGATTTAGGAATGGTCTGTATAGGCTGAGATCTAAAGCATGGTTCGATGAGTTGAGATAGAAAGGTTTGATTCAGTTTTGGTTTAATCCGGCTTTTCGGGATGATATTTTTCTTCACCTGGAAGGTAAGATCATCGATGAACTCGGTGTAGTTGTAAGGAACCATGATCTGCAATGAAATGCCAAATGAGTATTAAAAGATTTCTACTTAAGAAAGAACTTTCAAAAACAAAACAAAACAAAAAAATGATTGAAATTTTTCAATAGCAAAACAGTGTCCGTGTAGGAAGGAAGACGGACAAAGGAAAAATTGGTCCAAAGACTCACTAAATCTGGAAACCCTTTTTATTCAAACTTGTAGGTAGAACTAGAAACACAATAACAGGTTTTCTGCAGAGAACTTATCTAAATAAACATACAGGCATGTAATAACTAAATTCACTTGTGACTGACCATGTCAATGCCAGCACTAACTCCGGCTTGAACTGAATATGAGTAATTTGCATGAGGTGGAGAGGTGATCCTGTCAATACCCTGCCAATCAGAGATGACGAAACCCTGATACATCCAGGAATACATGTAATGTTAGTCTCAGTTGCTTCTGAATCAGTTGAAGTTAAAATGGAGAAACTCAACAGGTATAAATGGTTAAAGTGGCTATTACCCTAAATCGGAGAGCACCCTTGAGGAAACTAGTGACAAGATTCTGGTTGGCATGCATCTTTTCCCCATTCCAGCTCGAGTATGAGACCATGATAGTTGAGACACCCTTGACGATTGAATTGAGGTATGCTGGCATGTGAATGCTAAACAATCCACTTTTATCAATCACAGTGTTATTCTCATTGATGCCCTTGGTGGTGCCACCATCACCCACATAGTGCTTAGCACAAGCTGCCACATTTTTGCTGCATAACATAATCAATGGATTATAGTGGATCCAACATAAATGTTGTTTTTTTCCTTAGTTATTTCTCAATATTCAAAACTGATAAGATGGCGTCCCAGATGGCAAGAAAAAATTTGAGATTTCAGCAACGATGAGTCAGAGCACAGGAAAACTCCAAAACCCAGTAGCAAAGAAGGATAGAAAATGAATATTCTACCACAAAACAGTCGTTCAAAGGTAAGGATTTCATACCTTAGAAGGATGAATGTGTTAGTGGTGGTGTCGTTACACAAATCAAAAAGCCCTAATTTTTGAAACCCCCAATATAGATAAATCCCTAATTTCTAAAACCCCAATTTCTTCTTCAACTAAATGATTTTTTGAAAACCCTAGTTTCTTTTTCAAAAAAACTGAAAAAAAAAACAAAGAGGGAAAACAAAATGAGAGATATAGAGCGAGAGAGAGTTGAGAGAGAGAGACAGTAGAGAGAGCAAAGAGAGATTGACAGGAGAGAGCAGAGAAAGCGAGAGAGATCAGAGAGAGCGAGATAGAACATAGAGAATGAAAGTTAGAGAGAACAGAGAGAGAGGTTACCTAGCTATAGCGATGGTGGTGCGCCGATGAACTGTTTCCCTCCCTCGATCGTAGTGGACAGCTCCACAGAAATAAGGTTTGAGAGAGTGAGAGAGAACGAAGGAAAAAGTAGTTTGAGAAAAAAATAAATTCTCCCGACGGACAATGTTGTCCCTACTTGTAAAAAGTTCCGCCAAAAATATTTTCATCAAAATTTGGGTGCGGGAAATTTCCCTGGTCGAATGTTTTACACTATAGGGACGGAAAATATTTGGTAAAACAGTCCCAAAAAGCTATATTAGCGACGATTTTTATTACCGTCCCAATACGATCATTTCCATCGTTGTAAAATCATATACTTATGGGACTTCAGCGACGAACAGAACCGTCCCCAATAACCACTTATTAGGCACGAAAATCTAGAAAACTGTCCCAAAATATCAGTTATTAGGGACAAACTTTAATGAACCGTCCCCATTGTTATGTTATTGGCGACGAATTCTGAAGCCGTCCCTAAAACCGCGTCCCTAAAAATCATTTTTTTTGTAGTGTTATTTTGGCGTTTAGTTGAGACAAACAATGATCAAACCCAAAGGTGGGTCATTGAGATTGTTCAACCAAACGGATTAAGGTAGTTGATGAAGATAGTTTGATTGAAAATTTTATCACCCAAAGGTGTACAATTTGATATTGAATTATTTTTAGTTAACTAGCCTTAAGGTGAAGAATACTTCACCGGTGGGAGACTATTATATATAATGATTTCGGCCCAAAGGAAGATCATTATATGTAAAATATTAATCTCATTCAGGGTTATTTCTTTAAGGCACTTTTGATCAAGTCTGGAAAGTTTAATTATTATCCCCAATAATTAAACTGTTATGATGTGGCATTATGTATGTGACTAATTAATTGTTGTTTATAATCATTGTTAACAACATATGGTTCATTGGCTAGTGGGAATGTGAATAACCAAAGAGGGTTTTTGATATCTCGGATAGGAAATAAAATGTTGTATAGTTTTAACAAAAACACTGACTAGCACTCTATTGACTTAATTAGTAACCATATAGTATAATGGCCTTGGTGGTGTGCAAGAGCACATCACGAGAATGTCTGACTTTACAAGTCAGCTCAGGAATCTAGATATTGGCAAAAGAATATTTTCTGATCCATTTCACTATGACCTATTTTTTTGTGCAATTTTGATGTTTTTGAGACTACATATAATGCACAGAAAGATAAGTGAAAACTCATAGAGTTAATCAGTATTTGTGCCCAAGAGGAAGAGCTAATCCAACATGATAAACCTGAAGGAGCACATTTTGTGGGTTAGAAATCATTCAAGAATAATAAATTCAAGAAGTTCGAGATAAAGTTTAAGAAGACTGAAAAGTCTATAACCAATCAAATACAACCAGCGAAGAAAATGAGGGTGACATGTTTCTTTTTTCACAAACGAGGTCACGTGAAAAACTATTAATCTTTAAATTTCATACTTTGCTAGAAAAGCAAGGTAGCACCCGTTGCCTACTGAATTTAGAGTCTTGTTTAGTCATTATCCCTCTAATGCTTGATAGATAATTTTTGGAGCCACGATTCATACTTAAAATGTAGAGGGATTATTCATAAGGAAGTAGAAACTCAGTCCGAACTGAAGAATATTGAGTTAAGTACCTATGTGTAAGCCGTTTGATTTTGTTCATATAATTTTATACTATCGATTTAATCATGATTTAGAAGCCATCTTTTTATGTTCCTTCAACATCTTAGAGTTTATTTTAGTACTAGATCGGTTGGATTTTTCATTCAGATTTTTTTAATTGAAATTGTCAATTTAGTTTAAGATTCTCAAGATTGCTGAGACTGTTTTCATCAGGTGATGATCTTTATCTTCTAAATCGTGATCAGTCTTTTCTCAATCCCTTTTATCCCCTAATGTGAGCTCCTAAATTAACGTGGTCGTATTAATGATATTTCTTCTATGTTGTGGTATGAAATATTTATGTCATATTTCTAGAGACAAACTAGAAAGGTTGGTCAAGTAGGGTGTCCTAAATTCGTTGGATTTTTCAGACTATGGTATCTGCATTGAATATAGAAAAGTAAAGTTAGCCAAGTCTAGAAAAAGGGTGCTATTAGGAGTAATAAGTTTTACAATTTATACAAAAAAATATGTGGCCCGTTTCAAACTCCTGTTATAAGTAGGTAAATATCTTTTTCATCACACTCGTTGATGAATTTTTCTCGCTATGGTTATGTGTATTTGGGTGTTGAAAAAGCAGAGGCACTGGATATTATTAAAGTCTATAAGACTAAAGTTAAGCACCAACTTGACAAGAAAAACTTAAAGTACTATGTTTTGATTGTGGTCGTGAATACTACTGAAGGTACGATCAAACATGTCGTAATCTAGAGCCATTAGCTAAATATCTATAAGAATACGGTTTGTTGAATAATACACCATACCACGTACACCTGAAAAGGATAGTTTGCTAAAAGAAAAATATCGCACTCTTATGGATAAGTTAAGGAATATGATGAGTAATTCATCATTATTAGAAAGCTTGTGGGGTGAAGCCTTGAAGACCACAAGTTACATCCTAAACCGAGTGCCTTCCAAGGCAATCTCGAGAACTCCTTTTGAGTTATGGACACATAATAAGCCTAATAAGCTACCTATGTGTCTGGGGATGGCAGCGGAAGCAAGGTTATACAATTCACAATAAATAACGGAGTATGATCCTAGGACAGTGAACTATTATTTTATCAGATATCTAGAAAGATGAGGTTATAATTTTTATTGCCCATCAAATAGTACCAGAATTATTGTGACTCTAAATGCTATGCTTTTTGTGGATGGTAAGAACAGTGGGAGTATAGAGCCCAGACACTTGGTATTTGAGGATATCCGAATTTTAGTTCATACTTTAAAAGATGATATAATCATATCATTAGATACCATGTAAGATGTGATTTGATCACAAGGAGCCTGAACAGCATATAACCTCACATGAAATAAGTCCCACTTAAACTAGCAGTTAATATACCATTATATAAATCGTACATAATATTGTTACTTTAAAATAGTCAAAAGCTATGAAGGAAGAGTTACTCTATGGATAAGGATAAAGTCTGGAATCTAGTTGACTTACAGTAAGAGTCAAATCCATTGTTTTTTGCAATTGGTATACAAAATTAAATTTGACTCAAAGAGTAAAGTTGAAAGATTTAAAGCTAGATTTATTACTATTGATTATACTCAACAAAGGGTTTCGGCTACGGGGTCATAAGAAAAGGCTCATTGAGAGGTGTAATGGCATTTAAGGATCATTTTGATCTAGATTGCATTAGATGGATATGAAGTTTGCATTCTTACATCGAGACTTACCCAATGACGTTTATATGGCATAGCAGAAGGTTTAAAAATTGAGAACTAGTAATATTTTGTTTGCAAACTTCAGAGATCCATTAATCGTTTAAAATATGCATCTAGACAATGGTATTTAAATTTGATGAGATAATTTCTACATATAGTTTTAAGAAAACTATTTGTTTATAAGTGCATTTATCTCAAGGTCAGTGGGAGTAAATTAATTAGTAGTGTAGGTCGATAACATTTTTCTTGTTAATAATGGCAAAAACTTTCTTACATAAGACTAAACATTTTCTATTTCAAACTTTTTGAGATAAAGGAATTAGGTGAAGCCCATTGGCATTAAGATTCACCCAGATAAATCTCGTAGGATTCTTGAATTGTCACAACGGACCTACTTAGATAAATATTTACAAAGATTTGACATGCAACATTGTAAAAGTCCTTGATATACCTATTATCAAGGAACATAGTTTTAAAAGTTCCAGTATCCGAGAAATAGCCTAGAGCAAAATGAAGGTTACCCTTTTTGTATTAACAATGGGATTATATGTATGCTCAAGTTTGTACATAGCCAGGTATAGCATTACTATCGGAATGCTAAGCAGATACCAATAATAATCCTAGTATGAATTATTAGAAAACGGCAAAAATTATTAGGTATCTGCAAAAGATAAGAACCATATTTTCACATACAAAATGATCGACAGACTTGAAGTGGTGTGTTGTACTGGACGTGAAATTGCTGGTATTTAGGGTGCAATAATATTCACTTCAAGTTTTCCTTGGTTAAAGGAACCATTTCGTGGAAGAGTGTCAAATAGACATTAACAGTTCTTCCCACGATGGAAGTAGAGTTATTAGCATGTTATAAAGCCACATCTCATGCATTATGTTTACAGAATTTCATATTAGGCCTTCAGGTTATGGAATTTATTTTCAAACCATTGATGATTTTTCTATGAACAAACTCTGCTACATTTATGTACTTAAAAACAACAAGGGTCCTAAAAGTCTAAGTATATGGACATTAATATCTTGTTGTGAAGGAGAGGATTAAGAACCAGCGGTGTCATTTGAGCATATTGGTACACAACAAATAATTGTTGATCCTATGACTAAGGGGTTGCCGTACTGTACAATGAATATGCTACTCGCATGCATCTCGTTGACAATTATGATTCCCTAAGTCAGTGGGAGGTTGTATTTGGCTCAGTTATTGACATTTATATTTTGTGATCACATTCATCTTTTTAATCCTCGCATCTTTCTGTTTCCATATTTGTGCACGTGTGTATGGAAATAAGATTATATTGTGTCCTCTATTGAGACACAGTGTGTTTCAAGTAAACACAATTGGACCATTTGTTTGCATAGGAGTAGCTATCCTAATGCAGTTTTTAAATTGTGACTACGAAGTAGTGTGTACTAACATTGTAACCATGGAATGATCGTATGTTAATCTAATGATATATTGACTTTCATGATTCGATATTAGTGGACTCGAAGGGACTTCATATTGGTTGATACAGGTGAATTCTCAGGATATGGATAGTTTGTTTTTCAAATAAGTGCGCACTCGAAGGTCGTTTAAAATTTGTTAATCCGGAAGAGTCTTTTCAAAATGTTTTTCAAATAAAATCATTATTGTTGACCAAGTGGGAGAATGTAAGAATTATGGTCACAATAATTAATTTTATATTTAATAAATCGGATTAATCCTATCCATATCTTAGAAGGGTACATTGTACTATGATACAATGTGTTACACCGTATCGTTATTGCACAATTTTAGTAAGTATCTAATTGGAATCCCTTGATGGTTAGGGTTTCCTAATTAGAAACAGTTTCTATATTGGGTCCTAGTCCTCTCTCTATATAAACATATGAAGGCTAGGAGATCCATCATCCTAAGTGTTAGAGAGTAGAGGATTGAAGACTCAGTACTCTCAACAATTGAAGCGTTTCATCTTGGATTAATAGCGATGACAGGTATGCAATTTTGTTTACCTAATTTATTATTTTGTGTATTGATCGTGGGACTCGATCTTTGGCTTCCGCTCTATTTGCTCACAATCTTAACCTGACCAAAGTAGACAACTAAACAGTCTTTACGTGAAGTTATTAGTAGTTACTTATTTACTTTGAATAGCTAGTTTGAAGTTCTATTTCCATAGGTGTCCTAGTTTATTTAATTTCCTTATCTTAATAGAATTAGGGATTTCTATTTCTTTCAATTTGTTTGTAGTAGACTATAAATGCCCATTGATGGGTACGATTAATACAGAGAAGAAAATTGTTTGGTTTATAGTTAATTTGTGTGATTTGTGAGTTGTTCGTGTTGGCCGTGGGTAAGAATTCTAGGGTTCTTATCACGTTCTTGCTTAACCAATTAATCTTTTAGGTTGTGTTTTAATAAACCCATTAAATGATTTTACATGGCCCACATTATCTTTTCTACCTTTTGATTTAATTTGTCGTTCCTTATTGTTGGTCTATTTAAAGTTTGTATATAATTGCTTCAAACACTTCAAGTTTTAACAAGATAAAAGTGTTGTTCTATTTACATTAACAATATTATCAGATAAAAGATAGAGTGTTCTTCTACTTACATCAATAATTTTCTTGAATAAGAGGCATCAATCTTTATAATTCTTTTTGGATCCCAAATGTCAAGAAGGTTTGGAATTGAATTGGCTTTGACAATTATCCAAATCATATAAATCTGTATTTTTAGGGTTATAATAAGCTCAATGAGAGCTATGTTATAATGTAAAAGAAGGAATGCGAAATTGAAGAACTAACTTTAGTGCTTATATATAAAATCTCTTAAGCATAATAAAAATTAAGTAACAATTCAAACCGTTTTCATTGCAATCATAGGGTTCTCCAGTACATTAATGATCATAGTAATATATAAGAAAAGGAAAAGAAAAAAATAACAGACAAAAAAATGATCCACAAAGATTTGTCGAAATTTTTCGAATGGCCTAAATCTTCTCAACAGATCTTCACTTTCACCTTAATATTCCTAGAAAAATCTTAGAAAAGACCAGCAAATAAGCGTCCAATCTATATAACAAACAAACATATCTCTACTACTATATAAGGGGCTGCCCCCCTTAAGCCGTTTGAGCCGGCTAAGGGGCGCCAGCCTCCAAAACATCAGGAGAAATAGGGGAAAAGGAAGAGGGGACCAATTGGGGTCGCGACGGGGACAACTTGAGCTGTCAGACCGCCCGTCCGTCACCCCATATATGTATTTTTTATTATTTGTTTAAATCTTTTTTCACAATACCGATTATGTCCCATTTTTCCAAAAATTTTGATTTTCTTTTTAAGTAACTTTAATTTTACACTCCACTTACACCAGTTATAAGGCTCACTCAAATATGATTTAAGCATTGTTTTTTGTGTGGATGATCTCATTAACATAAAGATCATATCAGACATATATCATTACCATTGGGCTCACATAAAACTTAATTTATATACACTTACTAGTAGGGTCGCATTGAGTTGATCTAAGGGCTAATTTTTTTAGCCCAGACAAAAAATTATTATTTTATTCATTTTAGTGGCTTAAGCTGAGCCAAACCGAGCCATTAAATTAAGAAAGAAGAGAGAGGAAGAGAGAAAAGATGAGAGAGATGGGATAAGAGAGGAGGTGGTGTGGGTTTCTTGGGGGGCGGACGAAGCATGTTGCGTCTGTTGATCCATTAGAATTTATTTATTTCTTTGAAAAAATTAAAGCTTTTTTAAAATACCTGTTATGTCTCGATACCTTATTTCTTTATTTATGGTTTACACTTGTCATTAGTGTCGCATTGAGTTGGTCCAAGTGTTGATTTTTTTGGACAATGATCTCCTTAACCCCTAGGTCACACCAAAATATATATAGTCACTAGTGGGTTCACATAATACCTATTTTTTTCTTACATTTGACTTATACATTTTGTGCGCCCATGTAGAGTGAATCCAATGGCTGATTTTGTATATAGTGTTTAATCTTTTTAACATCTAGATGACATCAATCTATACATCGTCACCCGTATAATCATCTGCAATCTTATTTCTTTTAATAATAACGAATCACAAAATTTGGCAACTCACACGCATGTGAGGGGGAAAAATAAGTTTATCACGTGCGCGTCGGACAACGCACAGAGCGCATGTGGGGAGGATGGACAACCAACTCACACGCGCGGGCTCGTACATTGTTGCAAGAAGAACAAAAATTACAGCAACCTAATTAAGAAAAACTCCCAACAAAAAAAATCAACAAGACCTCTAAACATCTAAAATATAAATAGAAAATGAATAAAAGTATAAGATGCTAGGATTTTTCGTTATATCTAAACAAACCTTTTATGAGATCTCGAAGATGCTAGAGTTTATCGTTAAGAAAACGAGGGAAACTTACAAGCGAACAGAGATAAAACGAGGAAGAAAATAAACTGCATGTGAGCCGTACACCGAGCTGTTGGAGTTCTTCTCTAGAGTTTTTGCCGCTGCTCACATGAAAAAAAGAAAATGAGGAAGAGAAGAAATCTATGAAATTATTTAAAATTATTGTGTTACGTGCCTAACACGTAACTTTACTAAAAATTAAATAAAAACAAGGATAATGGTTTAATTCGAGGAAAACCAGCCTCCAATTGATTCTTAGAGGGAATCAAAACCTCCATACATGAGATAACTCACAAAATATTCTCTTCATACTTTTCTTATTTCCGTAGGACTCTTAAATAAAGTTCATACGTACAAATTACAACCATAAACTCCTACAAAATAGGAACTTCAACCACTTGCATAGATAATGCATCCACTTTCCTAAATAAAAGGAACACTAAAAACTAACAAATTAGACTACTTTAAATCTACACTAGCTAACTTACGTCCAAGATAAAAATATAAATTATTCCTAAACCCTAACAACCCACGTTTAAGTTACCCTAACTTAATCTAACCACTACATAATAAATTAAAAAATCCTAAATAACTAAACTACTAAATCAAAATATTAAATTAAATACACGCACATAACATATTGTTTTACAGAGAGTGGAAGAGTGACTTTGTACTGAAAATGGTAGTGTTGGTTGTCCAAATGGGTGTGTATCAGATCTGCCGGAGAGTTTTTACGGTCTACCGACGAGATGTGGCGAGGAAGGGTTTCTATTGTTCCCTTTCTTCTTAAATGAGAACATAAATGAGGAAGATAAAATTTGTTTTGAGATTTAGGGTTTTTGGGATTCCACATAAAAAAGGGGTAAAAGAAATCGGTGATGACACTTACTGCAAAGTGTACTTGTCACATCCCGATTTTCGGTACTTTAAATCCGACCCGATTCGCCGAGTCCGAAAACCCAAGCGTGATTAGTGTAATAGATGTGCAAGTAAAATAATAACTAATATTTAGGTCAATGCTCATTGACTCGTCAAAATCGGTCCAAGTCAAAGAAAAAATAAAAATGTAATGTTTTGAAGATAATTTTCGTGTCAATTGCATACGGTCGAGTAAAATAAGCGTATCTACTTAACCGTATATCCGAATTTTACAAATAAAACCATTCTAAAAACTAGATTCACAGATATACAATTTTATCAGAAATAGCCCGAGGCCAATTCGGAAAATAAAGAGCCCAAATATGCATCCGAAGTACTGATACGGACGAGTAAAAACTCAAAAAATATAATTTCAGCTTTTTAACAATTTTTGTAAAATCAGTAACTTTGAAGAGAAATTACTTTCTAACCAGAAATTAGAAATACATAGTATAATACCTTTTTGAAAAGTAAAAATTGAGATCTATAATTTTGTCAGAAATAGACTCGGCTCAATTTTGAATAGAACATGTCCAAAAAATACCATTTTATAAATCTGACAGTGTGAATTACGGGAATTATACAATTTTGTATAAAACCTAATTAATTTAATTATTCATAGCGATAATTAAATGTAAATTAATACATCGATTATACAATTTAACACTTACATCTAAGTTCATAAAAATGTTAAAATAATAAGAATTAATACAAATAACCCTTATCCCAAGTGATAAAATAGTAGTTTAATTCATCAACTATATTTATACAATTTGATAACACAAACTATCTACTTCTTAATCTGTACATCTTTGAATCATGCACCCTCAACGTAACCTGTGGGGGGAATTTAGGGGTGAGTAAAACTCAATAGGTGCAAACTATCCAAAAATACTAGATTTGAAACATGCAAAAATCACCATATTAATGCATCAAAAAGAAATTTTTCTTTTTAAATAATTAACCATTATTTTAGGTCCATTTCATCGGTGTCTACCGTCTCCTCAAGTCGGAACTCAACGGTACCTGCAGGTGTTATAGGGGTCTCCCATTACCGATACCATCTAGATTTGTTTTTAATCTAGATAACAGGTTATTATTAAATTTCCTTTAATTCATTTTTCTTATGAATAAAACCTCAATCCTTGCATTTAAATAATTAAATGTAATCATGTAAGATAAATACATTTCATATGAAATTTCATAACGAAAACATAAAATTAGATTTTGTTTATAGTAGGGATCCCACCTACCTTATTCGCTATCTCCAATTTAATGGTGTAGAACATTGAATTTCCATAACCTTGTTGATATTTGTAAAATCAACCTTATGCAATTAAATAGGGTATAAAATAAAAAATAAAATGGAGACATGTTATTAAGAGAGAGATATATGAGAGAAGAGGGGAGAAAGAGTTAGTATAAGTGGGAAAGAGAAGGGAAGAAAGGGGAGAGGATTGTGAGGAGAAATGGTAAGGAATTTAGGGGTTTATAGAGAAAATTTTGTTTATTTTGTTTATTATTATTTCTTTTAAAAATATTTTTTAAATTAAATATTTTATTATTATTTTTTTAAGTGCTGCTACAGTAGAAGCCGTCGGCTACTGTAGCAGCAGCCCATGTGCTAATAAAAAATATTTAATTTTTTAATTAATTAATTAATTAATATTTTTTTTTTAGAGATAACTCTCTTAAAGTACATTATGAGTTTCCATGCAAATTACCATACATATGAGAAATTTATTTTTCAAATCAATACTCATACAAATGGGCATACTTCCATACTAACTTAATTATGTTGGTCAAGTGTGGAATATTCACACTATGGAATTTCTTGGGGTATTACAGTATTGCCAACCTTATTACTGCAAAGGCTATTTAGGAGGGTATTTGCATTAACTTGGGAATGACACAAATCACAAAGAATGTGAGATTATTTAAGAACTTTGGGATGACTTTGCGGTAAGGTTTACAGGAGGAAAATACAGTAAGTTTACCATAAAGAAATTTCTGGAATGTTTGATCTGCCACATCATCAATGACATGGCAGAGGGCTACACAAAACTGAGGCAGCCACCTCGCCCGCCACATCAGCGCACTGTATGGCGCGTGTATGGCGCGTGTAGGTGTATCCTTTCTCTTGTTGTACACTGACGGACGCTACTCAAGAAAGAAAGTAATGTTGACGTGGCGTTTGTGTGAGCGGAGCGTATAAAAGGGACGAAGTGAGTGAGTCTGCGCTCAGTGCTCTGCTCTCTCTCTCAGTTCCTCACTACGACAACTCGAAACTGAATCGAAGAAAAAGAAAGGTTCAGATAGATCGAGATCTTCTTCAGCAACTGAAAGTTAAGAAGATGAATACAAACGCGAGTGTGATTTCTAAACAGAGAATTAGTTCAGCAAAGAACCGGAGGTTTCAACCAGTTTCTTTCATTAAGAAGCTCCGATCGAAGATTCCTCGTCGGAAACGATTTCAGATCTCTCCCATCCTCGGTGAATCTTCTTCTAACTCTTTATTCGGAGATAATGAGTCGGAATTATCAGTTTTCCCAGTTGTTTCAAGCTCTTCATGCTTTCCTGATGAGATTTCCTCTTCCTCGAACTGGATATCAGTTGGAACTGAGAATTTCAAGAAGTTTAAATCGTCTCGTCGGAAGAGACAAGCTGAGATTACAACTGAAAATCGTGCAGATGTTAGTAATTCGCGTCAACTGGAGAAAATTCCTGGCGAAGATTGCCGGACAATCACGAGATCGTATTACAGACAGAAAGTAAGTGAAAAAGCGATCGAGAAAGGAAATGGAGGAGGCGGAGCTGAATTATCAGAAACTTATTCTTGCGTGGAATCGTTTTCTGGTGCAGAAGCTCGAACTCTCAGCAGAGCCGGTGAGTTTCCCGAGAGAAATTTGATTTGGAAAAGCAGAGCTCCTAAAGTAGCGGAACAGGCAGGGGAAAACGAGGGAGACACAGCTTCAGCAGGAGTCATCTCGCTCTCAGAAACTTCTTGTATCCAAACAATTACTCAAGAAAAATCTAGGAAAAACTTCAAATCCGACGAAGTTTCCGGTGAAATATCGATAAAGAGAGCGAAAAAGTCGGTAGAAATTCAAGGAGACAATGCTTCAGAGGTTTGTTTCCTCAAATCGCCTTATGAATCGAAAGATCAAAATCTCGTCGGAGATTCACTGGAGAAAACAACGAAAGAAGAAGAAAATAGAGTTCCAGATGCGTCTTTTTCAGAAATCTCGAGAAATTACGTGGAATTGAATTTGGAATCGACGGCGAATCAAAAACCAAATGACTTGGAATTCGACTACGCTCTTGCTTGTTCTGAAGATTTTTCGTACGAAGAAGGATCAGATGACTCAACGATCTATCCGATTCCACTTTCCGACCTCGATTCAGATATTTTCCCCAGTAATTCCGACGTAGAATTCTCAGATTACACTAAATCTCTTTTTGAATCTCAATCGCCTAGTGATTTTTCGGCTGGAAACTCATATCCGACTGCTTATTTCTCGCTTCTCCTTCAGTACACAAAGCAGTTCTTCAAATTAAGCAGCTCTTCTCCTGATCATAGCAAAGTTCGCTTGCAAGTCCAAGACGAGTACTTCGACGAATTCACAGTAAAACACTTAATCTCGAATCCCTACTTCATTAGTTACTCAAGATTTGTTAGCTAGATTTTTAATTGTTACTGTTCTTAATTATTTTTATACAAATTTAATCCTTGTTAATTTAATTATTCCTGTTCTTATTCTTCAGTAATTAAGTTTCTGAGTAATTTCTTGCTTGATCAGTTTTTGAGATTTGAAGATGAAATCCACGAAGAGAGTTACAAGAAGTTCAGGAGCAGAGAGAGAAGAGAAGTCGTTCTACGCGACTATATCAATGAATACTTCTCAACATCGGAATATGGCGATTTGGTGCTCGAACAACGGATGGTGATGGTTAACTGGATAATCGAGGTATAAGAATTTAATTTTGATCAGACAACTTTGACTTCTGCTTGATTAGTTGATTACTGGCATCTTAATTAATTAGTTGTTTAATTTGTTAATTAATTAATACTCTGTAGATTTAATTTAGAACTAAAAGTTAAGAAAAAGAGATTTCTTAGTTCTGTTTAGAGCTTCAAGTACGTTTTAGTCTTTTTGTTCAGATTCTCTTTTTTCCTCTCAAACGGTTGAAAGGCAAAGGTAAAATCTTTTGTACTTTTGAGTTCTGACAACCTCGTTCGTTTTGATTTATTATTAAAATGACTAAAATGCCCTCTCGAATCAGTTATGAAGAGGGTAGTTCTGATTTTTGAAGGGGCAGGGTCAATGGGACACATGGGAGGTCATTTGTTTTGAAAATTAAACATTCAAAAGCTAAAAAAATGAAAATAATACAGCTGGGTGGAATCGAGATCATGATCAATTCGTTATGTTAATAACTAATCAAAAGAATAGAAAAGATCATGAGTTCGTTAGGGTTGTTATGGGCAAGGGCAAGGGCAAGGGCAAATACGGTTTTGTTACTTAATTGTTCAAAAAAGAAATAATAATGTAATGAATGTAAATTTCGTTGATGCATGGAGAGGTATTTTGGGGTCATGGAACCCACAGGTTAATATTCTCTTTCAGAAAAGCATTAGACATGACGGCTGGAAAAAAAAAAAAACTTGGCGAACCTATTTACATGTAACATGCTTGTCACCAAATATATGCTTGATACATTTTTCAATTTTATCCTTTTCAACTGAATCAATCCATGGACATATAGATAATCCATTCATTTGCTGGTTAATCATATTTTTTGTTTTTGAATGGAATGTTGGCCGGTTAATCATATCATAATGCATGTGGGCACATCTCTCCTTATTTGCTTAATTTAGTGTTATCTTATTTTATTTTTATTTTTTCTCATAAATTCGGTTATGGGTTCTTTATTTGTATGCATAAAGCAGGAATCAAATGTGCGGGAACTCAATTTAGAGACGACGTTCTTAGGGGTGAGCCTCTTAGATCGATTTTTGAACAAAGGATTCTTTAAGAACAAAAGGAAGCTCCAAGTACTCGGAATAGCTTGCCTCACTCTAGCCACAAGAATCGAAGAAAATCAGCCTTTAAACAGGTAGTTAATTAACTAATACTTAATAATTATTCTCCTAATTACCTTTTCATAATCTTGGATCGAGGACCATATTGTATATGCCTGGTTAATTAATTAGGTCTATCAAGGTATTAGGTTTCGTATATAAAATGGTATATGAAAAACTTAATATTATGCATGGTAAATTTACACACAATAGATAGATATATGGTATATATGGTAAATTTCTTGTAGTGACTCATGCATGAATTAATATGATTGTAAATTATTAAATTTACTACATATATGCAAGCGTGCGGCAAAGGACATTTCACGTGGGGAGCAATGCGTTCAGCAGGTGCGAAGTAGTTGCAATGGAGTGGCTAGTCCAGGAGGTCCTCCACTTCCAATGTTTCTTGCCCACTACTTACAACTTCTTATGGTAAATATATTCCTTATTTTTTATTTTTTTTGGTAAGAATATATATATTCCTTTCTTTCTTAATTTCTTCTTTCTCTTAATTATTCCATCGATCAGTGTTACTGCCGGACCCCCCTGACGTCCGTTTAATTTGAGTCCCCCGGCCCACTAAGAAAGAGTTCAGCTTATTAATTAATTTGTAGACCCCACGTCTAACGCGAGTCTGAAAACCCCATGCAACTGACTGGGGGGTGGTGATAGGACTAAAACGATCTATTCGGACAATCTTTCAGAAAACGTTTAACTTTACAATAACACCTTTTAGACTGATCATTTTACAAAAGTGGTACCTGATGCTTATGTGGTAGAGTGGGATTGACCACTTTTTTCTCCCAAAAGTAAATTGTTTTGAAGGTGTATTCAATTTACATAGCAGTGGGATCCACCGTATAACATAAGCATTGGGCACCACTTTTGTAAAATAGTCGGTCCAAACAGCAGTGTTGTTAACTTTAACACCGTTTTAATAACTTGGATGTATAGGTTTTATCTGGAAGCAGCAAAAGCGGATAGGGAGATGGAGGAGACAGCCAAGTATCTGGCGGTTCTCTCTCTGTTGAACCACGAGCACCTACGCTATTGGCCGTCAACTATTGCAGCCGGGCTGGTCATACTCTCAGCCCTTGCTGCCAAACAGGATCCCTCTTGCCTATGGGTCATTGAGGTATATATTTGCTAATAACCTAACTATCTTAATTCTTCTTCAAAATGTGTATAAGGCTCTCAAAATCTCCCTCTCTCTCTCTCTCTCTCTCCTAGTGTTAGTCGAGATGAGATGACCAATTGACCAGGCTCTAACTTAATAATTTGCCTGCTCAGTCACAAGGGCTTGGTTGATGAGTACTGGAATAAAATGGTCAATCAGGTTTGACCATGAAGCCATGGCTAGAACTTCCAAACCCAATAAGGTCCAGCTACGAAATCTGATGGTTGTTCTTGATCATGATTTCATCTTTTAACTGATCATCAGAAATTAAAGGTCGATCTCTTTTTCAATTTATATATTGGGAAATTAATTAATTTGATTATATATATATTGGTTTTGCAGACTCACATCAGAACCAAAACCGACGATCTAGCAGAATGCATACAAAGCCTAAAGTGGTTGGTGAAATACGCATTTTGTTTTTAGTATGTAATTAGATATATAATGAATACGGTACGGACAGCAAATAAGAAGTCGATCACCACTACTGTTTGATATAGTACTTTTTTTTTCCTCTGAAAATAGTGGCACTTATTGTTGTAATTGTTCACATTCATTCAATGGATAGACCTAATATTTTGCTTATAGTTAATTTGTTCTTATTCCATGTCTAAAGTAGGGAAGCTCATATCCCCGTTAATAATAGAAAGGGTCTTGTTAACGTGTGCCAACATTACCTACACTAACCTTTTTCCCATAAAAATATTGCATTGGTATTCGTCCAATATTTTGAACGGTTTTTATTTCTAAAACTACCCCTAACAAATGCTTTTCAAGTACATGTACAATTTGACCAAAAGTTAAATTTATCTTTAACAACATTCAAAAAGTCAAACCATGGTTCAACCACATTTTCGAAACTCAAACGATCTAGAAACGCACCCGCAGGTTAGTAATGAGTTTTATTTGGACATAGTATGTTATTACGGTCTAATTTGACTAAAAATTAAATTTAACTTTGACCATATTCTAAAAGTCAAATCTTGCTTTAACCACATTTTTTTAGACTCAAACGATTTAGAAATGCAACTGTAGGATAGTTATGGGATTTATTTGGACTTAGTATATTGTTGGGGTTCAAATTGACCAAAAGTTAAATTTAACTTTAACCACATTTTTGGAAACTCAAACGATCTAGAAACACGGCCGAAGGTTAATAATAGGCTTTATTTGGACTTAGTACATTATTGCGGTCCAATTTGACAAAAAAATAAATTTAACTTTGACCACATTCAAAAAGTCAAACCTTGCTTTCACTACATTTTTTGAGACTCAAAGGATCTAGAAACACACCTATGGGCTTTATTTAGACTTAGTATATTTTTGCAGTCTAATTTAACTAAAAATTAAATTTACCTTTGACTACATTCACAAAGTCAAACCTTACTTTAACCACATTCTTTGAGACTCAAATAATATAGAAACACACCCGCAGGTTAGTAATGGGCTTTATTTGGACTTAGTACACTATTGTGGTCCAATTTGACAGAAAATGAAGTTTAACTTTGACCACATTCTAAAAGTCAAACCTTGCATTAACCACATTTTTTTAGAATCAAAAGATTAAGAAACGCAACCGTAGGACAGTTATAGGCTTTATTTTGACTTAGTATATTGGTTGGGTCCAATTTGACCAAATGTTAAATTTAACTTGGACCACATTCAAAAAGTCAAACCTTGCTTTAACCAAATTTTTTTCAGACTCAAATGATCTAGAGACACACCCCTATAGGTTAGTAATGGGCTTTATTTGGACTTAGTACATTATTGTGTTCTAATTTGACTAAAAATTAAATTTAATTTTAACCACATTCAAAAAGTCCAAACTTGCTTTAACCACATTTTTTGAGACTCAAACGATCTAGAAACACACCGATAGGTTAGTAATGGGCTTTATTTGGACTTAGTACATTATTGCGGTCCAATTTGACTAGAAATTAAATTTAACTTTGACCACAATCTAAAAGTCAAACCTTGCTTTAACCATATTTTTTTAGACTTAAACGATCTAGAAACGCAATCGTAGGATAGTTATGGGCTTTATTTGGACTTAGTATATTGTTGGGGGTCCAATTTGACCAAAAGTTAAATTTAACTTTGACCACATTCAAAAAGGCAAACCTTGCTTTAACCTCATTTTTTTAGACTCAAACGATCTAGAAAAACACCCGTAGGTTAGTAATGGGCTTTATTTGGACTTAGTATATTATTGCGGTCCAATTTGACTAAAAATTAAATTTAACTTTGACCACATTCTGAAAGTCAAACCTTGCTTTAACCACATTTTTTTAGACTCAAATTATCTAGAAACGCAATCGTAGGATAGTTATGGGCTTTATTTGGACTTAATATATTGTTGGGGTCCAATTTGACCAAAAGTTAAATTTAACTTTGACCACATTAAAAACTTTGCTTTAACCACATTTTTTGAAACTCAAACGATCTAGAAACAAAGCCGAAGGTTAATAATTAGACTTAGTATATTGTTAGGCTCCAATTCGACCAAAAGTTAAATTTAACTTTGACTACATTCAAAAAGTCAAACCTTGCATTAACAACATTTTTTCAGACTCAAACGATCTGGAAACACACCTGTAGGTTAGTAATGGGCTTTATTTGGACTTAGTATATTATTGCGGTTCAATTTGACTAAAAATTTAATTTAACTTTGACCACATTCTAAACGTTAAACCTTGCTTTAACCACATTTTATTAGACTCAAATGATTTAGAAATGCAATCGTATGATAGTTATGGAATTTATTTGGACTTAGTATATTGTTGGGTTCCAATTTAACCAAAAGTTAAATTTAACTTTGACCACATTCAAAAAGTTAAACCTTGATTTAACCATATTTTTTGAAACTCAAATGATCTAGAAACACAGCCGAAGGTTAATAATAGGTTTTCTTTGGACTTAATACATTATTGCAATCCAATTTGACAAAAAATTAAATTCATTGGACTTAGTACATTATTGGACTTAGTACATTATTGCAATCCAATTGGATTAGACTTAGTACAATCCAATAATAGGCTTTCTTTGGACTTAGTACATTATTGTACTAAGTCAGATTGGACTTAGTACATTATTGCAATCCAATTTCACAAAAAATTAAATTTATTTTTGACCACATTCAAAAAGTCAAACCTTGCTTTAACAACATTTTTTGGGACTCAAATGATCTAAAAAATTAAATTTATTTCAGATCTGTTAGAGTTGATCAGATGTATAATGTAGGTAATCCTACCTAAAAAGATCCAGATTCCAAAGTTCGATATGCTTAAAGGAGAATTTGATCCCGTTGATTACTTGCTTCATTACAAGCAAATGATGGGATTATATAAACGAGATGAAGTTTTAATGTGTCGTTTATTTCCATATAGTCTCAACAAGCATGCTTTAATATGGTTTTACAAGTTAGAACCTGGAAGCATCAGAGATTTCTTCGATTTAAGAAAACTGTTTTTAGAGCAGTACTCCTGCAACCGAAAACGTCAAATGGATATCGATTCATTGTTTCACCAAAGACAACAGCCTGGTGAATCCTTGAGGAAATTCAATGAAAAGGTTTCTGTGGAGCCAGAATCTGGCGCGCACCACGCTCGAGAAGAGACTCGCGCGTGCGAGACGCATAAGTTGGATTTGCCCACCTCAGAAGGGGTATGAATGTGATATGTAAGGAGTCTCCACCTGATTTATGGGAATCAGGACCCGAGATTTTGGAAAATTGACCTAAATCTAGTTTTCCGAGAAAACCATGGCGATAGTCTAAAGTAGATGGTCTGCGGTACATAGATAATGGATAAGGGGATCTAGGTACAGGTTGAGAAGGTGTTAGGCACCCAACAACTGCCCGTCCGTGAGGACAACCTCTACTTCGCGATTAAAGACTTTTAGGGAAATATATGATCGATACTAAGTTATGCTACATACACAAAAAACAACTGCACTACAGTAAGTAAGCCCCCTAAATCTACGTGTCGTGATCAAATAGTTCTGGGGCGAAAGATGAATACATCCATCTGTCTGAATGCAACAAAGGAAGCGACGCGTGCCATCGGTAGGCCTACGTGCTAAGAGCATAGTGACGTGGACGTACTTTGTATCCACGCGCAAACAAGGGGTGTGATACGTGCAATGTGTACACGTACACTCAAACATGTGATATGGTATTGTATGCACCATACACTGAGGGATCACCTCCAACATAGGATGTGCCCAATGATGACGAGAAGCAAGTGACGTGGACGCACTTTGTATCCACGCACAGACAAAGACGACGAAAAGCCAGTGACGTGGACGTACTTTGTATCCACGCACCAACAAAGATGATGAAAATAGATTCATGGACGCTCTTGGGCGTGAATCTGTAAGAGGACGATAAGCAAATTCATTGACGCTACAGGGCGTGAATCTGTAAGAGGACGATAAGCAGATTCATTAATGCTACGGGGCGTGAATCTGAAAGGAGACGATGAGCAGATTCATTGATGCTACGGGGCATGAATCTGAAAGATGACGAAAATAGATTAATGGACGCTACTGAGCATGAATCTGAAGGATGACGAAAACAGATTCATTGACGCTATAGGACGTGAATCTGAAAGATGACGATAAACAGATTCATTGATGCTATGGGGCGTGAATCTGAAAGATGACGAAAGCAGATTCATAGACGCTACAGGGTGTGAATCTGAAAGGTAACGATGAGCAGATTCATTGACACTACGGGGCGTGAATCTGAGAGGTGACGATGAACAGATTCATTGACGCTACGGGGCGTGAATCTGAAAGATGACGATAAGCAGATTCATTGACGCTACAGGGCGTGAATCTGAAAGACGACGATAAGTAGATTCATTGACGCTACGGGGCGTGAATCTAAAAGATGACGATAAGCAAATTCATTTACGCTACGGGGCGTGAATCTGAAAGATGACGATGAGCAGATTCATTGACGCTATGGGGCGTAAATCTGAAAGAAGACGATGTTGGGACTCTCAAAGACGACGAAAGTAGAGTGTCTCGAAGATGACGGTTGGCAGGTTCAGCCCTTAGGCGTGAACCTCAAAGACAACGATAGTAGAGAATCTCCAAGACGACGAAAACGGAGAAACTCAAAGGTACTGGTAAGCAGATTCATCCCGTAGGAGTTAATTTCAACGAAGATGACGAGTAGATTCAGCCTTTAGGCGTGAATCTGAAAGATGGGTCACGTCCAATATAGGACGTACCTGGGGACAAAATAGGGATCACACCTTGCACGTGTGCCCAAGAAATGCAAGCGTCGATGGGACGCGAATGATGCATGTCCTATGCTCTAGTATCGCTCGAAGGTATTTAAAGAGTCCTAATCTGATTAAGGATGTTCTGACCCTATAAACATGAAAATCTCTAAGCTAAATGTGATGCATTTGAAAAAAAACATGTAAAACAAAGGCGAGGATAGAATATGAATTTCACATCTAGTGAAACCCTACACACCCTCGAGAACAACACACAATCCTAGGCTAATGTAACCTAAAGCTACAAGCACACAGAGCCTAACCCTAGGGTGAACTAAGCTAGAGACCTTAATCTCTATTATTATTTGTTTTTAGGGTTTGGCAAGTTATCAGGCCCTTAGGCCCGACATGAGAGGATGTGGGTTCTTGGACCCACAAGGAAGAAAATAGGCTCTAATGGCCCGAGTGATGGTGATGGGTTTTAGGCCTTGGAAAAATGGATCTAAGCCTGTGGGCCTGGCATGAAGGCGGGCCCTTAGGCCCAAGATCGAGAAATGAGCCCTTAAGCTCATAGCAACTGATAGAGAGCCCGAAAGCTAAAAATAGGGGAAAGAAATGAAGGCCCGTGGGCCCACCACGAAGGGATAGGCCCGTGGGCCCAAAATAGCTTATTCAGAGGCTTATTGAGTGTTTTGATCTAAAACTAGCAAAATAATCAAAACACTAATACAAGTCACTAATTACTCGAAATCAGCAGACAAGTAAATTAACGAAACATATGATATCAAAACTTTAAGCACAAAGATGGGAGTGCAAAAATGATGAAGTCACAGGCACGTTATCAATCATGTTAAACATGGCAAACACGGTGATACTAACTTATGTTGAAAAAGATGTACCATGCTCCATATGAAAAGTACCTCACTGTCCCATGCTTGATCATTTCATGCATGCATCTTGCAAAACATTTAATGCGAAGATTTTAACCCATGTTTCACGTAAACATCATGTGGCATGCGTGCGTGTCATAAATTATCTCATGCAAAATTTACATAAATCACGTAACATATGCTAAAAATCACATGATATGAAATTTACATTTACCACATTTTTATCGTCAAAATCGCATGCAAGATCTCATTGTATCATCAAAGCATAGTTACATCATCACTTCACCACATGGGATATGAGCTCAACAATGGAAGAAAACAAAAGATGAGATAGGGACTATTACCTAGTCGGCACAAGCCCTTGGCTCAATCGCCAGAAATCTCACCCCTTCACGCGTCGATTTGTGGCGGAGGCGACAATTCGGCCCCACTCCGTATCCAAGTGGAGAGAACCAAAACTACAAGGGACCACGTAAAATTATTTTTGCAACTAACGCATGGGAGGAAAAGAAAAGGAAAAAAGAAATAAGCTAGAAAACTGTTTTTTTTTTTGCAAGACTATTTTTGCAAGACGATTCTTGCAAAATATTTTTTTTTATTTTTTTTGTTTGTTTTAAAAAAAATGTTTTTTTACTGTTTTTACTTTTTTTCTTTCTTTTTTCTCTCTCCTCTTCCCTTCTTCTTCTCCACCATGTCTGTTACAGACGTTTCCGGTTTTTTTTTTCTTCTTCCCTTCTTCTTCTTCTCTTTCTTCTTCTTTTTCTTCTTCTCTTTTTCTTTTTCTTCCTTCTCTTTTCACGTCTGATTACAGATGTTTCTATTTCTCTTCTTTTTCTTCTCCTTTTCTTTTCTTTCCTTCCCCTGTTTCTCCTTCTTCTCCTTCTCGTCTGTTTCAGATGAAATTTCTTTTTTTTTTTTTACACTTTGTTTCTCTCTGACTCTCTATCAGTCTCTCTCGATCTCCCTCCCTTCTCTATCAGTCTTTCTCGATCTCCCCCGATTCTCTCTCAATCTCTGTTCTCTCTCCCTGTTTTCTCTCTCTCTCACTCTCCTGAACTCTCTCTCACTCTCCTGAACTCTCTCTACCTCTTCTTCTTCGAATCGGTCTCTCTCATCTCTCTCAACCTCACTCAACTTCTCTCTCTCTGTTCTCTCTCTCACTCTCCTGAACTCTCTCTCTACCTCTTCTTCTTCTCATCGGTCTCTCTCATCTTTCTCAACCTCACTTAACTTCTCTCTCTCTGTTCTCTCTCTCCTTTTTCTTCTTCTCTCCTTCTTCTTCTCCCTGTTTCTCTCTCAAGCTCTCTCTCCTTTTCTCTCTGATCTCTTTCTCTCAAACTCCTTCTCTGCTCTCTAGCGCTCTCTCTCTCTGTCTCTGTTCTTTCTCTCCCAACTCTCTTCAGCCCTCTTGAACTCCCTCTCTCCCACTCTTGTGTTTGCAACACACCCTCCCCCAAAACAGGCGTGGGGGGTATGTGGAGACACAAAAGGGTTGTCCACCAAGCCACACTGCATGTGAGACATGCGCATGCAATGTGCGTGGTGGCCCAATTTAAATTTTTTTTTAAACCTCATTATTTTTTTTATGTTTTCCTTATAAAAATGGAAATGGGTCCCACCATTTTGAAATTTGATTTTTAGGCAAAATTCTTTTAAGAACTGATTTTTGACAAAAAATAATTGATTTGGGAAAAAATGGGGGTGGGCCAATCTTGTCGCGACACGTGGCGATACCCAGGGATCAAAATCCTACAGTTCCTCGACTGAACCGGTTCCATTCTGAGTTCAAGGTTCCTTGAGATTTGGTTCTCTTCTTGTTCCGGCCTTGAGCCAAATTTTGGGTGAAGAGTGAAGCCTGCTTAGTCACATTAAACCAATTTTCATTAAATTGTGCACATAAATCGAGGTGCGGCCAAAACAGGTATTTTCCGGGGTGTGCGAAAATTTGGTGTCTACAGTTTCGACAGGAAACTCTTACAATCGATTCCACTGACGAAAAAACAACAATCATAGCATTCAAGAATGCGTGGAACAAATGTTCACAAAGGTTTAGTCATGGAAAAACCTAAAACAATCGCTGAATTGATTGAGAGTTGAGAAATACTCTGCATTAGAAGAAGAAGTCGGTGATAGAAACACTTACAGCCGTTACAAGATCTATGAATTTGAAGAAGAAGATAAGAAAAGAAGCAATAGCAGAGAAAGGGAGTCAACCTCTAAACACAGAAAGGTCTCAGATGGCAAAACAAGTAAAAAAGTGGAAACAATGGAAAGATATTGAGAAAGCTTTCCTTCCACTCAATGCATCACTAGAAGAAATCTTGGAAGAAATCAAGGAACAGAAATTCTTCTATTGGCCGAGACCTCAAAACAACACTAAAACAAGAGGTGATAGAGTTCCATTTTGCAAGTATCAGCCATCCGACGAATCAATGTAAGAATTTTATGATGATGGTTCAAAAATTAATTTCTCAAGGAAAGCTTCAGCACTTCCTTCAAAGAGAATTCAACAACTTGGAAACCTCTAATAAAGAAGAAGAAAAATCTCCAGTAGTTCATGGAATAGTTGATGTTATGATATATCAGCCGAGGGAGGATCGTGTTCGATTCATGGAAACCTCTCCCAGACAAGTAAAGCGAACTTCATAACACTCCAGAATAGTCTGTAGTGTGAAAACTCAGAAGATGGAGAATGGAGAGAAAGCAACGAAGTTAGCAGAGGAAGTCGAGGAAGAAGGTACTTTCCATACCGAGCCTCTTTTGATTACATTAACAATAGATGGTTGGGAGTTTCAAAAATTTTAATCGATCCTAGAAGTTCTGCTGATATAATTTTTAAGCAAGCTTTCAGTAAGATGAAATTGAAGAAGGAGGATTTAGCTATTTCGAAAGCTCCTTTAGTTGGTTTAATGGAGCACATACATATCAAAAGGTGAGATAGAACTACCAGTTTTAACTTCTGTGAGATTTCTGGGGGTAAATTCTCCATCTCCTTATAATGTGATTTTAAGAAGAACATGGTTACACAAAATGAAAGCTGTGCTTCTACCTTTCATCAGAGATTGAAGTTTCTAACTTCAAATGGTATTCATGTTCTAAAAGGAAATACAACTTTGAGTCGGGAATATCAGGCTGTTGAATTTGGAAAGCTCAAGCCAGAAACCTTATAACAATCACAGAAAGAAGGTAAGGAGCAGGAAAGCTTTCCAAAACCTATCGAAATACCAAAAAAAGCTCATTCTCAACTACTGGGGAAAAAGAGAATAGAAGTTGAAAAAGACGAAGTTGAAGAAATAAATTTGGGAAGTGATGATGAAAGGAAAATAACTTTTATTGCAAGAGATCTGGATGCTACGGTCAAAGACTTTATTATCCAATTATTGAAGATTAATGTTGATCTATTCGCTTGAAAAATGGAAGATATGCCAGGAATCGAACTTAAAATTTCATGCCATAGTTTGAACATTATACAAGGTTTCAAACCAGGAAAATAACAACATCTGAAAAAGCTTGCTGAAAAGTATTACGGTCCTGTAAATGAGGATATTGATAAACTTTTAAGTACAGGATTCATTTGGGAAGTGCAATATCCAGATTGGATTGCAAATATAGTAGCAGTACCGAAGAAAAATGGAAAAATTCGAGTCTGTGTGGATTTTACAGACCTCAATAAAGCTTGTCCAAAGGACAGCTACCCTCTCCCAAATATAGATAGAATGGTAGAAGCAATAGAAAGACATGAGTTGTTAACATTCATGGACAGATACTCTGGTTATAATCAAATTCTTATGAATCTAAAGAATGTCAAAAAGACATCTTTTATCACAGATAGAGGTTTATACAGTTATAAGTTCATGCCTTTTGGTTTAAAGAATGCAGGAGCTACCTATCAGAGCTTAGTGAATAAGATGTTTAAGGACATGATCGGAGAATCAATGGAAGTTTATGCTGACGATAAACTGTGAGTGCAGTATACTTGGCTATTATACAATACTTGGCTATTATACAATTCTACTACATAAACAACTGTGAGTGCAGTATTAGTTCGAAATTCAGAAAGGATAGAGCAACCAATTTACTTCATAAGTAAAATTATGCATCCTGCTGAAACAAGATACATTAAAATGGAAAAGTTAGTGTTGGTCGTAGTGTTTTCTACTCAGAAGCTCCGTCCTTGTTTTGAAGGATATGTCATTCAAGTAATGACAGAATATCCTATCAGAAATGTTTTAATAAAAGATCAGAAAGCTGGAAGAATAGCTAAATGGGCTATCCAGCTTGCTCCATATGACATACAATTTGTGTCTCGCCAAGCTATCAAAGGGCAAGTAGTTGCAGACTTCCTGGCTGATTTTTCAGTTGAAGAACTTTCTTCTGATTTCATCAAAAATGAAGAAAGANATATTAGTTAGTTAATTATTTTAGTCTATTTGAATTAATTAAGTGTAATTTTGGTTGTGTGCAGGGATTATGAGTGGAGCGGTCAAAACGTGTTAAAATCGTTGCAATTTACCGAAGTTCGTGGTATATCGAAGAAGAGGTTGAAAGAGCAAAACCAATTGAAATCACCGAAATTGATAAAGGCACCAGCATGATTCTATAAGGGTACTTGCATGTTAAAAGAAGAAAACAGATTTTACTTGAAGTGGGACCCACCAACCATAATACTTTAAAATTAGGTTCCAAATTTGTAGGTAGGGAATTTAGGTTGGTTTAAATAATCCAAGCTGGTTGTTTTAGGGAAGTAGGCTGAATAGGTTAGTTTAGGTATTTGTTTTATTTTCTTTCAAAAAAATAAAAGAAAGAAACAAGCAGCTACTTGTAGAGGTCGGCAGAAAAGATGGAGTTTTAAACAAAAAGGAAAGTCTGGGTTTTCTTTTAAAAACAGTTTTAGAAACAGCTGATTGGGATGTTTTTTTTAGAAGATTAGTTCATATATATATATATATAAACGTGGGGAAGGGATGGTTATTTAAAAAAAAAAGGGCTGCTAGGGTTTTATAAACAAAAGAAAGAACAGCTACTATTTTCTTTCTCCTTCACGTGGGAGAGAAGTAGGAGAGAGTGCTACTTGTTGCTGCTAGGTTAGAAAGTTATTTTTTTAAGAAGAGAGACAGAGAGCTGTTTCTTGCTGCCGTTCGGCTGCTTTCTGTACTGCTGCTGCTGCCTTCTGTTGTGTTGTGCTGCTTGCTGTGTGTTGTGCTGCTACTTCTTCTTCAATAAGCACAGAAAACAAATCTTGTTGCTGCCCTTCCTGCTGTGTACGCCCAAGGGAGGTTCTGCTGCTGTTTGGTTCTTCTTATTCACACGAACCAGAGCGGGAGAGAAGGTTGCTGCTGCTTCTGTTTTGTTCTTCTTCTTGTGCATTGTAGCTGCTGCCCTACCTTATCTTCATCACCAAATCAGCACAAAACAGAGAAGTTCCTGCTGCTATCAACGCCCAAAACAGGGGCGAACGCAATACGAAACAGCACCTTAGTTTGCAATTTCAAAAACCCTCTCTTTCCTTTGTTTTTTAATTAGTTTTCATGATGAATTTATTTGTGAACCTTTTAAACATGAGTAGCTGATTTCTTTCGTTGGTTAAGGGTGAATTCTAAACCCTAGACATGTTTAACCACTAATTAATTTCATAATTATTCTTTCATGTTTCTTTTGGAATTGTTAATATTTCACTGTTATTATTGTCATGAATTGTTGTCTCGTTTTTTTAGGTGCGCAACTAGATTAATGTGATAGTGATTTAATTGCTATTTTAGTGTTTTGATTCATTTTGTCAAGATTTCTAAACCAAAGTAGTGAATTGTCGTCAATAATTATGGGATATTTTCGTTTGATTGCAAGTGGAATATTACTCAAGTTAAATAAACCGAGCTTGTGTGTTTATTGCTTTATTTAACCTGTCTTTTGTGGATTATTGCTTTCATTAAATTAAACTTAGAGAGCTTGTTCTAGGTTGTTTAATGGAAAGAGATTGAGTGAAGAGCTTGTTTTACTTAACAACAAAGTGGAGACGAATCGAGATAATCGAGCTTGTGATTGTCTTAGGGTTATTAATTTCGAAAGAGAGTGAAAGATAATTCTAATCATTAAATATTAATCATGTTTAAAGGTGGTGAATGATCTCTTAACCATATTTCTCATCATATTTACTTAACCTTTTAAATTCTGCTTTTCTTAGATTCTAATTTAGTTAGTTGCTTTCCTTTAATTTGTTTACATATCCAATCGAAGCCAATCCCCCCAATTTTACGTGCAATGTGTTTAGTGTATCTTTAGTGTGTCTACATAGTCTTACTTATTTCTATTTAGTTTAAGTAGGTTTTCGAATTTTA
The DNA here is from genome assembly GCA_002174775.1 of Macleaya cordata. Classification (NCBI taxonomy): domain Eukaryota; kingdom Viridiplantae; phylum Streptophyta; class Magnoliopsida; order Ranunculales; family Papaveraceae; genus Macleaya; species Macleaya cordata. The sequence continues at coordinate 8,824 of MVGT01001068.1, read as the reverse complement.
TTTTTAATCTCTAGTTAGTTTTAGTTGGTTTTGTGTCAATAACTTATAAATTAGGAACAATCTTCTACGGGAGTGACCCTTGCTTACTACTATACTCAATAACGATCTTACTTAGTGCAGGGATTTTAAGTGATACACTTTTTAGCGTATCACAAATTCTTTAATAGCATGCATGTACATAATCATAATATCCTTCATACATGAACTAACTACGCAAAAGAAACTCACCAAAAACACTTTAGGGTCAAAAGGTCAGTAGGTATCGATACACCTTCAGTGGGTATCGATACCCACTTTCAGACGTGGGAGGTATCGATATCCTCCAGAGGGGGTATCGATACCTGCCCCATCTGTAAGTTGGTATCGATACTCTCTATGTGGGTATCAATACCCTCTGGGTTTTCTCGTAATTTTGGGTTTTGTTCTTCAACAAAACTCTAAGGAAACATGGTTTTTCTCACCTGCAACCTTAGGGAGTCATATAACCATCAAATATTCATAGATTGCATACATTCTAACCATTAGAAACATGCACACATCATATGATCATGGATTACTTGCATTCATTCATGTAGTTAACATATAAATAACATATAATCTAGGTTTTCATGCATTCAATCATTAAGAAAGCGTACCAACATCATAGAAAATCTAAATCTACATCAAAAGAGCAAGTTACTACTTTCCTTGAATCACCAAAGAGGTTGAATCCCAGGGAAGAAGAAGAATAAGATGAATCCCTGCACTCTCTCTCGCGAACACCACTCTTCCTTGATCAATCCTTCAAGAGGAACTTGGAGTTTCTCTGCTTCCAATCCCTAATCGGTTCTCTCTCCCTTGCTCTCCTTCTTTCCCAACCGATTCTTTCTCTCTCCTCTATTCTGGTCGATCAGCACAAAGTGGGAGAGATTTTGGGTTTTAGTTTATATTTATAACTAATTATAAACCCAAACTTACTAAAACTCTAACAGGGTGCCTTTAGCAATAGTGGGTGCCCCCTAACATTAGTAATTTAAATTAAAAGGGGTATTACAGAAGGGTTATTAGTGTGGGTGTACAATTACTGTATTAATAATTATTCTTTATTACTAATATGGTCAAGGAGGGTTATAAGAAATTATTGGACATAAATTTGAATGGAGAGATTATTGGACATGAAATTAAATGAGATATCAAATATGGCACAACTGAGACTTTATTATATTTTAAATTACTTCTCATGAGTAGACTTTTGTGTTTATTATTTATTAATTAAAATTGATATAAAAGTCCGGAATGCTTCTATTTGGAGTTTTAAAGTATTTTTTTTCAGAAAATGATTCTATAATATTGGAAAAAGAAAACTAAGCATCAATTTTTTTTAACGGTTGAATTTCTTTTTATTCCATTTCAAAGATTATATTATTCAAATTAATTCAATTAATGTCAGAAAGTCAAATTAATTATTATTTTATTTCTATTATAAATTAAGGTTAATGCAATTTTAATTCTCTTTTGTCAAATTGTTAATATAATATCAATTATCATTTCCTCCATCCGATAAAATTGATTCGTAGTAACTGGAAATCGACTCATCAAATCCCTAACTATTTTGATCAGATCAGAATTTTAATAATTAGTATCTATTTAGCTTAAGTAACTAATCAAATCATCTTATAAATATTTTTAGAGAGAGAAATATCAGAAGAAACTGAGAGATAATATTTATCAAATTGTTCATTAACTTATTCAGTCTTCAATTTTTAATTGACTAACTAAGACCGAGAAAAAAAATTTACTGTAAGAAAAAAAAGATGAAATAAAATACAACTAATCAATTACATTAAATAATTTGTGTAAATATGTCTACACATCTAATGAAAACCAAATACAAATTTTTAAAATTATTTAAGAATGATAAGGATAAAGATCTATGTGAAATGATCGTGCTTAAAACTTGTTTGAGTTAGATTTTGCAGTAAAGTGGACTTAACTGTGTTTACAATGGATAGTTTAAATTCCTCAATCCATCTATATATACAAAATTAGAAAATTTATACATCATATATCAAAGTTTGACATCAGAGTTGTAGAACTGAAGATAGATAGACCATCAAAATCATATTCCTACTGCCATTCCAAGTGGGCAAGGCATTCTTATTATTAATCTAAAGAATAAACTTACAACAATATACATGAGAATCTATTTAGCCAACCTGTTTCTTTTGGTCTTAGGTGGTTCTGAGATTATTAGTAGAGATTTTATTACATAAAAATTGTGTAAAAAATAGTAATTTTTTTAAAAAACCTTGATGATAAATACAAAACCAACCACAACCATTTATTTCTTAGACTAAAAAAAATAACAATTCTTGCGAGAACTGCCGATAAACACATAATTGCTCTTGGGTGATTAAATTGCTTCAGAAACTTCTTTAAGCTCTTTAATCTGCACGGTCTTAGAGTTGGTAATATTGGAACTTGTAAAAAACAAGATAAAAGAAGAGAATAAAGGAAAAAAATAGTTGAATATCCAAATATTAAATTCAACTAAGTAGAGAATAAAAAAAATAAAACCATATGTTAATTATACTTTGGACTAGTAAAATAAATATTTTTAAATAGTTAAATTACTAAATCAACAATCTTCTCAAAATATACAGAATTACTGTTATCCAGATTTTGATGATTGGTGGAGTTATGGATAAGCTCCCATTCTTTATACAGCCACATCTATAAATCAGCATAAAACATACTATAAAATAGAAATAAAATAAATAAAGTTAAAAATACTTTTGGGAACAAGCCAACAAATTAAGAGATAAAAAAAAGAAAAAAAAAGAAAAGAAAGAGCTAATGGTGGAAGTAAAATATGAAACTTATATATACTACCACCTACATTCATGAGAGTTAATCAATATTAATACATATATAGAATATGAAAAGTTAAGAATTAATAGTATATTAAGAAAATCCTTATGTTTGTTTAATAATTGGAAGTTTTATATGTTTTAGCAAATTGGGTGTTTAATTTTTTATTAATCTTTGTGAGAGTAATTAGGAAGAATTATATCTTAATAAGGTAGAATATGTTTAATTTTTTTATTAATTATTAGTCAACTTTATGAGAGTAATTAGCATAGAGAATTACATCTTAATAAAGTAATTCCTATTAATAATGGATATAATTATTAATATGTCACACCTCGATTTTCGGTACTCTAAATCTGACCCGATTCGCCGAGTCCGAAAACTAATGCGTGATTAGTGTAATAGAAGTGTAAGTAAAAATATCGAATAAAACTCATATACTTTACTTTTGAAAGAAAATGAATTTAAAAATATTTTATTAATGGTCTACTTTAGTCAACATTGGTTACCTTAAAGTCAGGTCCAAGTCAAAGAAAAATAAAAATGTAATGTTTATAAATAATTTTCGTATCTACTGCATACAGTTGATTAAAATAGACATATCTACTTAACCGTAAATCGTAATTTTACAAATAAATCCATTTTAAAAACTAGATTCAGAGATCTACAATTTCATCAAAAATAGACTGAGGCCAATTCTGGAAATAAAAGGCCCAAATTTTGCATCCAAAGTACTGATACAGACGTATAAAACTCAGAAAATAATTTCAGCTTTTTAACAGTTTTTATAAAATCCGTAACTTTGAAGAGAAATTACTCTCTAACCAGGAATTCAAAATACATGGTATAATACCTTTTTGAAAAGAAAAAATCGAGATCTATAATTTGGTCAGAAATAGACTCGGTTCAATTTTGACCGGAACATGTCCAAAAATACCGTTTTGTAAATCTGACAGTACGAATTACGGGAATTATATAATTTCTTATAAAACCTAATTAATTCAATTATTCATGACGAAAATTAAATGTAAATTAATACATCAATTATACAATTTAAAACTTAAGTTCATAAGAATGTTAAAACAATAAGAATTAATACAAAATAATTCTTATCCCAAGTGATAGAATAGTAGTTTAATCTATCAGTTATATTTTTACAAATTTGATAACACAAGCTATCTGCTTCTTAATCTACACATCTTTGAATCCTTCATCTCAATGTAACCTGTGGAGGGAATTTAGGGGTGAGTAAGCTCAGTAGGCAAATATCAACCCAAAAATAATAGATTGAAAACATGATTCATCAAAATCACAAGAATAATTAACTGATGAACTTGTAAATAAATTACCATTAAATGATTTATTTTCTAACCATTTAATATCTTATCTTGTATTAAACCGGATAACAACTGCTTCCTCAGGTAGAAACAACGGTCGACCGCTTCCTCAGGTGGAAACAACGGTCTAAGGGGGTGTCCCTTTTCCTACCCATTTGATTATCATTTACATAATCCTTTTTAGATTTATTATCAATCTAAATCAATTTCCATCACTTAAAAATAAATAGTGATCATATTAACAAAATGCATATTTAATTTGTAAATAATACAAAATAATTCATCTCCATGCATTTTCATAACAAAACACAAAATAGGTTTTAGTTATAATAGAGGGAAGTTCCACATATCCACCTACCTTATTCGTTATCTCCAATTCAATGGTGTAGAACATTGAATTTCCATAACCTTGTTGATATTTGTAAAATCAACCTTATGTAATTAAATAGGGTATAAAATGAAAAGTAAAATGGAGACATGTTATTAAGAGAAAGATATATGAGGGAAGATGGGAGAAAGAGTTAGTATAAGTAGAAGAGAGAAGGGAAGAAAGGGGAGAGGATTGTGAGGAGAAATGGTAAAGAATTAGGGGTTTATATAGGAAATTTTATTTATTTTATTTATTATTATTTCTTTTAAAATATTTTTTTAATTATATATTTTATTATTATTTTTTTAAGTGCTGCTACACTAGAAGCCGCCGGCTACTGTAGCAGCAGCCCATGTGCTAATAAAAAATATTTTATTTTTAATTAATTAATTAATATTATTTTTTTTTTTTTTAGAGATAACTCTCTTAAAGTACATTATGAGTTTCCATGCATATTACCATGNAAGTAAAAATATCGAATAAAACTCATATACTTTACTTTTGAAAGAAAATGAATTTAAAAATATTTTATTAATGGTCTACTTTAGTCAACATTGGTTACCTTAAAGTCAGGTCCAAGTCAAAGAAAAATAAAAATGTAATGTTTATAAATAATTTTCGTATCTACTGCATACAGTTGATTAAAATAGACATATCTACTTAACCGTAAATCGTAATTTTACAAATAAATCCATTTTAAAAACTAGATTCAGAGATCTACAATTTCATCAAAAATAGACTGAGGCCAATTCTGGAAATAAAAGGCCCAAATTTTGCATCCAAAGTACTGATACAGACGTATAAAACTCAGAAAATAATTTCAGCTTTTTAACAGTTTTTATAAAATCCGTAACTTTGAAGAGAAATTACTCTCTAACCAGGAATTCAAAATACATGGTATAATACCTTTTTGAAAAGAAAAAATCGAGATCTATAATTTGGTCAGAAATAGACTCGGTTCAATTTTGACCGGAACATGTCCAAAAATACCGTTTTGTAAATCTGACAGTACGAATTACGGGAATTATATAATTTCTTATAAAACCTAATTAATTCAATTATTCATGACGAAAATTAAATGTAAATTAATACATCAATTATACAATTTAAAACTTAAGTTCATAAGAATGTTAAAACAATAAGAATTAATACAAAATAATTCTTATCCCAAGTGATAGAATAGTAGTTTAATCTATCAGTTATATTTTTACAAATTTGATAACACAAGCTATCTGCTTCTTAATCTACACATCTTTGAATCCTTCATCTCAATGTAACCTGTGGAGGGAATTTAGGGGTGAGTAAACTCAGTAGGCAAATATCAACCCAAAAATAATAGATTGAAAACATGATTCATCAAAATCACAAGAATAATTAACTGATGAACTTGTAAATAAATTACCATTAAATGATTTATTTTCAAACCATTTAATATCTTATCTTGTATTAAACCGGATAACAACTGCTTCCTCAGGTAGAAACAACGGTCGACCGCTTCCTCAGGTGGAAACAACGGTCTAAGGGGGTGTCCCTTTTCCTACCCATTTGATTATCATTTACATAATCCTTTTTAGATTTATTATCAATCTAAATCAATTTCCATCACTTAAAAATAAATAGTGATCATATTAACAAAATGCATATTTAATTTGTAAATAATACAAAATAATTCATCTCCATGCATTTTCATAACAAAACACAAAATAGGTTTTAGTTATAATAGAGGGAAGTTCCACATATCCACCTACCTTATTCGTTATCTCCAATTCAATGGTGTAGAACATTGAATTTCCATAACCTTGTTGATATTTGTAAAATCAACCTTATGTAATTAAATAGGGTATAAAATGAAAAGTAAAATGGAGACATGTTATTAAGAGAAAGATATATGAGGGAAGATGGGAGAAAGAGTTAGTATAAGTAGAAGAGAGAAGGGAAGAAAGGGGAGAGGATTGTGAGGAGAAATGGTAAAGAATTAGGGGTTTATATAGGAAATTTTATTTATTTTATTTATTATTATTTCTTTTAAAATATTTTTTTAATTATATATTTTATTATTATTTTTTTAAGTGCTGCTACACTAGAAGCCGCCGGCTACTGTAGCAGCAGCCCATGTGCTAATAAAAAATATTTTATTTTTAATTAATTAATTAATATTATTTTTTTTTTTTTTAGAGATAACTCTCTTAAAGTACATTATGAGTTTCCATGCATATTACCATGCATATGAGAAATTTATTTTTCAAATCAATATTCACCCAAATGGGCATACTTTTATACTAACTTAATTATGTTGGTTAAGTGTGGAATATTCACACTATGGAATTTCTTGGGGTATTACATCATCACCCCCTAAAAAGAATTTCGTCCCGAAATTCAATACAACCAAAAGGTAAAACATACTTAGAAAATAACTTGTATTTTATATGAATTTCAGATTTTAATCTCGATTTGAACTTGAGTTCATTTGGTGCTGTTTTGCTTATGAATTTCTCCATTAAGTTTACGATGTGGTGAAAATTAAGATTGTTAGGGAATACATGATTTTATGTGAATAATCACCCAGTGGATAACCTCCTTCGTTGTTTCCACTTACCGACATAGTTGCTTTGTCTTAGATGATCAGTCTAAACAGTGCCATCCTATGTGGTATGTGTCACATATACAGAAAACCAACTGTTTTTCGTCACATTTCCATCGCCATCCCTTATCTCAAAATAACACTATGTATCGGCCGTATGTAAAAACATTTTTTTTTAATATTCTTGCAAAATTTTGCATACAAAAAAAAATATATATCTTGGTGTTTGTATATCCTCGATATCCATCCAACGGTTTCGATAATTAAATATTAACTGAAGCATATAAACTTTATGTTTACTTCCTCGAAAAATAATTCTAATTTTTCTACTAACTTGAAACAGTATAATATTATCCGATATGATGTCAACATATCCACTTCCAGGATTACATCATATCTAACCATCTCAAATGAGATCAACCAACAATTGGTTCCTAATTAATAATCAAATCATACAATCTTATTGATTCAATAAGGTCAACCAACTTTCTTCAAGAAGTCAAAACATATAGTATAACTCAAACTTTCTAAGCATTAGTACGGAATGCATCAAGAAATGCCATTGCATAATTATATCATTATAATAATGTCAACTTTAAGTTTAGTTGACTAATAAGTCAAAAGTGTTCTCAACAGAAAAATATTTCTTAATGTAACTTCGAATGAATTTATTCTTAAAATGAAAGTATTTATTCAAAGCCTAGATACGTTCGAATATCGAAGCATTCAAATTCGTTATCCTTCACAAATATTGTGAAACTCATTTACTCATTGCGTTATATCATTTTCTGCTAACTTCTTAAATTAGAATAGTTCTTAGTGATATTTCACATTTCGATTTTCGGACCTAGAAAATCTAGCTCGAGGTGTAATAAAACTGTAAGTTAAAACATTCAGTAAAACTATTTGTTTCACTTTTAAAATAATTTTCGGAGTTAATTGTGCACAGTTGACAACAATCACTGTAATTACCTAACCGTTACTCAAAATGGTACAATTGAACCCATTTTGAAAACTAGATTTCAATATCTACAATTTTTCTCTGAAATAGGCTGAAGCTAATTTTGACCATAAGGTATTCAAAATAGGTCATAAGTATACTGACCGTCTTGTATACCAAAATTCATAATTTTTTTTACACCAAAATTTAAAAATCTAAATTTTGAAATTTTGCTTCGATTAATCTGTTTATTAGAATCAGGTGAAACTAAGCCAAAACTTTTATGCTTAACTATTGTTTCTCTTCAGGTAATAAAAATATTTTTATTTCTCAATATTTTAAGTAAAATATCATTTTCTTGGATTATTCGCATATTGTCAAGAATGCATCAGTCAAACTAAAATTACTTCATTTTGAAATTTAGAACTCCAAACTTTAAAAAGTCGGTCTCATATGAAACTAGATTCATAATTTCATATTGTGGCTAAAGACTACATATATACAAATATATTTAGAAATTATCTCAAATAGAAACTATGTGTATTTAGTAATGAAAATAATTTATTTACTCATAATTCTGATTCATTAATACAATGTATACATATACAAAATCTATGCATACATATTAGATTGATTATATATACGAAGCAGTGTTTACAATATTCTTCATATACGATATTGTTTATTTGTATTCTTCACTTAAAATATTTGATTTACTTCATTTTGTAAATCTAGTTTTACGTAGT
>MVGT01001410.1:440946-458176 GCA_002174775.1 Macleaya cordata | reverse complement strand
GATTCTTGTTCTTAATTCCGCATATTAAGAATCGAATAAGTCAATACTCCTGTTAGAGATTTTTGTTGTACTCTTATCACCTTAGTAATTTTTAATTAGGTGATTGTGTGATCCTTCACCATAGTCACATTGACATACGGTTAAATTCATTAACCGTAGGGTGAATTTAGACTTTCAGTTTAGATAACTTACATACTAGATGTATCCCCTGTCGCCATTGAGATCTATATGAACACACTCTAATCAGAAAAAAGGAGACCACCTTCGTCTTTGCCACCCTTGAAACTGAAGAAATCCTAATCTAAAACCCACGAGCACAGTACACTAACTACCCTGTATTCCTCTCATCGTAACTAAGTTAGGGTTTTGGTCTGTTATTTCAACTCTCTCTCTCTCTCTCACACACACACTCTAGATGTTATAGGAAACCTCATCTTTCCCGCTTCTGAAGAAGCCACCCTAAACGCAGTAAATTCTGACTTCGATTGGACGTGAACGTCCTCACCAAATAACACAGACCGTAGATCTCAACCCATTCCCCTTGTCGTTGGATGATGGAAGGGCAATTTGGGGTTTTTAATCCAAACAAACCGAAGTCCCTCGCGTGGTGTACATGTGAGGGCATTTTCGTCAAACTAGTGCACGTGTTTAGTCCGCGTGCACCATAAAACGGGGAGCTGGCGGTTTCCATCCAAAAAGGGACCTATATCAGCTTTTTGAGAAAACAAAGAATGATCCCTAATTGCTGATTGTACGAGGGACTGTCCTAAAAGAATCCCAATATGAATTCAAGTTTTATATATATATATATGTATATATTTTGAGGTCTAGGGTATCCGGCTCTCTCAGAGACCCCGACTAGTCCCTAGGGTGTGAGCAGACCTCCCTATCCACACACAACCGGTTAAAATCTTATTGTAGGAGTGGCCATCAGGAGGATCGATCACTCGACCTCCATTTTGTGAGGTGAACGTCTTGATCACTTAGCCATCCTCCCGATGGTTATTTTTCGTGTTAATAAGTCAAAAAACCGAAACGGGCAAAACATTACAGAACGACACCACATTTGAACGGGCAAACCTTATTTTGAACATGGTGGAGGGATCCACAATTCTCAGTAAAAAACGTCTCAATACGATAAAACTCTGAGTTGACCGACCAGTATCCTCTTTCTAATCAACGGCCAAGATCTCTCAGGTTTTAGTTGACTATCTGATTTCTTTTAAGAGTCATTCCTTGAATTTGATGGATGACTTGAACGAATGCCACGTGTAATGTATATTACTTCGGTGCTCAATTAGGTTGTTCTTCCCGCTTTTCGGTGTTACCTCTTCACTGTTGCTGCTGCTCTCTCCCTACTGCAGCAACACCTTTAATCGAAAATGGCAGAAAACTAGGGTTTCATTATCCACCTAAAACCTCAAAAAACCCTAGAAATGGTCTTTAGAGAGACCTCAAATCAATCAAAAATGGCGAAAGACGAAGAAATTCGCTTCATCTCGTCTACTATTAAGCTCCCTCCCTATCATCCTCTACTCCACCACAATACCCTCCCAGTATTCTGCAACCTCCCTTTCTGTTCCCAAACCCTAACTTCAAATTTAAACAAAACCAAAGAAATAATCAATAATTTCTTCACTTCAAAAATTCGAACTTTTGGAAAACCTAAAAGATTCTTCTCCAAATCTTCTCTCTTGTGTTCATCTTCTCTTGCTTTGGTTCAACGGGAAGAATCGAATCAAAATGTGGCAATGGAAGTTAAAGAACCTCAACTGAAAGGTCATGTGCAAAGCCGACATGGAAGAGAAGATGAAGAGAGGGTTTTGATTAGTGAGGTTTTGATTCGGAACAAAGATGGTGAGGAACTCGAGAGGAAAGATCTTGAGGCGGAGGCGGCAGCTGCTTTAAAAGCGTGTCGTCCGAATTCTGCCCTAACTGTGCGTGAGGTTCAAGAGGATGTTCACCGGATTATGGAACGTGGGTATTTCTCCTCATGTATGCCTGTTGCAGTTGATACTCGTGATGGAATTCGATTGATTTTTCAGGTGCATTGCTTTTAATTATTTTGTACTTGTTTTATTTCAATTATTGGTAAGTAGAAGAAGAAAAAAGAGAAAACTGAATTCAAAATTAATTGCGCGAGGTTCAAGAAGATGACCTTCTTAGGTCATGGAGCAATTGTTTTAGGCCATTATGCACTGAATTGACATGGTTACTAACATATGGATAATGGATGTGCAATTCCAACTTCATTGGCTTTTTCGAGTCCGGGATTCCTCTGTTAGCATGTAACACTTGATATTAGTTTTCATACTCCTTATGGTTACAGTTGCATGATTGATGGTTCTTCTTACATGCTTGTTTTTTTGATGTCCTAAAATTTCAATGAATTATCGGCGTCATTACCCATACGCCATTGGGGTCGCAAGTGAGGCATATTTTTGTTGTTCAACTCCATCTTGGGTGCCAAATACCATCGCATATTTCCTCACAATTTCAATTGTATGATTGTATGATATTCTGAAGGTGGTTGGATTTCTTCAATGAGTTATTTAAACATTTCCAAGCTGACTGGAACAGACATACAAACCAAGATTTAAACCATGCATGGTTCTCTAGTTACCTTTTTTTTTTGGAAAAGATCTTGTTAAAGCATCTCAACTTCAAAGACACATCAAAGTCTACTAAAATTTGTTGTTACTTAGTTTACCATGGCATCAAATTATTTTTGTTTGCTTGTACAAGGTAGAGACAAACCAGGAATTCCAAGGGTTGATATGTGAAGGAGCAAATGTTCTTCCATCAAAGTTTTTAGAGGACGCATTCCATGATGGATATGGTAAGTTTGTTAAGGAGTTCCCATACTTCAGTGAAATCAAATAGTAATGATGTTTCCATTGTTTGCTTTGCTTCTGTAGCCTGACATAAATATAAAAAAAATGCTCTGGGAGGCCCTCATTTAGTTAAACTTTTGGTGTCAAGTTGTGCAGGAAAAGTTGTCAATATTCGGCGTCTGAACGAAGTGATAAACTCCATTGATGGATGGTATAGGGAGCGTGGCCTATTTGGATTGGTTTGTTACCCCCTTTTCACACAATAAATTTCAGAAATCCAATGTTAGTTTTCTTATGGTTGAACTTCACCATGACCACTTTTCTTAACAATACTTGTTTTGCTTATCATCTTTACAGGTTTCAGATCTTGAAATTCTTTCAGGTGGAATCATTAGGCTACAAGTTTCAGAAGCTGAGGTGAATAATATCTCAATACGCTTTCTTGATAGGAAGACGTAAGAATCCTGTCTCCAAATCCCTGATTTATACTAACAACTACAAACTATTCAAGCTCGGGTTTTCAAAAATAATATAATACGTATTTAATGGTATTTCAGAGGTGAGCCAACTACTGGGAAGACAAGGCCAGAAACTATTCTTCGGCAGCTTACAACCAAAAAGGGACAGGTATGCTTTACAAACTTAGAGCTGTTCTTATATCAGGTTTTAATAAATGTGCAAGCTGACAAGATCAGAAGTACATGTGAATTGAAACTTCTGCCTCTCTGGCAAATTTCTAACAAGACTGTTTTTTCATTAGTCGAGTCGTCCCAATAAGACCGTCACATGGCAAAAATATTTTAGTTTTAACTTTCTTTTCCTGCTTAAATAATAGAAAAATGATCCTTCCCCACCTGCAGAAACATATGGTATAGCTTCAATACCTGAAACATTCTTATTGACAAAAAATGTGGATTTTGAAGCACCTCAATTAATGATTTGAGAATTCAGGCTCAAAGCTTGATTTTCTCGTATACAAATCCACATCCGTAAACTATACATTTGGTGGTGGGAGTTGGGAGACATATGTTTGAGAATTGTACATGCTGTAGGTGACAGCTTCAGATGTGCATATGCTGAGTCCATTGAGCGAGTTGACGAGCGTGCTCGTGTTGACTCACTAAGGGCTGTTTCAACTCATATTAACCATTTTAAAGAATAAATTCCACATATAAATCTGTGGAGATTTTCTGAACTCGGTAGACTTGGGCATTAGTTTATTTTGGAAATTAGTACTGGATTCGTCATTTCACGGGTCACAGTTGATTTGGGTAAATCATCCTTTATCATGAAGTATCTGTACTTCTACGTTTCATTTTATTTCTTTTGGTATTTAAATTGAATAGGCTCCCCGAAAACTAGTTTGTGTGCCTTTTTATCTTACTGTACAACATATAAGTATACTAATTAGAAGGATGAGAGAATTTTGGTTGATAAGAAACCAACTGGGATTTGAGCAGTTCAATATTACATGATTGAGAAGTGCCCTTATTTTGAACCTCCTATAGGTCTACAGTTTGCTTCAAGGTAAAAGAGATGTGGAGACCGTACTAGCAATGGGAATTATGGAAGATGTTAGCATAATTCCCCAGCCAGCTGGCGGTAAACTTTTCATTCTTTTGAAAATACATCATGATTCTGTGTCTTCGTTCCAGATAACATGTTTTGCATATCCTGTGTAACTCAGATTCTTATTGAAAAATTGCAGATACTGGCAAAGTTGATTTGACAATGAATGTTGTTGAGCGAGTTAGTGGAGGTTTCTCTGCTGGTGGTGGAATTTCAAGTGGGTAAGTGATGTTTTCATGGAGTACATAAGTAATAAATGATCCTTTTTATTTACTTAAAACTTAATTTGAATTAATGTCCTTTTCTTCATTGGGCGTTGAGGTTGTAATACTTATCCAGTGATACTTTGATGCAGGATAACAAGTGGCCCTCTGTCAGGACTTGTCGGAAGGTAAGATTTGTTGTATCTTGACTACAGAGCTACGTTCGACCATAAACTCATTCTTATTAGGTGTTGCCTGTTTGGTCCATATGATGCATTTGAGTGAATTTCAGTTTGTCCTGAAAAACCTATGGTTCTCTTACAAGGGCAAAAAATGATAGTTTACATTACTGACTTTTAACTCATGGAGTTTACGTACAATTGAAAGGCATTTATTATGTACTTTTTGAGCTACTTATAGACTTAAAAATTAGAGACTTAAAGCTGACATAGCTACGTTTGTTATCAATCACTGTAAAGGCGTTGGCACTGGCTATACGGCTTTGTAATTAAAATGAGCTACTCGTTTATTCGTTATTGCTTTGCCACTAACTTGTGATTTAAATATGTACTTTATGCACGCTTGTTATAAACTATTGTTTCATTCCCTTGTTTATAAATTGCTGTACAAAAATTGCATTGGTAACCTTGCCTCTGGACATTAGTACATAACTCAACCTGTGTGCGTAGAATGATGGCATTTTATTATGTATACAATGATCTCCTGAGGCAGACAAACATGTGCTGTTTTTGTAGCACCAGCTATCTGACTTGAAAGTTTTCCTAGAGTGCTGTTTCCCTCATATTTCTTTGAATTTTGCTTGCAGCTTTGCTTATTCACATAGGAATGTTTTTGGGAGAAACCAAAAGCTTAATGTTTCATGGGAAAGAGGGCAAATTGACTCCATTTTCCGCATAAATTATACAGACCCATGGATTGAAGGGGATGACAAGCGTACATCAAGATCTGTCATGGTTCAGGTGATCTAAAGTTTGTCAATCTTTGATTAATTTCCTACATTTGGAAAATGACTAACATGTAATGTTTGTTCACATGTAGAACTCAAGAACACCAGGAACACTAGTTCATGGAAACCAACCTGGTAATAGTAGTGTGACTATTGGCCGAGTTACAGCAGGTATTGAATTCAGTCGACCCTTCAGGCCAAAGTGGAATGGAACAGCTGGAATTATTTTTCAGGTACGCCATGGAAATCATTGAGAAGGAATGAATATATTTAATATTGACTAAACCATTGAAAACAGATTCTATCAATCAAGTGTAAAAATAAGTAACTACAGTCTGTCTGTCTGTGTTTCTTAGATAGTTGGATTTGACATATTGAAGTTTAAATATATTGAAGATTACATGCAACTAGATTACTAGAAATTGTCAGTTTTCATGCATCATTAATTGTTATTGATTAGTTCTTGTATAATTATACTGAAATAATATTATATACTTTGAAATACAAATATTTTGTGGAAATGGAAATCCTTGCATTCTATTTCACTTTATGTGCGAAAATGGCAATATTTTTGAAATAAGTAAAAATAGATCTCTTTATCTTTATTTCAGTTGAATGCACTTTTTGTTATTTGTAATATTCAATTCTGTGTGGTCATCTAAAATTTTCTCAGCGTGCGGGTGCTCGTGATGAGAGAGGGAATCCCCTTATCAAAGATTACTACAGCAGCCCACTGACTGCTAGGTATGGATGTGTGATTTGTCAATCCTTCTGCCCTTTCTAAGCTAGAATAGAGCTACCATTTCAGTTATTTAGGTAGTTATGATGTAATGCTGCTACGTGTTTTTATGCAAATTTTGGTCCTTATTTTCTACTTTCTGACCTTCTTTTACAGTGGCAGTCCTCATGATGACATGCTGCTTGCCAAACTTGAGAGCGTCTACACTGATTCTGGTGACCGTGGGTCCTCATTGGTAGGTTTTTTAATCTTAACCGTCTAGTTTCTCTGACCTTTGGTTGAACACAAAGAATTCAACATATTTAGGTTTCATTGGACTCTCATCTCAATCTGTTTGCAGTTTGTGTTCAACATGGAACAAGGCCTTCCTGTTTTTCCCGAGTGGCTTTGTTTCAACAGAGTGAATGCCCGTGCTAGGAAGGGTGTAGAATTTGGTCCTGCCCGCCTCCTTTTGAGGTAATATCCTTTTTTCTTTTACTTTTTTCTGTTGGCATGGATGATATCTTACAAACAGAACATGGGATAGGGTAGTAGAGCAGCAGCACTACAGGTGTTAGATTTTGGATTTCAGTTGTGCTTATTCATAGAGAAGAAAGTGAACAACGTGTCTTAACTCCTGATTCTGCTTGTTTCCCTTGTGTTCATTGCCATGTAGTTTGTCTGGTGGTCATGTGGTGGGCAATTTTTCTCCCCATGAAGCCTTTGCTATTGGTGGAACCAACAGTGTCAGAGGCTATGAAGAAGGTGCTGTGGGATCTGGTCGATCATATGTTGTTGGTAGCGGAGAAATTTCCTTTCCTATGGTATGCTGATTGTGAACCATCCAAAGATTTCGTTGACGTTTTACATGTTTGCACTTCTATTTACTTAGCCTTGCTGCGAATTGTGAACCGTCCAAAGATCTTGGAAGATTTTCAATTTCCACAATCCACAATGCCCTGAATCACATGGCAACTATTTCAACGATGATGAATTAAGACCACACATTTGTAGAAATCCAGTGTATGACATAAAAAGGCAGACTAGAGTAAATACATCTCCAACAAGACTGAACCCCGTGTGGTTTATAACTTCAATTCTTGGAATGAGGATTCCCTTCCGAAGGCCATGTGCTTGTATAGTTAGCCTTTTATGAATAAATTAAGCTCATCATGCCCACACTCAATGTGACATCTGATGTGGTTCATTAATTTCAACAATCAGCATTGACAAAACCTATGTGCTGAAGCTTCAGTGGTTGATGTGAAGTGTTGGACTATATAAACAGGAGTGATTTACAAGGGTTTTTCTCTAAAATCTTTTGAGTTATGCTAGTCTATTCACAATTAAGCCAGACTGTCGGAAACTGAACACCCTGCTGCTCGTTGACTACATCGTTAGACTATATTCCAAGACGTTGCTACTGGTAATGTGCATCAGTTTTACTTACCTTCTTCCAGGAGATTGTTGTATAGCTTGCTTGGTGAAATCAAGCCTGTCAATGCTAAAACCTTGTGCTTGATAGCTACAAATTTTTATCAAATTTCTGGAAATTGTTCCTTTTCAGCTTAACTATTGTATGAGCCTCTGCTTCACTTGCACTACTGCACAATTAATACCCACATCTTTCGGTTTCCGTCTTTTGCAGTTTGGGCCAGTAGAAGGGGCAATGTTTGCTGACTATGGAAGTGATCTTGGATCAGGCCCAATGGTTCCTGGTAAGTGATTTTTGTAAATTATTGTTGTAGTTTTCAGTTTTGGTTTGTTCTGGTAACAGAGATAAGGTTAAAGAAACCACAAAAACCTAACCACTAGCTGGCAAAAATGCTTTACGAATTTTGCTATGTGGGGGCAAGTGCCAAGTAATGTTGCCTGATGGTGATTGTCTTCCCCTACAATGTGTTGAGCCAACCCTCTTAATACATCTGGTTTCTAAGACCCTAGGGACCGGTCACCACTTGTTCTTGAGCAAAATGATCCCATTAATATCCTACTCATTTATGTAGTAAAATCCCCCAATGATGTGGTTGGAAGCCTTCATCAACTAGTTTAAGTGACAATTCGAGCAAATAAGACATGGATAGCTTATTTAGCATGTTCAGCACATTGATTGCAGATCCCCATTGTTGGGGCTGGTGAGATCCCTTGATGCTAATGTCTCATGACTCATGAGTCGACATGTTTATTTCCAATTCAAGGAATCTCTCTCAGTTTGAACCATCAAGATAGTTTCCTTACATTGTGTCTTTATATATTAATTAGGTGATCCTGCTGGAGCAAGGTTGAAACCCGGAAGTGGCTACGGATATGGGTTTGGTATCCGTGTCGACTCTCCCTTGGGCCCCCTTCGATTGGAGTATGCATTCAGTGACAAAATGGCGAGAAGATTTCATTTTGGAGTTGGGCACCGGAATTAGGCCTTCCATCTTTTTTGTCTTTTTTCCTCTGCCCATATTCTTTTGTTTATGTTATTCTGCTATGTGTAGGTAATTAGCTCATATTTAGGTTTTCATATGGATATATATATTTTTTTTTTTTTATGTTGCTCGATTCTTATGGAGCCTATCTCTTGCAAAATGGAACCGTGAGAGGGAAACGGTCCTGTTCTAGAACCGTAATTTCATGTATTGAGTGTGGAACATCTTTGAGCGATTCTCCCACAACACTGGGTTGCCCCTAAATTGGTGACAGTTTTGATCTTGTCAGACTCCGAAAAGACTTGATTTTATCCAGAGCTTTAGTAAGGACCAGTTGATGGGATCTTAACCTCATGTTTGCATACTCAATTATTAGCGGGCCGCAGATAAATAGACATTACAAATTTTTTTGAAATGGCATGTTGGCAACTAAGTAACCAGAGCACGGAGCGGGAGCGTCGGAGCGCCAAATTTAAAAATGCCTAAGGCTCGGAGTGCCTAACTTACTCTCACATAGTTGAAGTTTTAATTGACTACCATTGACAAAATTATGATTAACTAGATTATTAAATAAATTTTTATTAACAAAATCATTGAATGGTTAGTAAAACAATTTTTGAATTTTATCAAGTATTTTTTGTAATAATATTTTATTTTTAAAAAATTATTATTTTCTATATTTCTTATTTCTATATTAGGAAAAAATTAATTTTTACTAACTAAAAAGTAAGTGAGAAATACAACTATATAACGTGTGCTTTAAAAACACTTAATAAGGTTATTTTTGAACAAGTTTTTTTTTACAAGTTAGAGGTCTTCAACTCATCTGATTTTTTTTTAGATATAATATTATCATTATTTATAAGATGTCCACCAAAAATCAGCTCAATCGGAGATATCTAACCTTCCAAACAAATCACTTTAAATGTCAGTCGTTCATTTACACTATAAAGTCTAAATTAAGTGTTTGTAGTGATATAAGTCTCCGATTGAGCTGGTTTTTTTGAAATATGATCCAAATAGTATAAATAACATACATGTAAAAAAATTAGTCCATTTGGACAAACTTAACCAAAAAACAATTAGACATTTGAAAGTATTTTGTTGATTAGGCGCTCCGAAAATATGGAACCGCGCTCCAAAAATTCAAGAACCGCGCTCCGACAAATCTCGAACCGCGGATCGAAGGCGCTCTCGCTCCCGAAACGCGAATACGCGGTTTGGGAGCGGGAGCGCGAGCATGTTTGGGCGTTTTATGGTTGGCAATATTTGACAAGTTATTTTGTATTGTTTGTTGTATGAAATTCACAGTTGTGGTTGATTTAGTAAAAGGTGGTGTTGATTTATCTGTGGTCTTTAATTATCTGAAAGAGATTCTGGTTGCCAAACACCTTCTAAATGAACACCCTCTGAATGTACGAACGAAAATGTTAAATATAAAGGGTATAAGTCAATGACATGTCACGCCAACATTGGTTCCTTAGCCAACTTTAGAGCATCCAATGGAGAGTTCAATTGCATTTTGCATAAGAATGTTTTTAGCTTTTGCACAAACATTTACACAATGGTGTTTTTTTTAAAAAAACTTTAATTCTTATTAAAAAATAGTAATAATAAATTTTATTCTTAAACAATAGCTAGCAGGGTTAGGGCTGTCCAATGGGTTGGGCGGCATCCACCCAGCCTGCTTGGTCATCGTAGATTAAAACAAATTAATTGAAAAAAAAAATATTTAGGCGTCGTCCAAGTAACCTGCTCAGCTCCTTGGAAAGTGCTCTTGGATACTGTCTTAGGTTGGGTGGTGTCCAAGGCCCTTGCCCTGACCATTCTCCCTTAGCAAATGTTTTTTAGTAATTTTGTCCAGGTTTTTCAACCGCCGTGGATGGTCTTTTAAGGCATACCCTTCTACGTCTTGCCAATAAATTTGGCACGCATTGTTGTACCTGAAATGGGTTATAAAAGAAAAATAGTAGCTTATTCGCCGGCATGTGTGAGATCGGTTTCGTGGGCTGTATTCTATTAGTAATGTTAACTACCTTATTGCTCTTCATGTTTTCAATCATTTTCATGCACACTGTCATTTTTATGTAAGTTTGTGTTGGAAGTGTATGATCTTAGTAGGTTTAGGCCTTAAATTCACAAACCAATCTTGGGAAGTTAATATGATTTAAACAGGATCTGGAGAGCGCAATGAACAAAAGAATGGAGTTACTTCTACTACTACTTTTTCATATGCATTTGAAAGAGTATTGTCAGCACTGCTTGCCACTAATGGATGGCGATGACAGTCCCCAATTGAATCCCCTTGAGAACCCATAGAAATACAAATTAAACCCCCATTTCCTCTATTCCCCACCAAAAATCCCAGAGGTTGGCACTTAGTAACCGAAACCTTGGTATGGGGGTGACGCTCCCGCTCCGGAACCTCGCGCTCCCGCTCCGAACTACGCTCCGACGCTCCCGCTCCGAAGGTATTTTAGAACTAAGAACATTTTTTAATCGGCCGCTCTCCCGCTCCCACTTTCGTTCCCGCTCCGACCCGCTTTAAAGAAGGCAGTTATTGAAGGGGCTCCCGAAAAAGCTGGGGGTTTGTTCTGATTCAGTTGGTTGGATTTGGACACCTATCTCAAATTAGATTGACCACCCAACTGTCTCCATCCCTAATTCCCTAGTGGGTAAAACTTTGTCATACAAAAGTATCATCAATATACTTTCGCAGAGACCTGCTGCAGCTGAGCTGATAAAAGCAGTTTGACAGTCAATGGATAAAAATTTCTAAGCTATAGCAATGTTCTGCTTCCAAGAAAATAAAAATTATTGGTCAAGCAAAAGTTGTGTTAGGGTGAGCAAATGAATTTTTGTGTTGCAATCTTACTGCTAGCAATTTGAATGTCCTCACAAGATGTATAGGCCACTAAAATGAATTTCATTTTTTTAAGCTGGATCGGCCAAGTAGGACGATGTGAGCTGGATCCGTCAAGTTGGACAATACCGCAAGTCAAGGTCAGGGCCGATTCACCTTGACAAGGCAGAACACTCCTGGCCCATTTCGATCCCGCTGATAAGAGGCCAGATTGTCCAATCCGATGAACCATGCTATAGGCCACTAAAGTGAGGCAACAATTCACGTAAGTAGATAAATCTCACTATTATTATGCCACACAATGGAGTGAATTGTGTGTGCTAGGAAGGCCTTGGATGCCTTCCATCTTCAAATGAACTGCAAAAGAACCTAAATATGAGATGGGAAGATCAACCATTTTCTTATCCTTATAACTATTCCCCAAAAATTTTCAGGGAGGATTTTTTCCAACTAATAGTCAGCCTACAGATTCCATCAACATTGTCTGTTGAATTGCTATATGCTACTAAAAATTCAGCTACACCATAAGCATTTGAGTCTTCTCAAATAAAAGTCCTGGTTTCAGAAGCCCATTGAGAAATATTCGACATACACAGCTTCACAACCCTTTCAACCCTTTAAATCCAAGGAAAAAACAGACATTGTTCTTAACCCCCTTCAGACACACATGAACGCAGCCAATACTAAATCAAATAGATTTTTCTTTTCTTTTTTTGTATACATATAGAGAACACCAAATCAAACAGATCAGCAACTACAACAAACACACAACACTTAATTCTGTCTTCTGCACAGAGAAGTCTAAAGGTTATTCAATCAAGAGTCAACTGTCAGATGCCAGAAGTCTTTCCAACCCCCACCAAAATGAGAAGGAGAATGGAATGTAAAGTTCCTCCCTATGTCTCTGTGTACTCAATTGAGTATATGAACACCTGCAAATATTAAGAAAATACAACAGACAAGTTTGCAATCTCTCTTCTCCAGTTTCACCTCTACCATGGACACCACACACCATCTTTTGTCAAACAAATACTTCAGAATTTAAAAACCTAAAATACTCTTTCTGAGGTTCTTAAAATGTCTTTCACTGTATCTCGAAATTCTCGCTCTACCCATAAATCATTGAGTTAATGTTACCCAAAAAAGAAAAAACTTCCCAGCTCCCAGAGATGCTTAAAATTTTAGTATAGGGCACAGTTACCAACTGGCCGGCTAGAGACCCATAAATTCAAACTGCAGATAATCCATCCATAGACTTTCAATGTGATGTTTTAACAAGAAGAAGTTGTTGTGAGTGATAAAATAGGGACACAGTCGATAGACCCTGTGAATCCTCCACATGTCACTCTAACACAGATCACAAGGTAGAACAGAAGAATCATTGGTTAGCCAACCTATCTTACCCAACAACCCAGGATATGGTATTTGACTAATCAACCAATTTCGATTTTCAGGGTCAGCAACATCAGAGAATTTGCAAATATCTAACATGACATCATTTGCCTCAACAGAGGCACAGGATGCAATCTTCCCTCTAACTACAAGTGGTGAATAATCAAGTCCAATGAGATGACTATTCCATTGTCTTTCATCTCTAGATTATTAATACTAGCAACTCTTCTAAATTGACTGACAACTACAGTTGTGATGACCCTATTTAAGATTAACCAGATTATTCATCTATCATTATTAAACACTACCCAATTAACAGGGAATGATCTCCTTATTTATACGTAGACTCAGCTTATTTCTGCTTAAGTTAATCTTTCCTGATGGACTCCACTGGATTTTCTTAAGTTTTCTTAACAATTCACTTGATTCACCTGAATTGAGCATCGTGATTGCTACAAGTGTAATAAGGTGAAACTCTTAACCTGTCCAGAACACTTCTTTCTTGAGGGGATTTTTTATGAGCTTCTTCCTAGAGGGGATGAAGTTCAAGTCTGGGAAAAGGGCACCCTTGTTCGTAATTTTTGAAATTTCAAGTGACTTGTGCCTCAACTAGCCCTCTAAACTGGTAGTAGCTTAGCCAAGATCCAATTCATGGGACCATAAAACACACAGGAAAATGAGAAAATACAAGGATTCAGCTCCTTTTGAACAATGTGAAGAGCCTAAAGCAATTATTTAATGAACTCAAAATGAAATTTTATGCACCAACAACTAAATGATTGAAAAAAAAAAAAAGGAGATTCGTAGAATTCCTAATTACAATTCAACAGCAAAAATTCAAAGAAAATACATAAGAGCCAATAAAATACCCAAATCCCACAGTATCCATTCCTCTTATTCATTAATCATAATAACTAGTATCACATTTTCTTCTATCAAAATCATATGAGCATAAATCATGCACGTCACCTTACAACAGTAAAAATGAAATTTAATAGCCTCAAATGATCTAACTCATTCCTCTACATCAGCATCAAAAAAAGTATTCAATCATGAATCATCTAAACCCTTATCTAAAATAAAAATAACTATACCATAAAAATTCAATCTAAACAAAATAGAGAAACCCATACCAGATCCACCAAAATCAACTTTCTGCAACTTTTTCCTCCACAGATTTAGCCTCCTCCTCCTCTTTCAACTTTGCTTTATTCCTCTCTAACGCCGCTGCTACTTCTTTCGGCATATATTTCTCATCATGCTTAGCTAGTACTTCCGTTCCCTGAAAATAAAATTCAATACTCCTCGCTTTATCCGAAACAGGTTTTCCTGCCGAAGCCAATTTCCCACGAACTTCATCCGTTAATGGATAAACAAAACCCTCAACAATTGCAGAATGACCTTCACGAAATAAATCAGGAAGAGAACCTTCATACTTAACCAAAATATCAGTAATCAAATCGGTGACAACAAATTCCATCTCAGGAGATGATGCAGGATGAGTCACACTTCCTTCTAAAACTAATCCACCAAGTCGAAACCGATTTTTGCTAGGGTTTGCTTGGAATTTCTCAAGAGCTTCAGTTGGAGTAACGTAGAAAACTAATTGGTCTGAGAAATTGTTTAAGACGATTATGACGAAACCAGCAATGCAACTGATAGTTAGGGTGTAACCCCAGAGGCGGCGATTTTGAAGTTGACGAGCTTTAGCACCTATATCGAGTTTTTTAGGGCGGTCTGGTTGGCGTCTTAGGGTTGAGAAGCAGCGAGAGAAGGGACAGTCTGGTGGGGGAAGATTGGGAGAACTGGAGGAAATTGATGGTGGACGATTGATGATGGTGATTAATGGTAATCTTCGGTGGATGGGGAATTGTGAAATGGAGTTGCGTATATGAGATCGAAGAGCGGAAAATAAACTGGAAGCCATTAGAGAGAGAGAAAAAAAAATATAGAAGAGAGAGAGAGGTTTGTTTGAGAGAAAAGCCCAGAAAGATTTTAATGTTCAAAAAATGTACGCGACACAATTGTAAAAATTCGGTATGGACACAATAATAATTTTTAGACGGATGGGTTTACAAAAATGGTGCCACAAGCTTACATGCGGATCGATGGATTTACAAAAATGGTGCCAGACGATTATGTGGCAGGGTGAAACCCACCACTTTACTCCTCTCAAAAGTATTTTGAAGGGGTTTCTAATTTACATAGCAATGAGACCCACATAAGCATGGGGCACTGCTTTTAAAGTTGGAACAATTATATAATCATTAGCAATACACCATTTTTCTATGCCTCTGTTACTCAGAGACGCCGTCATAATAAAATAGACAAACTCAAAGACCATAATGGTAATTGGATCTCTACCCNAAATAGATAAATATATTGAATTACCAATATAGAGTGGAGATATTAAGACCACAAAAAAAAAAATATTTCCCCGTGCCTCATTTTATGTAAAGTCAAAAAGATTTTTGTCACTTAATAAATAAAACTCGAAAGATTTTAAAATCATCTTTAATTTATTTATTAAGTGAGCAGATCAATTGTTAGCGTGTTTATCTTTTGAAACCATAAATGATATTTTGTTTAATTAAATTTGTTATATATTTGTTATTATTTTTTGCATTGATAAGTTCATCTAATCACCTAAATTTATTGAAACTTGGGTAACTCGAAGAACCCAAGAAACCCAAAGAACCAGAGAAATTTACACGGGCCATGCATGGGTAGACTCCTTCCGAGTTTTGTGGGTTCTATGGGCATTCTGGGCACACAGAGGTATAGTGCAGGGGCGGCCCTAGACAAATTGAGGCCCTAGGCGAGATTTGAAAATGGGCCCTTATATATACAACATTATATAGTTATGTACTGCAAACCCTCATCCTTACTCCGGGCTTGGGACCGGCAATGTAACGTTTTAGCACTACATAGGCGGATTTAAAAACTTTTTTTTTCATATATAAATAAATAAAGTTCTTATCTTTAATCTTTTAAAGATAAGAATGGACCGTACGGCTATAATGGAAGAATGAAAATGGAGAATGGAGAACTCAAGAAGGAGAATTAGAAAATTTGGAAATTTTGGAATAGTTGTCTATTTCAGCCTATATATTATTATTTAGAGTTTTGGTCTTTGTCACTTTCTGCTTCAAGTTTTCAATTTCATCGTATATATTATTATACTAGGATTTTGGCTTTTGTATCTGTGTTTGAAATGGTCAACAAAGGACGGTTTTGGCATTTGTATCTGTGTTTGAAATGGTCAACAAAGGACGGTTTTGGCATTTGTATCTTTGTGTTTGAAATGGTCTAACAAACGACTAGTTTTATAGGACCAACTTAATTAAATAACTAATATAGGGAATACTAGTATACTTATTTTAAGTGGGGGCCCCAACCATTGTGAGGCCCTAGGCTGCTGCCTAATTGGCCTAGTGGTTGGGCCGGCCCTGGTATAGTGTGGGTGTGGCATGTCCCAAAGCCTCTAACCCGCCCAACCCTCTTGAATCCCACCCCTAAGGAAAATGCTAAACTTACCGCATTTCCTACTGCAAACCTTACTGCAAAAGTCATCCCACAGTTCTCAAATAATTTCACATCCCTCGTGATTTGCGTCATTTTTCAATTGACACAAATACCCTCCTAAATAGCCTTTGAAGTATAATTTGCAGTACACTTTGCAGTAAGTGTAGCGCTACACTTACTGCATTAGTTACTGCAATCCTTATTGCAGTTGACATGGCTGCTGATGTGTTGCCTCAATTTTGTGCAACACATCTGATGATGTTTTTTTTTCATTTTTTATTCTTTCAAGTTAAATCTTTTTGGAAACCATTTTCTCAGGCCACCACTGCCTCCACCACCGGCCACCATCGGCACCAATAACTTAGTTCAGAAAAAAAAAAATCTCCTTCTTCTTCTCCACCACCATCACCATCTCCACAACCCCATCGCCACCTCCACAACTACCACGAGTTTTTTTTCTGTTTTTTCTTGGGAGAATAAGAGAATGGGCAAACTGTTGGGGTTTATGCCCTAAAACAATTTAAATTGATAACATTGATAAATTATATTTATTAATAAGCATAATACTATATTATTACTTTATTCATATGATGGATTAAGTGTTGTTCACAAGATGATGTTGTAAGTAAATTATTTGTATGAAGTGTTCATACATGGAGAGATGTAATTTACTGGTTCCTTATATTCTTGTATAGTTCATAGTCAGTGATGAATCTGAACAATTCATCTGATAAGACTATAA
>MVGT01001410.1:428471-440157 GCA_002174775.1 Macleaya cordata | reverse complement strand
ATCTCTCTCTCCCTCTCTCTCTCTCTCTCTTCTTCTATCTCTCCCCCACTGTCATGCCCCACCCCCTACACAGATGAGTAGATGGCCTAGAATTTATTTTTCTAGACATCTCCATCTTCCTCCACCGCCACCCAACCCCACTGATCTCTCTTCCTCCACCGCCACCCACCCCAACTGATCTGTCTAAATCTCTTTCTCTCTCTCTCTCAGCCTCTCTATTTCACTCCACTCTCCCCCCTTCAACCCTCTACCCACACACCAATGAGTAGATGCCTGAAATTTTTTTTTCTAGGCCATCTCTCTCTTGCCTCTCTCTCACTCCTCTCTCTGTGATCCGAAGAAATTTTAAAGTTAGCCACGTCATCAGATGTGTTGCACAAAATCGAGGCAACACATCAACGGCCACGTCAGCTGCAGTAAAGATTGCAGTAATTGAGGCAGTAAGTGTAGCATTACCGCTCCAAAAGTGTTTTGAAGGAGTTTCCAACTTACATGGCATTGGGACCGACCATGCCACATAAGCATCGTGCACGACTTTTGTAAATTGGTCTAGCACTACTCATATAGAAAATGGGTTAATATTAAGGCATATAAAATGAATAGAGGGGATGCTCGGTCCAAATGGAGAGATTCAATCTCTAGGGGGCTCTCCTCTTTAAATAATTATGCCACCTAAATAATTACGCACCGCCGCCACCACCAACATTAACCCCAACATTTATTAGAGGTGACAAAATGATTTGGGATCCGCCAACCCTATTCTAACCTGATCCGCCAAACTCTACCCTAACACGACCTACTAGCTAAACGGATAGGGTTAGGATTGGGATTTTTTGACTCAGTAGCTTTTCAATCTGGTTAGGATAGGGTCGACCCTGACCCGTTTAACTGTTTTATATAGAAAATGCTAAACAGATAGAGTTAGGGTTTGATAATCTTGACCAGTTAATTCGCCAACCCACGTAGAGTCGACCCTAATCCGACCCATTGCCAGATTTACCAACACCATACCCATACCCACACTGCCAACACCACAACCATGCCACTACCACCAACTCCACCACCATGCAAGCAAGAGAAATAAAGAGAGAACAAAGAGAGAGATCTGATGGTGGCGGTGGACCTTTTGGTTTTTTTAGATATAAGTGTTATGTTTTGAGAGAGAGAGAGAGATTTCAGATAGTGAGAGGTGGTGGTGGTGGATATGGAGATGGTGATGGCATGCACTTTTTTGTGGGGAGTAGAAAAGATAAATGGGATCCCCCAATAAAATGAACCTAAGTATCTATAGCGGAGTGGGAGTCGGAGCAACCAATTAGAAAAGATAAATTGGTAATTTCCTCATTGTTCATTTCTCACCGTTAAATTTCAATCAACATCCAATCAACTTTTGATGGGATTAGAAGTTTTAGAATGGACTAATTTTTTGAGGGAATGATGTAAATGGTGTGGAGAATAACCTCACAAAATTTCAGTTCTTGAAGTCTAACCGTGAGGGCCCAACAGTCTGGTGTTACAATTGTAACACTAGATCTTGGTGTTCAAATAGTCCTTATTTCATTGGTTTTGCTTCCGAGTGTAGTCCAATTATAGAACCGGAACCTACTTACCCGTTGACGCCACACCCCTTGCAGAAAACCCCTATATCAGTCAATGAATGACTAATGAAATGTAATAGAGATCATAAAATCGATCCAAAAATGGCTTCTTTTCTCTCCCTCTCCCGCAGATGCAGCACTAAACTTTTAAAACCCTACTCGAATTTCTCTCCTGTTTCTTCATTTTCTAGCTCTCTCATCTCCCAAAACCCTAATAACTCCAATTTCATTCGATCAAGCTTCTCCGATCAAAAACTCCTAAACCCTACATTCACTTCTCCCAATTCAATCACACCATTCTCAGATTCCCCATCAACCATTTCTAAATTTCTTGGATTAACGCAAAAACAACCCATAAACCCTGATTGTACCTTCTTCAGATCATACTCAAGTTCTGCTACTAAGTTCAATTCTCCAGAAAAGTTGCTAAAACCTCCCACTTATACTAACCCTAATTGGTTGTTAGACCAAATACCCAGAAACCCTAACCTCAGGTTTTTCTCAACTTCTGATGAATCTGTTTCTGATAAATCCAAAACCCCCACTGATGCACCCAAAAACCCTAATGAAAACCGTGAATTCAAACATCAAGAGATCGAGGGCCCTACAGTTGAGCGTGATCTCTCGAATCTCGCCAATGAAATGCGTGAAGTCCTACAAGTACTGATGAAGAACATCTACAGTTTTAGCAGAGCTCTGGCTCTTCTGGGTCTTGTTCATCTAGGTTATGGAGCTTGGATTTCTTACGCTACTCAAGCTTCTTTATTTGCAGAAGTCTCATATCAGAGCATTTCAGCTTTTGCATTCCCCTTCTCATTAGCGTTTCTTCTGCGGAATTCACTTAAACCGATGGCCTTCTTCAAGAAGATGGAGGAACAAGGAAGGTTACAGATTCTAACCCTAAATCTTCAGATTGTTAAGAGTTTGAACCTCATGTTTGTTAGGGTACGTGGGATCTCACTTCTGTGTTCTCTTGGGTTGTTAATTGGGTTGTCTTTTACTGTACTGTCAAGATGAATTTGTTTCATTTAGGGTAACTATTCTATGAGAATTGTGTCTTAAGTTCACAAAAAAATGATGAATGTAATCCATTTTATCATTAATCATTAATGTTACCAAACGATTTAGATATTGATTGTTAAGTTATAGCTTGTTTGAATGCAAATGAATAAAGATATTTCTTTTTTACTTCTACACAATATGAAATCATACTACGACTAATCGAGGTGATGGTGGCGATAAAGATTTTCTTATTATACCTTTGGAATACTAGTTAAAATGCCTTTGAACAAAGAAATAAAACATAGGGATATTTTTGTATTTGCATCTGAAACACTTTAGATTATAACATTGAACCATCTCAAGTTTCTCTTTCTAACTGTTCCCACTTTTACCTATTAGAAAAGTTAATATGTAAATCACTAATACCGATCTCAATTGTTAATCAATCGAGTATACTCACGAGACAACATAATGTGAGTCACAAATGCCGATATCGGGTACTTGTCATCTAAACATGAGCGACAGGAATGTAAGCACACATGCAGAAAAGCTTTTGGCTAGTATTAGAAGAATAATACACAACAAACCACTCCATGGATTTAGTTACGAACACATATATTACAGGTAAATAAATAATTTGAGTTCATATTCGCAAGAGAGAAGAAATTGGATTCAATAGGTATTAGTTCCCACCGCCTAATTTTTGTGCACTCATGAGACTTTTCGTCAACCAGATCGCTGTTTCTCTTGATGAGACAACTTCTTCCCCAAATGGTCTTAGTACGCCTGCAAGTTCGTCCAGCCTATCCTGTTGAAGTAGCCTTGCGCAT
This sequence comes from Macleaya cordata, assembly GCA_002174775.1. NCBI lineage: Eukaryota > Viridiplantae > Streptophyta > Magnoliopsida > Ranunculales > Papaveraceae > Macleaya > Macleaya cordata. The sequence continues at coordinate 436,727 of MVGT01001410.1, read as the reverse complement.
AGCTCAAGCAGAGACTCGAGAGCATCTGCCCTTTGCTGTAATGAGCTAGGGTTTTCACATAAGGCTTGCCTTTCATGGACATGTAGGACTGTCAGGGTACTCAATACTGAAATTTCATTGGTAGGGTCACCTATTTCATGAATGTCATGTTTCCCCATTTGCTCTGAAGGGGTGTGAGTAATTGTATTTGGTCCCATTTCATCTCCGCCATTAAGTGTTAGTGTATCCGATGATGTGTAGTCTGCTGATCTCCCTACTGGATGCACATCAGATTCTTCTGATTTCTGTAAATCGCAAATGGTTTTCACATTATCTTCATGGATAATGATCGGTGTGGCTGGTGATGACACATTATCTTTCTGGTGCCCACAGGAACATGTTGTATCCTCAGTGGAGGTTCCCATTCTATGGTGGGACCCTCGGTTATTAGCAGACTCGCCTTTGTCGTCAGCACTTTCAAACATTATCGCAGCACACTCTTCTGAGACTTCCTCTCTAGTCATTTTTGTAGTTGAAAAATCAGCCTTCTCTACTTGTGGGGAATTTGTTTTGTTGCACTCCTTGTGATCTTCATCTTCATGGTGACTCATCCGTGTGCTCCCTGAGGTGGTTTCTGTATAGGTGCTTTCGGTTTGTTGGAGGCAGTTAGGATTGACCTTCTCTTCTGCACCTTGAAAAATAGTCTCACCATTTTTAGGTTCACTTATTGGAACCAAATCAGTTCTAGCTTCTTGGTGGTAGAAGCTTGTAGGATCAACTCTTTTTGTCTGAAGTTTATCTCCCTTGGGTTCAGAAAGTGTTGCCATGTCACTGACGAGCAAATTCCTTGGCTCTGAACCTGTTCTTCCTCCATTTGTCCCAACATTTTCGGATTCTTTTGCAGCCTCAAGTGTGGTTTCTCGGCCTCGGTTTTCTTTTCCATTCGTAGGTTTGCTAGAACATTTGTTGCAGTTTGGTTTTTCAGAGTTGTTTATGGACTTTACAGGAAGAAACACTGGAGACAGGTTGCAGCAGCATTTAGCAAGGTATGGTTGTAAGTGGGGATGCCTTAATAGCTCTGCAGCCTAAAATGTGGAAAAGATGTGGGTATTAGAATCATTTTTTCAAATTGACAAGGCATGGACTAGGATGTAATTGAACTCACAGTTGGTCTGTGTTCTGGGTTCTTTCTCAGCATGCTCTTGATCAACCTTTTTCTGTAATGCAGAAGACCAACCCATCTCAAATTAGAGTATTTTACTGCTTGTTTAATTGGATGAATAATTGAAGGATGACAGGAAAAAACAATTTTTCAGTTTTGTAAGAGTTGTATACTGTCGGAAGATATTTTTTTCCTTATTTGGTAAAAGTTTTATTTATATACTATGACTATCAGAAGATATTGAAATTTCATTGATATGGAGAGTATGAAACTTACAATGAAGAGGAATATACAGTGGGGAGCGGAGAAATGGAGGATCTGTTTATCTTGCTTATGAGTCCAGCCATATCCTGTTTGATGGAGTTATTTAAACGGATCAATTTTTAATTTGAACTTCGAGAAATCTAGAATTCACAATCTCCATCAATTACTGAAAGGCTGAAGAAACTAGAAAATAGGGGGCTCGACTGAGACTTACTGGAGCTCTAAATGCAGGTTGATGTGCTGCAATTTCGAACATGCAACAACCTGATATAGTAGCAATAATTTTCTTGGGAAAGTTAGCAAACACAAGTTATTAGCTTTCAGATGATAAAGCAGAAGCATACACCAGATACTTCACCTAGAGACCAGATATCTGATTTGTAGCCATAAGGGATATCTGCAAGGAGCTCAGGGCACATGTAGTTGGGAGTCCCCACAACCTATATAAGATAAAAAGTACATCTTGAGTTTGTCAATACGAGTAGCCTGACTTGCTAAACTTCATAAAAAAAAACTGTAACTTATAATAACACTAGGAGTCCTGGTCATCCATCGATAAGTTTGCCACAAATATGGGACTGGTCAGAAACTAAAGCATAGTGGGTTGCTATCTAGGAAATATTTTTTTCCCATCGCCTGGTTATTATGGCTCATTTGCTCATCTGATGTTGGGTCCCTCTTGGATGACAAGGCCAAATTTTTTGTTAACCGCTTAAAAATGCACTCAACCGGTGCACATCTGTTACAGGATCTTTTTGATGATTTGCAGATTAAAAGGTGGATCCTAGAGTGTAGGATTCAGAATTCATTAGTCACTTGTTTTGAGAAGGAGCCCTGCATGTCTTTGTATATGAACATAAGAATATCAGATATATCTGAGTATGGATGGACAATGCATAACTCGTTATTTTTAGATTGTTTATATGACTGACAACAGTGACAAGAGAGACGGAGCTAAAAGGCCCATACCGAGGAAGCAAGGTCATCTTTGTTGAGTAATTTTGCAAGTCCAAAATCACCTGTACATCCCATGTAAGAGAAGAAACTGTTAGAAGACATCCAATACCAAATCTGACGTAGAAAATCTCTAGAATAACATGGGCTGTATGAAATTGGGGAAAACCATCTTACCGAGTCGGATGTCATTGTCCTTCGTAAGGAATATGTTCGAGCACTAAAACAAAATCAAATCAAGTTGTGTTAAAAATGGTCTAATTCCTCGAGTGCTGCAATATACTAAAAGAACTAATCATCATACCTTAAGATCTCTGTGGAGAACACGGTTGGAATGCAGGTAGTCCACAGCTAGCAGTAACTGGGTCAGCCATTTGCAGAGCTTCTGGAGGAGGACCAGAAAAGAAGGAAAATGCAGAGTGCTTGCAGGTAAGTAGGTATAGTAATAAATAAGAAAGGACTTGAGTTTCATTTCGATCTTTACCTTCTCTGGAACAAATGTTCCTCTAGCCTTTTTTATCATCTCAGCCCTGATTGAGTTTAGAATATAATTTTAAGTCATTCTCCTTCCATTATTTCAGATATCCTAGTAAATAAAACATTAAAAAAAGAAGAAGATTAAGTGATGAACTACTTACATGTCACCCCCTTCGCAGTAGCTCGTCACAATGCAAACACAACATTCCTGTTAAATAAGAGCATTGAAAGTTTAGTATTGTTTTTGACAGGATAACTAACTGTAGTGTTATGCTGTTTTCACTTTTAACTTCTGTCAGAGTTGAGCATTTAAACATTAGGTTGGTACTGCTATTAAAATTTGAAGGTATACTGATTTATCCTCTATGCTAGGGTAAATTATTACACAGTTAACTAAATGAAATGTCTGCATGAAAACTAATTTGAAATCATACAGAATCATTGTATGATCTTTTTCTTCTTCTTCATCTTTTGTTGGGAATATCTGCAGGAAATCTTATTTGCTCTGTTTACTACCCTGATCATGCAAACTATTTTGTAGTAAAGACAGGAATAACTTTCTGTTATTGAACCCAACTAGAGCCCCCATACCTTGGATGTGACTCAACTAGTAGTCTTGTAATTTACTAGTACTGCAACAATCTTTTTACAAGCAGCATTATATTTTAGCACATTATATATGTAGTGTTGTGTATCTCTGTAGTTGAAATAAAGTTTGATTTGAAGGGTGCAGCAGAAAAAATGAATGAGTACCTTTTCCACCCAAGCATCTTTATACTCCACAATATATGGGTTATTTAACTTTGCCATCAAGTTCATCTGCCCAAATAACACCAAAATTTAAAATAAATTGGAGAGAGACTTGAAAAGGTAAATCCTAATTAACTCACTAACCTCTTGATGGGCTGTATGCTTGAACTTCTCTGTTTGCTTAGCCAACTGGATCTTCTTTAGTACATACCTAACCAACCCCAAATCATAAATAATATTAAGAAATATAGTAGAATTTAAATTACAATCTGCTAAATTTTTTTTCTATTCAAAAACAAAAATCAAAATCAAAATCAAAAAGAGAAATACCATCTAAATTGTAGTAATTTAATCTGTTTTTCAGCTTTTCTTATCTTTCTATTTGCAAAAAGAGGACGGATCGGCTTACATGCTAGAATGTATAGGTTATATGTACATACTCATGTGGGGTCCACATAAGGTTGATGTAATGGCTGAGTTTTTGTGAGAATGTTCTCCTTGCCATGTAGATCATCTTTATCAAAAATCACCATATTCTAAAACTTATAACCCCATAAAAAATTGATCGGAAGTTGATTAAAAGTTAACGGTGAAAAATGAACGATGCGAAAAAGAGTCAAATTTTTTATGGGGTTAAAATGTTTAGAATAGGGTGATTTTTTGGTGAAGATGATCTACATGGGGAGAAGAACATTCTCACAAAAAATCGCCCTTATATCAACCGTATGTGAGCCCTACATGAGTTTGTACATATAACCTATACATTCTAGCCTGTAAGCCAATCCATCCTCTTACAAAAATTGTTCTTACTTCTTTGGCAGTGTTTATAGAGTTGCAATGCGCCATGTATGCTCAAAATTATTCCTACTTCTTTGGCATTATAGTTACAATGCGCCATGTATGCTGTTCCCTCTTACACTGAATAGAGCTATAATGGGGAAGAATGGATTGCACCCTAAGTTGACCTCGGATCTTGTATGATCAGATCATCACAAGAAGCTTGAGATAATGACTCTCGAATTCTTTTACGATGAGATCATCACACAAAACTTGAGAGTTGAGATCATAGAGGGTATGCACCTGGGGGACGCATTGCAGCCCCTTCCCATCATAGCCCTTGTCACACCCCCACCCTGCTAGTGCTTGTGGGTCCTGCTCGCATCACAATGTAGCCTACACCTGATGAATGATGTTTTTCTAGCCTTTGGATTTCACCAATCAGCTTACTTTTGCTCTTGTAGTAGGTACAACTTAGGGTTCTCTCAGTCGTTGATGTGGTTCGTGGGCCTTTGCTAACAGAACGAGAGAGGGAGCACCAGAGCAGCCAATTAAAAAATGTCTCTAGTTTCAAAATATCTTTGGAGTGGGAATATTAAAATATGATTCAGAGAGGAAGCACAAAGTTCTCGAACCGGAGTATTATTTTTATATCACAGTTTTAGTTACTAAGAGCTTTGGTAACTAAAACCTTTATATAGTGGTGAACCTCCACTCTTGAACCTTACTCTGGCTCTCATACTCGGCTCCAATACATCCAAAGTCAAAGAACATTTTTTAATTAGACGTTTTGATGCTCTCACTGCGCTATATGGCTAGTATAAAACCAAAGAATCTGTTTTTGACTGAAAGCTGGCCGAAGAAAATACCACGTGGCATTATTCCATGTGGAGATCAAACAACTTGGATCAAAGTTTATTGGGAGTAGGTGGGAGTATGAGTATGAGTTGGACCCACACGCACGAGAGAGAAAATATAGAAAACCTAAAAATAGCACTGCCCTTTTTTCTTCTAGTCTTCTACAACCAAGGAAAGTACCAAAGAACAACAAAAAACAGACCATTTTCAAAGAAAATTTCTCTAAAAAAAGACTCTTGTTTGAAACAACAACAACAACAACAACATCACAAACAGAAACAGAGTAGAGAGAGAAAGAGGTTAGAGAGAGATAGAGAGAGAATTTCTCTTACTTTTTTTTATCTGTTTTATGAAGAACAAGAAATGCAGCACCAAAAGCTCCTCTTCCAATCTGCTCCATCACTTCATATTCTTCCATCTTTGATTTCATCTCTTCTTTCTTAATCTCCATGAACAAAAAAAAAAAAAAAAAAACCTTCAAATCCTAAAAATCAAAACAAAAAAAAAGGGCGAATCACACACAGATAACCCACCTTCAAATGTTCATTGCAAAATTTAATTTAAAGTTGAATTTTCACAACCACAATTAATTGCAATTTCAGACTTATCAGATCTTACCAAAACAGGATATTGAAAAAAGGACTAAATTCACACCTTAGAAATGCAGAGAATTTAATTCAAGAATTCACACCATAAACATAAAGGAAACGTCAGATTCATTCAATTCAAACATTTATAACTAAAGGAAATGCAAAGATTTTATTACTTACAGAGTAAAATTTAGTACTAGAAGGGATCACCTGATCTTACAATCTCTACTAAATTCTCATCAAAGCTCCATTAAAGCTGCAAGGAGTAAATGGGTTTTCAAATACAAATTTGAATTCAAGCTAAAAAAAAAACAAGTTGCATGGAGAATTGAGATTTAGGGTTTTGAAGAAAAACTAACAGAAAAAGCAAGCAAAGGCAGAAAAAAGGAAAAAAAGGGGTTTTCAGTGACAGGTATGTGAGACCCTTAGTAAAGGCAAAAAGAGAACAGAAACAGCTTTGCTTGTATTTACAGGTTTCCATGGGAAATCATTACTGCTACTTATTAGAGGAATTCTCTCTTCCCTGCGTGCGGTTGATGAGATGTCACAATCCCTCAACTGAAAAATCTTTAAAATTAGGTTTTCAATTCGGAAAATTTCTTCCAAGTTTTTGCAATTTATTTCTGAGATAACCCATAGATTATGCTATTGATGGACTGCTTATTTCTTATTAGAAGAGATCATATATTTGTGTTATTTAATACTCTACTCCTAGGTGTTGGGTAGGCAGGTAACTACCCAACTCCTTAAACATATTATTGCCACGTGTCCTAGTTTAGTAGTGTAGTTCCAAATCTTTAGTTAGTCACATGACTCACATTTGTCATAGTGGGATCTGATGACATAGTTATATTGACATCACTGTTACATAATCTCATCATCCATTAATGCAATTAGCGGTAAAAATGAATGATTTAATCACTGTTAATTTTTAATAATAAGATGATAAATTTATAAATTTTAGAATGGGCAGATTTTTTATAAAGATGTTCTCATCATCATGCAGATCACCCTCACTGAAAATCAGCCCTTAGTTCATCTCCATGTGGACCTTATAAACAATCGTAAGAAAAAAATGTAATTGTGAAGTCAATATAACGATGTTGTCAGATCCGCCCTTTTTGTTATGAGCCATCTCCACATGCGCTACGTGTGTGTGAGTTGGCTGTCCCAACAGACTCACTTTCCCGAATGAGCTTATGTGAGTTGACAAATTATGCAGTGTGTTATTTGGTTAACCTATTCACAAACTCACTTTGCCCTTTCACACGTGCTACTCGCAAATTATGCGACACATGATTTAGCAAATTCTCCTAAGATCATCACTACAAAAAAGTCAGCACTTGAATCATCTCTACATAGACACACAATCAGGTGTAAGTAAAGTTTAAGAATAAAATGGGTATTAGGTGGGCCCACGTGATAACGATGTATAGGTTGATGTGATCTAGACATTGAGGAGATCATCGTAACAAAAAATTCAGACCTTGGATCAACTCCATACGACCCCACCGATAAATGTAAACCAAGTGTAAATAAATAAATAATATTATATTACGGGACATATCCTGTATTTTGTAAAAAAGTTTTTAAAAAAATTGATATTCAATGGACGGACCATCTATAACATTCCGGCTCAGCACCATAGCAAGCTGAGAACTTTTTCAAGCCAGTCTTTCTCTCTTCCTTTCTCTCTCTTCATTTCTCTCATTCAGCTTGGCTCGAGCAGCTCGCTTGAGCTGATACTATTCAATATATATATACATAAGCCCTCCCACACGCGCTACACACGTGTGAGTTAGTTATCCCCAACAAACTCACTTTTTTCCTTCACACGCGCGAGTTGGCAACTATGCGACGCATGATTTAACAAATTTAACTAAAAATCTACATTGCACGTGTGATTTGATGAACCAACCCCCACATCATAGTAAAAAATTCAGCTCTCGAATAAACTCCATACTTTATTGGCAAGTGTAAAGTAAGTATAAATAAATAAATAATTTTATATTACGGGACATACTAGGTATTTTGTAAAAATTTCTAAAAAAATTAAAAAGTGGAATGCAACGGATGGACTATCCGTTACATTTCAGCTCGGCACTATAGCAAGCGGAGCCATTTTTCAAGCCAACCTATCTCTTTCTCTCTCTTTTATTTGGCTCGGCTTAAGAAGCTCGCTTGAGTCGGCACTATTCATAAGGAGGAGCCCCTTATATGTATACGAGCCCCCCCACACGCGCTTCGCGCGTTGAGTTGGTTGTTCATCACGCGCTACGCGCGTGATGTCCAAACGCGCTACGAGTATGTGAATTGACAAATTATGCGGTACATTATTATTGAAAAAAAAATAAGATGCAGGTGGGCCCAATGATGACAGTGTATAAGCTGATGTGATCTAGACGTTGAGGAGATCATCGTAAAAAAAAGTCAGCCCTTGTATCA